>JAWWEM010000010.1:8182891-8193911 GCA_035582935.1 Ormyrus thymus
GCTAGGGAATGATCACTTTTTTTTAGCTAATTATTCACTATCTATTATTTTATAAACAATATTCTTCGCATCAGCGCTCGGTCGGTAAATATTAGCTTTGACATCCCCTTAACACTTTTCTTTTCATTTTGTAGGATTTATTGAAACACACTCCACAGAGTCATGCGGATCATGTGCCACTTTCGGAAGCACTGGCTATGACACGTAACTTCCTTGACGAGTTTAACATAATACAAGCAAAATCTGCATTTAAGGTAAACTTTATATCTACAAACTCATGTTTTTCTTGTGATAATAATTTCTTAATAAATTATTTTATTTAATAATAAACTAAATAATATTTTAGAACCACGATAGAGCTCAGAGAAGGCTTGTAAAGAATTCATTCGTTGTTGAATTATCTGATGGTCACAGAAAATTGAGGCACTTATTCCTTTTTAATGATGTCATTTCGTGCGCAAAGTACAAAGCATCAGGAAAAGATAAATTCACGTTTGAATTGAAGTGGTTCATTCCAATGTCCGAAGTTGTTGTCATGGAAGATGGCATCGAACCTCGAGAGAATAGTCCAGCGAACGTCGTAGTACTTAGGTATTAAAATGATTAAAAATATACTTTTATATTATTTTTTCTTTTTAAAATATCAATAAATAATTTTTTTTCACTTTAGATCTCAAGCATGCACAGTTAGAGACCAAATTTTATGGGAAGAAAAGAACGATGACAAAAGAATTCGTCTTGGTGGTAGAGGTTCAGAAAAGAACCGAAAAAAATTAGCTGAATTGGAAGCGCAATTAGTTTTAGCGTCTCCAAATTTGATACTTAAAATTGGTCAAAAAAATCAAAATCGCATTCAAAATTCTTATACATTTTTCCTATCTAGTGAATTTGAAAGGTCTCAGTGGGTTGAAGCAATTGAAGCGTTGCAACAGGTTTGTTAAATTTAATATAATTTTTGGTTTTTGAAAATTAATTTTAATTATTATTTCTTATCTTTTAGGGAGGACAACCACCTGCGCCTCTGCCGCTTAATATGTACGATCTTAAAGCATGGATAGCAGCGTGTAGAACTTACTTACAAACTGATATGGGTAGTTACTTACTACGATCTGGTCGCGATGAAAGTTTACTATTAGGAGATTTGCAACTAACTTTATTGGGAATTACACCACCCGGTTTAGACAGACCTGGAGATCTCTTTATAGTAATAGAAGTAGATAGTTATGGGCACTACTTTAAAAGAGCAAAGAGTCACATTGCAAGAGGGCAAGCTCCAACTTGGGGTATGTATTACTACTAAAATTAGCAACATTACTTATTTAGTATAAATGTATTAAAGAATAATTATTTTATAATAATATTTTACTTTTAGGACAAACATTTGTCGTTGAACTAGAAGGCAGTCAAAATGTTAGAGTATTGCTGTACGAAGAATGTGGCTCTCGTTCGGTATTAAGGGGAAAATGTGCCCAACGTTTAAGCAGATCTTGGTTAATGGGAGATCAAGTTAAAAGAACATTAAATTTGGGACCCGCTAATCTAGAAGTTTCGCTCAAATTCATACCAAGTGAAGTTACCCTACGCAGAGTTCCTTCTGCTAAACCTCAAGGTCTTTTCGGAGCAAAAATACAGCAAGTCTGCAAGTAAGTAACTTTTTATAAAATTATTTCCACCTCAGTTTATTGATAAAAGCGGCCTACATTAGTTAAACTTTTATTTTAAATTTATTTTATTCCTTATTATAGAAGACGTAAAAGTTACTAAAAATAATTATATAAAAAAATAGAAAGTTACCATAAATGAATCGATTTTAGTTTATAAATATACAAAGAATAAAAATCTATAAAATTATTTAATAATTCATCAAAAATATTAATAAAACTTTTTATTTTACAGACGGGAAAAACGTGATGTACCGTTTATTGTTACTGCTTGTGTACGTGAAGTTGAAAAACGAGGAATGGCAGAAGTGGGTCTTTACCGTGTCTCTGGCTCTGCTTCTGATGTCGCAAAATTGCGTAAATCATTTGAAAGCAATTCATACGAAGCAGAACAATTATTAAAAGAGGTAAATCTAATTTTAACATAATTTAATGTTCTTATAATGTTTAAATGTAATTATATATTAAATAACTTTTTACTATAATCTACTACATTGTAGAACTATTTTTTTTTAAATAATATTTTTATCTTTAGGTGGATGTCCACTCGGTTACCGGTGTGCTTAAGCTCTATTTGCGTGAAATGCCCGAAGCCTTATTCACCGATGCCCTCTACCCCGCCTTCCTTGACGCTTTCCAGACCGGAGAGCTTTCGCGGGGCAGTGCCTTACGCCGCGTCTACGACGGGCTGCCCCAAGTCAACAAAGCCGTTATCGATTTCCTGCTCGCTCATCTTATACGTGTTAACAAACACGAAGGCCAAAATAAAATGTCCTTGCACAACCTCGCGACCGTTTTCGGGCCGACGCTTTTGCGACCAGGAACAAGCAATCGTAGCGACGCTAAAAATCGCGATCCCTTGGCTGCCGGTACTGTCGATGTTATGGCACAGGCCGGCATTCTTTATTGCTTTCTGCAGATGCAAATGCACCAGAACAATCAACAATCATCACTCTAGTCGACACGCGTAGCAATCTTGTGTTATTTTAAAGAAGCGATACTCGAGCAACGATTATATATCGGAAAAGTGGGCGGAGGGGGAGCTCTTTGTCGCTTTGGAGCGGACGAGTTAATTCATTAGTTTAGGCCATATTTTTGTCAACGTGTTCATCTTGACTAGCAATGGTTTCGTTTTAGAAATATTCGCTGGAATCGGAAAATCCTTAATACTTGTTTGAGGATTGGATAAGTATTCTTTCTGTATTGAGTTTACGCTTAAATAATTAATATTTGAAGAAGATATCGATTTAGCAATTAACAAATATTGTTATTTAAAATCTGAGATTAATTATGTTGATTAAGTATCCAATTTTTTATTGAGACAGGAACGTCGTTGAAATTAAAAATTATTTTGTATTTGTTAGTATTTATCGTTTTCAAAAACTTCCATTGAAAAACTTGGATTTTATTGCTTTAGAGTTTGTTTTGTTAACGTTTCTAAATCATTTTAGGATGTTAGCAAAAATATGGCTTTTTGAAGTAAAATAGTCCTTGAAAGCGATGAAGGGTACCCATATTCAACTCCTCTACTTCTCGAAGTCCGAAGAAGTATGTGCGGATTTTTGTAAAATGTGTATTTTCTTATAGTCTGCGCAGACATTTTTTAGCAGCTTGACCCGAATTAATAAACTGCGAAAGGATTGCTCGAAGAGTAAGGTATTACGTGGACGAAATTTTGCATTCATTCACAAAGTGATATATTTTGTACTTCGCGATTGTATAACGTCTATATTTAGAAAAAAAATACATCAGGAAATTAAGCTTTTTATACGAAAACAAAAAGAAACGATATGAATGAAATAAAATCGCGCGAACTTGTTCCTACGGAAAAAAGCCGACTGATCCTCTTCGCGTATGTTCTTTACAACAGTCGCTATTATAGAAAAACGTTTAAAATTTTTCTCTAGGAATCTGAATGTTTACATAACGTTCCTTCAATTTAGCGAAATAGTTATCTAATCTTAAAAATAAAAAAAAATAAAAAATAGGTTCCAATCAAATTGAAAATTCACTTTAATATTTTGAAATATGTAGAGTAATTTTCAAATTTATTACCCGTAATACACGCAGATTGTAAACCACTTACGATTTCTAACTAACTTGATATTTTTAAGATTTTTAGGTGACTGTTTCCCTATTTTAAAACTTTTTAAATCGTCCATTCCGTTAGTCTGCGGAGCATCTGATTCTCTCCAAAGCATGACACGTTTCAATTTGAATTCCTGCTTCTCAGAGTCGCTTGTGAAAGTCAAAGGATACGTGAGTTTGCCAAGGCGATGTAAATTCTGGTCACTTGGTTAAACGACGATCGAGCAGGGCATTCAAAAACAGTCCCGGACACTTTTTGTTAATATGTTTATGAAGTATTTATAATAGATTAGTTAAATCTATTTTTTTAAACGCAAAAAAGTATTTTCGTTAATGATTATAATCATTTTTAAAAATTTTGTAGAATTAATGTCTTAATTTTTTTAAATTATAAATCTATAAAAGCAAATTCTATTAGAAACCTTAATTTAAGTAAAAAGTTAAATTTTTAATAACGAAAAATGTCCATGTCTGTTCTAAAGATAAACGCGACGCCAAAGAGAAAGCTGATCTCTGCCCTTTGTGCACGACGCAGAGAATCATGCTAACTTCCGAGGAAAAATTCGGCAGTACAAATTATTAACTATTCTGACTGTATCCCGGACCGAGGATAAAATGAAAGAAATATAAGACATTTTGTTAAAAATTAACAAAAGCTTTTAGAAAATAATAACTTTATAAGCTCGGGAAACTATTCCACGTATGTTCTGCGAACTGCACATTTATTGACTTTTTTACCGATATAAATTGAAGCGATCAAACTTTTTGAGCAAGCGACCCAAGTTTTGAGCGACTAAAAAACGAACAAAAATTAGTTTCTAAAAATGGATTTTAAATAAGGCAGATATTTTATGGAAGTCAATACATGCATGGTTTGTTCGACATAAGAGTGCACGCGTATGTATGTTTTATATTTAGAATGTGTGTGAATGCGCATTGACCCGCATGTATTATGTATTATACCGTACATACGATTCGAAGTATTTTTTTTTTTTTTTTAATTAAGTTTCGCAGTATAAGCGTCTTTTCTGCGTGCCGAATTTTCGTACTTTTCAAAATCAATACTTGTATTCAGTCACAGAATCGAGTTGTTGAGTCGAGATTGTACGAAGCATATGTGTTTTAAGTGTAAACTCGCGTTGTGAAGCCAGCAGAAAATGTCACCTTCTTTTCACTAATTAGCTAACAACAGCAAAAGGCAATGCTGTCCCTCTTTTGTAAATTATACGGCATGTAAAGTTGATCGATTACTATTACGATTATTAGATTATATTATAGATATATATTGTAATATTAACTATTATTACGATGCGAAAATCAAGAAAATGAAGTATTTGTTATTAGGCGTACGAGAGCCCGAAAAAAGCTAGCTTTTAATTGCGCTGTTTGCGAGAGAGAAAGAGAGAGAAAGAGAGACGATGACGTAATTAGTGTACTTTTTTGTCAGAAAAGTGTGAGAAAAAAAGAAAATACGTTCAAACCACTAAACACGGAAGGTTTATAAACTTTTACACAATACCCATAGATGCTCATTGCATTTTTGCATTCAACGCTCGTGAACTTTTTGTACTTTTCTAAAAATACATCATTTGTTCATTATCGATGCTCTCCGACACATTATTTATTCTGTTTTTAATTACATATATTTGTTTGGAACTCTTTTTAACGACAATCAGGTACAATTATGCTCTACATGCTTTGTAATTTCGATTCGCGACTTTGGCCTTGGCTCCGACTGTTGGCGAGCGGGTTTAAACTTGATTTGCCTCCTCGCTGCTTGGGTAGCTCGATTCCGGGCAGCTTCGTGCCTCCGGTGGAAGAGGCAGACGAACCGGCGTGGCTGCGATGTTGTCCCACAAGCCGGGCAATCGCGACCCGTCTGAACCGTTGCACTGCATTCCTGTTTGCAATTAAAAATATTTCATTTCACAGATAGCTTGAGTTTCATTTGAGTTTTCGTTTTGGAAAGCGGCTTAAGTCATTTATTTCCGCCAAAATTGGAATTTTCTTATTTTAAATTTACCCAAAGGAGCAACTTCGTATAAATCGTGAAGTGCGGCAACCCGAACCTTAGTCCACTCTATGCTTTTGTAATTGTCTGAGATTCCATTTTCACTGCTCGTTCCTTGACTCTCCCATTCTCTCATGTACCGGAAATACGTCCTCAATGCGTCATCGCTGATGGCACTTTTACAAACCTACGATGAAGCGTATTATGAAAACATCAGTCGACCGATGCATTTTCCTAATTAAATCCTGCTTGCTTAGCGACTTAATTAAACGCCTTTATTGCTCCTTTTCTTTTGATCTATCGTACCTCAAGTTTCGAGTTCGGATAGTAATGAATGTAATTCACGCACATTTCGTCGGAAATTGCAAAGCCTCCTAGAGTAACGTTTTTTCTATCCAGCGTCTTATACGTGCAAGTCGTTATTAAAGAATCGCCCTAAAAATTATACGAAATTTAAGTACCAAAAAAAAAGAAAAAATCTTTAACATTGTCAAAAATCACAGCAAAACTCAATTCTTCTCGAGAAGAAAAAAAAAGGAAACGAAATTTCGATGTACCGGCAAAATAGTAACGGGACGAGGCAGCAGCCGAATTTCCTGAAAATGAGTCGAGTAGTGATTGTCGTAGTTTAGCAGCGGAAGCTCCTCCCCGTCTCTGATGTGCCTCGTGGCCACTTTCGTGCCCGTGAGATGCGTGTGCAGCTGCGAGCCGAAGATCCTGACGCCGCTCTGCGGCAGACCGACGCCCGTGCACTCGGTGACGCAGTGACCGGACAGCGTAAACGCTTCCTGAGAACGGCGATTCAATTAGCGAATGTTTCAGGCGCTTTTACATTTCGTTGCTGCATGCCGTCATTTATCTTCCCTTATTGCTTTTCGGAAAATGGAATTGATCTATAAAAAGCTTCGACTGTTGAAGGAATTTTATTATTAACTTGAATTAGAGTCGACGATCGCGACTGTTCGTGAAATAAATTGAAATACTTCTTTTTTTTTTATGCTAAAAATGAATACACCTTGAAACCCGTTCGGTCTTCAATTTATACAAGAAAATGACGACGAATATAATCAGCAGCGTAACTATTACAAGCAATATAACAACCTGCCCGGGGGGAATGGCCATTTTATCGGTGTACTCGAGGCCAAGCTCGATGACGCCCGCGTCGTACTTCCTGAGGCTCTTGGTAAAAACGAATCGTATGCCGGACGAGTCGACGCTGCCGGCCTGGAGCTCCGGATTGTTGTAGTGCACCTCGAGCATGACGTGACGATTAAAGCCCTCGCCGCCGATCGCCAGGCCCGCTTCTTCCGGGTACACGAAGGCGTCGGCGCCCATTGCCCAGGCTGCCAAGACCTTCTTGCAGATCTGAGTAAGAAGAACGGCCGGGGTTTGAATCGAGCGGAGGGCCGGTGGATGGAAGAGCTGCTTGGGAGGCGCAGGGCTCGAATTTCATTACGGGTATCATTTGTATAAGTGGAGAAGCCTTGGGGAGATCGCCCTTTTAGTAGGGTTGGCATTGTATATTTATTTTAGCCGGAACTGTAGGATGAAAATTGTTTTATCGTTGAACGTAAATGATAAAAACTCACCAAAGAAAAGTTTGAACAACAGAAAACACCAAAACCAAAAATGAAATAAGGCATGCACGTAAGGGACGTTTTTAGATTGCCTGTAAATCGGTAGAAATATAGCTGTGTAAGTATCGTAAGAGAATGTCGTTTCGAAGTTCAGATTAAACCTGAGTTCGCTCTGGTCGATTGGGAGCGTCGCAAGGTCCATTGTAGAGAGGCACATCTGTATCGGCGGGTCCAGCGCAGTGGAAAACTTCCATATGATGGACCAAGTGCTCGTTGCCCTGCTGAATTGCGGGTCCGAATTGAAGAATGTGGTGTCTGTTGAATCGAAACGATAAAAGAAATTGGCCTTTTTCTATTCCGAAGTTATTTTTTTTTCCCCTTGTATCAATTAAATGTGGTTTTTGAAATATCGCTTTTGATTTTTATGAGAAGCTTTGTTTTAAGTGATCGAGACTCAGCGAAATTAATGTTTGGGAGATATCGCTTTATCGTTTTATATAAGATTAGGCGTTTTAAGATACGACGTATTGATTTTAAAAAAATATTTACTTTTTTGTCAAAGTAATACAATTATTATTGAAGTATTATAAGATTTTAACTTACTGAAAATCGCTTAAAATGTCAGCAAAAACGGGCGCACAACTGATAAGCAAGAAACGTTTAATCAACCTTAACTTTTTATCGAGCACTTTACAATCGAAGTGATTTTCATGGTGACTCAGAGTTTCAACAATTATTAAAAAATCGAATTACGTAATCAAGAATTTATTAAATAATTTTATCAATAAATTAACTTTGGTTCACGGATTCCGCTTAAACTTTACGATTATTATTTTTAGAACATCAAAATACGAATAAAGCCGAATAAATAGAGTCCAACACTTAGAGACCAACAAAAGACGAGCTACAATTATTTTTAATGGTTTTTAGAAAAATCTTCAAAAAGTCCACTCTATTAATTCGGCTCAAATAAAAAAAAAAGTATCTACAGTCGTTAAAAAAAGAAATACAAAACTCACTTTCTTTTCAACGAAGCTGGCAACTTTTGAACTCGGCACCAATAAGTCGTCTCGACGTTTGGCACTTGCACTTGATCAGCAGTGATTTCATATTGCCAGGAGTCCGCAGGAAATTGCGGCTTCGCATGATAAACTCTCAACAATTCCGTTCTTGACATTCCGGAAAATTTAGCGTCCGCGACTTGCAAGCCGGCCAAGGAAGTCAGCGGCCCGCTGCCCTTTAGCCATACGAGGTGCGTAGTGCCTCTCTGCGAGTTGTTAAGATTATTTTAAAACTAAATAGGCCTAGTTTGAATTTGATTTTGAAAAATCGCACCTCGATAATGTAGTCGTGTTCGTCGCAAGTATCGAATTTTCGCGTGAACGTGAATTTCGTTACGTTTCCACGTTTTTTCCATTCAAAATTTTTACAATCTTGCTGCTCGTCCAAACTCAATTTCCCTTCGTCGTCGCTCCAAGCATCCTTATATGGTGAAAAATTTAACTTACAATCAAGTTCATTCAATCGTTCAAAACAAATGAATTTAAAAAATGATAAAACTTTACTTGAAGATGGGTTTCACGATGCCAATCCGCCCATAAAATGCAGTAGTCCGCAGGTTTTAATTCTCCGTAATTTGAAAAACCGATCGCAAACCACGAGTACTCTTCAGCAGCATAATGCACCTCTGCTATTATCTGCTCGCTCGTCAAGTCAACCCTAAGAATTTAAATCTTACCATTTTCACGTATTCAATATAGATTTTAATACAGAGATCGTTACAACTTAAACTTTATTCGCAAAAGTCCAAGGCAGAAATTACAAATCAACGAGAACGTCCCGAGACAAAGCTTAATTGTTTTATCGAAGCAAACGTCACCTCCAGTGGAAGCTGGCCTCGGAACCGAGCGGGACCGAGTGGACGGCGGCGCCGTCGGTCCTTCCAGCTGCCAAAAGTAAGACCCCCACGAGAGCGAGAGACGCAACGGCGAGCAGCTTCATCCTGGGTAGCGCGGCCACTCGACTGGAACTGTAAGTCGCAAGCTCGCGCGCCGAGAGCTTGCGGTACCGGAGGAGCTGCGCGCGCGCGCTCCGATTCCGCGGGGACTCCTGGCTAGATGGGCCGGTGATGCGGGTGGGTGCAGCTGCTTCTGGTGTGGGTGGATTTGGCTTTGTGCTCGCTGTAAGTGCGATTTTCGGACGTGAGCTGCTTTATGCGCGTAATATAATAAAACACACTTTAATCATACGCAAATTAGCGTGGACCAGCTCTCTGAAGTGGAATAAGTGAAGATATTATTTTGAAAATTAAGCACTGAAAAACTCAGTTTTTTATAAGTGAAAATTTTGAATTTTCTCAGCCCTTACATGATTGTCACTTACATAATAAGTGAATATTCACTTATTGCACGTGGAAGTGAATTTTCACTTATTCTACTTTAGAGAGAATGTATCGGTAATATAAATTTCATCAATAGTAAAGTATGCGCAACATTTTAAGTGTAAAATTTTTACGCGCACAAAGCGACTTATGACCTTCTTTGGTTAGGTGAGAATTATAAAATTATATTTGATCAACGAAGCATATAATTTTACAATTCGAGCATAAACACAAAATTAATATAATTTGCAAAAGGAAAATATTACATATAAAATTATTCCTTATTATCTTTAATTATTGTGATAAGGATTAATATAACGTTATGAAATTGGTAGCATGATACGCTAAGGGCGATTTCATAGTCCGCACATAAAAATATTACGATCGTCTATATTACTTCTGGTAACTGCCGCTATGCGAATAACTAGTAATAACAATTACTATTAAAGTATTAGAAGACAAAGTTTTATTTTTGCATTTTATTCTTGCGCTCAATTTGACCCTTGTAAAAATACTGATCAAAGAAGCCCTTATCGTGCACTACGATATCATCCACCGACAAGATGAAATAGTCGAAGAAAAAGCGTCATTATCCACCCGCTCGAGCAAAGTCCCCCGGGACCGAAATAGCCGCGCGAAACGGGAGCGAAACTTTAGACATTCCAGAATATCGGCACGATTCAAATAAAAAATAGCGCCCGCGCGCCCTCGGCTCCTCTTTAAGGAATGCCCGCCCGCCGAATGAAGAATGGTCATATTGCATTCCCGAGGAGACGCATGTCCTAAGGCGGGGAAGCCGCAATCAAGAAATTCCGGGGGAACTTATTATATCGGGAGGCGCGCGAGAGGAGCACGTCGCCTTCATAACGTGCTTTTCATATAGAAACGGGATCGCGGCCGAGCGCCCGACTTCATTTTTCAAATTCATTTCTTCCGCCGTTTCGCTTTTCACGGCGATCGGAGCGGGGAGGAGTTTTAACGTTTTTAAGCTGCATCATTCGCGGCGCGGAATCGGGCGCTGTTTAAATTTTTTATTTTCGACAAATTTTTCAACAGATTGCTTGTTTGGCATTTGAAAAATCAAAGAATTTCATTTAGTTTTGTATGTCAAAGGTGTATTTTGCGGTTGGTAAAGGGCTGCAGCAGTTTGTGAATAAATTTTTAATACACTGAGAAAAATATCTCATTAAAAATTAGTATACTCTATCGTAATCGAAGGACAAACCTGCACTATCCTGAAAAATTACTATAATATGTACTAAAATTTGGTAGAACTCTGGTAAAAATTAATATAGTTCTATTA
>JAWWEM010000010.1:8213160-8229651 GCA_035582935.1 Ormyrus thymus
GAGGCAGCAGCATACGGCGCATTTGAGCTGCCTCACTTTTTGCCCGGGCGTTAGCAATCTCCCTATTCATCTCTGTTATAATGCGCGGCGGATGTATAAAGCATCTCAATCGATAAAGAAGGCAGACAACACTATATATATATATGCATGTATATATATAACGCAAGCAAACACAATTCTATCCTGCAGATCACGCTGTCATTCACAAAATAAACTTTGGAATAGTGCTCTCGAATTTGTGTTTATTTTGAATACCAGAATATGAAATCTTTCTATAGTTAACCTATTATTTGATTTTTAAAATCAATTAATAATTCTAAGAATCAACATTTATATATCTTGAGCAATTTTGTGAATTAGGATAACCTTCCAAGTTTTTGGGTTTATGGTTTGTACAGAGTTTATATTTTGCAAAAGAGAAGCAATTACTTAAATAGACATTTTTACTTGATCGTAATGGAAGTTGAAGCTTCAAGTACAGAAGACGGAGATGAGTTACAAGAGGTAAATTTCAACATATTATGTCAATTTTCTTGAATGAAAAGTAATTATTAAATTACATTTAAAATTTATTTTTAAAGATTGTTTCTGTACAATCCGAAGCTAGTATTTTACAGAAAGCTTCGGAAAAAATACAAAAGTTAGTACAAAATAATTTTACAACTGAAAAATCAAAGCCAGAGGAAAAAACAAGTAAATCAAACGAAGAAAGTGCTGGCTATAGTATTTTGAGAGCAAGATTACAAAATCAAGTTCGTACAGGAGAAATCACTCCTTTTCAAGCTGCAAAAAAAGAATCAGTTAATAAAAATAATTTAGGGTAAACTTAAAAGCTTAGTTTAATCATTTAAAATATAAATAATAAATATTATTAATTTATTGCAGAAAAACATTCAAAGAATCAACTCAATTATTAAATTTAGAAAAGTATTTATTAAGACAAGCAGAGCTTACAAAGCAAAAGAAATTATTAAAAAAGAATAAAGATCTACAAAATGAAAAACAACAGGATCATATACCTGCAAAGAAAATGAAAATTATTGAATCAAAATCCACTAAAACGAATAAACCTGAAAATAAATTATCAAAAAAAGCAAATTCTAAAAAATTAGAGACTATAACATCACAAGCAGAAAAATGTAAAGCTTCAATGCATTTAAACACACCTACATCAGAAAATTATGTTATGGAAGATGATGAAAACAGTACAGATAGTAATAATTTGATGCATTTAGAAAGCTCTGCTGAAACAAGTAATAGACTTATTCATGAACAGATTACTACAGTTGAAAAAACATTTGGTTTAGAGGAGGATGTAGATGAATCTGGAAGTGAATACATTCCAAGTGATGAATACGATTCCGAAGAAGAAACTGTAAAAAAAAAGTTTGAAAAGAAAAAGAAAATTAATTCTTTAAAACAAAATAGTGGTAAACCAAAAAGAGGTGAGTTAAATAAATGTTAAAATTACTTTAGAAGTCATTGTTTTGCAAAACAAATTAAAAATTTTAGTTTAATATTTTTTTTTTTCTTTCTATTTCTTTTAAGTTCTGGATGATGGAGATGAAGATGTTTACAAACATAGGGTCGAACAAAGTGGCTATAAAAAAAATGAACCTTTACATAAAGTAGATCATTTATTTAAAGTTCCACAACGTATTTGGAAACAATTGTTTAAGTAAGTCAATCACATTTTCCTAAACTTCCACAATATTAATAAAAAATGAAAACTATTTTAGATATCAAAAAGTATCAGTTAAGTGGCTCTGGGAACTTCATAGTAGAAATTTAGGTGGTTTATTAGGAGATGAAATGGGTTTGGGTAAAACAGTACAAGTCATTGCATTTTTAGCTGGATTAGATTGTAGTGAATTATTGTCTGATGGTGGAAGGTAAAGTATTACATTTTTATAGAAGAGTAATTTTTTTCTTCAATAAGAGTTTCAAAATCGATTGTAATAATTTTAGATTTAGAGGATTAGGACCAACTCTTATTGTCTGCCCAGCTACATTGTTAGAACAGTGGGTAAAACACTTTCATGATTGGTGGCCTACTTTTCGTGTTGCGATTTTGCATCAATCAGGGACATTTCAAGGTAAACTGAAAAGTTGAAAATCTATAAATAAATTTGGTTTATACAATTTATAAATTTTTAAATATTTTTTTTAATTTGCAGGAGAAGTTTCAGATCTTTTAAATAGTCTAAGAGGAGGAGGTATATTAGTTACTTCTTATTCAGGGGTTTTAATTCATAAAGATTTACTTGTAAGATTCAAATGGCATTATATAATACTTGATGAAGGTCATAAAATCAGGAATCCAGACGCAAAAGTACGGACTTATATTGCTTTTAAACATTTTTACTTTATTTTTTAATTAATTTCAATTTTTACTCTCAGGTGAGCAAAGTTGTAAAATTATTTTTAACGCCTCATCGATTGTTGTTAACTGGTAGCCCTATGCAAAATTCTTTAAAAGAATTGTGGTCTCTTTTTGACTTCATTTTGCCAGGAAAATTAGGTACATTACCAGCATTTATGGAGCATTGTGCAGGTCCTATAACAAGAGGAGGATATTCCAATGCAACTCATCTTCAAGAGGCAACTGCGCTTCAAGTCGCTACTATGTTAAAGGATGCTATTACTCCATATATGCTTAGAAGAACCAAATTTGATGTTCAGCATCATGTGAATTTACCAGATAAAAATGAGCAAGTAAATGAACATTAATATAACTGTAATTTACTGATTTTAGTTAATTATACATCATATCTTTTTATTTAGGTATTATTTTGCAGTTTAACAGAAGAACAAAGGCAACTATATAAACAATTCTTAAAATCGGATGATGTATCTTTTGTCCTTCACGATAAACGTGAAGGCGGAAGGTACAGAGCAAGACTTTTGGTTGCTTTGACAGCACTACGAAAAATTTGCAATCATCCTGATTTATTTTTGTACAGTGACGTTAATCGTATTGTAAGTATTAAAACAAGCATTTGTACAAAAAGATTTCAAAAACCTAATTTTTATTACGTATATTTAGGAATCAGAAGATGAAGAAACTGAAATTGAAATAAATGAAAATGAAATGGACAAATTTGGTCATTGGAAGAGAGCTGGTAAAATGACTGTCGTTCGTTCTTTACTAAAAATCTGGAAAAAACAAGGTCATCGAGTTTTATTATTCACCCAAAGTAGACAGGTACATATTTAAACAAAGAATTAATTCATGACTACTAACTTAAATTGTGTAATAAAAAAAAAATTAAATTGTGATTACAGATGCTGTGCGTTTTAGAAGGATTAGTACAAAAAGAAAAATATACTTACTTAAAAATGGACGGGACTACACCAATGAATCAACGCCAACTGACTATTTCTAGATTCAATAAAGTAAATATTTTTAATTTTTTTTATTGGAAAATGTAAAAGGAAATGATTTATTATTTTTCAGGATTCTTCTTACTTCGTGTTCTTATTAACGACAAGAGTTGGTGGTTTAGGAGTAAATTTAACAGGAGCAGATAGAGTAATTATCTATGATCCTGATTGGAATCCCGCAACGGATGCTCAAGCAAGAGAACGAACTTGGAGAATAGGTCAAGACAAAAATGTAACAATTTACAGATTAATTACAGCAGGAACCATTGAAGAAAAAGTAAAACTTATCAATTTCGCGTTCTTTTATACTTGTAAAGATTTTTATTAAATTGGATGTTTAACTTTTTGTTACAGATGTACCACAGACAAATATTTAAAATACTTCTTTCTAATCGAGTTTTGGAAGATCCACGTCAACGTCGATTATTTCGAACTACGGACTTAACCGAACTGTTTAATTTAAATGAACCAATAAATGGTGAAAACTGCGAGTCGGATCAACTATTCCGTAATTCCAAATTATCACCTGACCAGCCCAATTTTAGTTCAAGCAAAATAGAAGCAATGCGAAAACTTGCTTCGACACTGAGCAAAAAAATAGCCGAGAAAACAGTCAGAAATACAGAAAAAGAAAATTCATCAGTGCAAGACAGTTCACAGTCAAATCCATCTGATAAAAATAAGGATAATGCTAGTTCTGAAAAAGATTTTATTTATACTAACAATTCCGAATCAACCGTAACTCAAAATGCCGCATGTATAAATGAAGATAATATAAACGATGTATGTAAAAGTAATAGTCATACAGAACTTACGGATGTTGATGATGAAAAACTTAGTCCTTCGATAGAACGAATCGAGAATAACAAAGAAGAAAGCGAGATAGATAAGATGATGCTAGAAGTCGTGTCAGAAATATCCGCAGAAGATAATAAAACCATAGAAGAGGGTGAGATCATTACTTCGCCAAAATCGTCTCCAAAGCCTAATGTAATAAAATTGAAAAAAAATCAGAATGATGGTGAAAAGTATAAAAAGCATAAAAAACATAAGCAACGTAAAAAAAGTAAATCCGAAGATGCAGTTTCTGCAATGTTCGAAGGAGAACGAGTGTCTTGTTTAATTGGTCGACGAATAGGTAAATCTCAAGAGCCAGTTCCAGTAACTACTGCAGATGATAATTACGTCTTATCCAAATTATTCTCTAAATCAGGTAAATAAATAAAACGTAGAATGTAAATTATAAACGCATATTTCAAGTTGAAGAATACTTACCCGTATTTTTCTTTTATTCAGCATTATTTGAATTACTATCAATTGTAAATAGTATAAAATTATTTATTTTATGTAAAGTATATTTTTTATACTTGAAGACACTTAAAGATTAAATACTAAAAAGTTTTTCAAATCAATTAACATTTCATTTCAGCTGTAAGTTCTGCTTTTCAACATGAATCAGTACTTTCAAATGCAGTTCTTAATCCAGACGAAGAAACGCCTTTGCAAAGAGCAGCAAAAGCAACTGCGTCTGAAAAAATGGATTGTATAAGACAATCGCGAAAATGGGTTTGGAAGCCCAACTGGGGTAAACCACCAGAAGAAGAATTTATTGAGGATGATAGTGGCAGTGATTAATAAAACATCATAAATATTTATTTGCCTTTGTATATATGTACAAAATTTTATAGTGTGTTGTATAAAATGAATATTTTGTGTTAGATAAATATTTTTATGATAATTTCATCTGTTTGCAAAAAAAAAATTCAATTTTTACACCGAAGTATTTTTGTAAAATATTTAAATATATATTATATTAACCAGATAATCACGTGTACATTTATTCACAAACTAAATAAGTTGATTCACGAAAAAAAAAAAAAAAAATTTCATATACTTTTTTTGTTTTTACTAAACTTTAAAAATATTTATTTTAGGAAATATTTTCACACACTTTTGCCACGAAAAATTGTTTGCCGTAACAACTTCCGAAATTTTTATACCAAAAATAATAACTATTTACAGAAACTCTTCATAGCAGAAAATTTGTATATACTTTTAATTCCCTTTGAATCAGAGTTTTTAAATTCATAGCATATTAAACTTGAAATATTTGATAAATTAATACATGCAAAAAAAACGCACGAATTTCAAATATTTTTATATAAATAATATACTCTAATATTTTAAAAATTCTGCTAACGAAGGTCCATCCCTCCCCAAAGGATCCTCTGGGAACATCACATAATCACCTACAAAAGTAGGTACAAGCAATCTATTTTCGATAGTGTCGCGATATTGGGGTTTTTCTGCATACAAGTCTCTAAATTGATCTTGCGAAACTACAACACCATTGCATGCTGTAGCATACTCCAAAATGTACCTATATCAAGTAATTAATTTTTAAATGACAAAAAACTTTTAATTTAATAAAAGTAAACTCATTTTGAGATAAAAAAAATTATTCATGTTATTTTACTTTATAAATTACAATATTTTTTTGGAAAAGAATGTTAAACAAAAATTGTTTCTTCATCTTGAATAATATTTTATCTCAAAATTTATTTAATAATACTTTTTTTACCTGTCATCATAGGGTGTATACGATTTATTACCAAGTTTTCGACTTGGTGTAAAGACAACAACCCCTTCTTCATACCATTTTTCTAGTAAAGGGAAATTACGACATCTTCTATACTGTGGAATAAACACTTTTACAGAGTGCCCTCTTTTCGTAAAATAGTCTATTAGCATTTTAATTCCTTTTTCCGAAAATGTTTTGTTGTGCGTAAATCTAAAATTACATAATTTTATTTCATCTCAAAAAATATGTAATCTAAAAACTAATTTTGAAATTAAAAATTAAAGTAAAACACTTACGCCATAGCGACATTGTTGCCATCAATAACTATTTCTCGTAGCTTCTTTTTTTTTGAATTTGTCTTTTTTACTTCTGTACTTCCATCTTTGTTAATAGATTCTGATAAAAATATGAGTTCACCATTATTTTTTGATTTCTTTTTTACTGAGGTTGCAGATTTAGCTGACGATTTCGTAACAGTTTTTGCTTCCGTTCTTGTTTCAGTTTTTGCCGCAGTTTTCACTGCATCTTTTATTGCTTTTTTTGCTGCAGCTTTCGATATATTTTTAGTTGCAGTTTTCGATATATTTTTAGTTGTAGTTTTTGATGGTAGTTTACTTTTATCTAAAAGCATTCTTAAAGTAGACGTTCTTGTTGCCTTTACAGAAGTTTTAGGCGATTTTGTACGTTTATTTTTGGATGGTTTATTATTTTCATTATTTAGATGCCTCAGATTTGTTGCATCTGCATTGATGTCAAGATAAATTTTATTACATTTTAAAATTGAATCTAAAGTATTACTATTTGAAGATTGTGAATTTAAGGCAAAAGATTCAGATTGTAACGAAGCATCTGAAGTACTAGGTTTTGGTAATGATGACCACACAACAAAACAATCTTCACTTGGTTTTGGAGATGTATTTTGTGGTTGAACTGAAATGTGTATTAATAAAAAATATACGTGTATAAATAGTCTGTTCATTATTCAAATACTGCTTCACTAAACCTTACATATTATTGGTTCTTAAAATTATACAGATTTAATTGTTAATTTAAGAAAAATTTATGATAAAAGGTAAAAAAGTAATTGAGCATTAAAATTTTTTGATTACTAACCAGCAGGTGGTTCATCATCTGGATCTATAATAATTATAGAATCTGTTACATTGAATTTTGAATCTGCACTTAGATTAAATGCTCTATGATACGCTTCCATTTCCATCATGGAGTCATTTTCATCTATTACAACAACTTCTTCATCTTTCGTTTGTTGTTCTGATATTGCTAAATTTTGTGCAGGTTCAATAATGTTCTCCAAGACTTCATTTATTGTTTCTTCTTTCAAAGAATTCAAAACTGGTTTTGTTTCAGGCATAAGTTCTGAATCATCCAAAAATATTACACTTTCCAAAAATTTATCTGCCTCGTCGTCATTGTCACCGTCATTAAACCTTGATAATGGACTTTTCTTTATTTTTTGCTTTTTACAATTTCGACTATTTGTGGCAGATTTATACCTTTTAGTGCTAGGTAAAAAAGAAATATGATTAAGATCTTTTAAATTTTACATTTATAATTAAAAATGATAAGGTAGAGGTTAATTACGATTTTACAGATGGCCCAGCTTCCGAATCACTCATGTTATTATCTTCATATTCATTATCTACATTTTCTGTTTTAACAGTTTTTTTTCTTTCTTCAACTTGTACTGCATTATGGGATTGTGCTGCATTTCGAACATTTTTTTTATCTTCTGGCTGCGCACTGTTTTCCTTTATCTGCTCACTTTTGATTGAAGTCTCTAACGTAGTTGGTGAATCTATAGGACTAAATTTTAAGCGCGTAAATAAATTTTATGTAAGAAATAGTAGTTACAAATTATATTATGTTTATACCCATTGTGATACAAATGTCTGAGTGGACTTTCATACGATACCAGTTTTACTCTTGAAATGGAATTTTTATTATTTCTGCGAGTAACATTTTTCCGAGGTAAAGGACTTTTCTTTACACCAAGTATACTGGATCTTCTACCTTTTGCTCGTGATTTAATTACTCCTCTTCTAGTTTTCATTGAAGCACTTTTAATAAAATTGTTTTCTAAAACTTATTGAAAACAGTTAATATATTAGTAACAAAAATTATAATGCATTTTTGAAGTACCCATTTTTAAAGTGTAAGCAAACCTCAATCATTCTAAATATTAGTAGAGGTATATAGATAATATTTAAAATAATTAAATAGTATTACTTTTTTTTTATTTAATTTAGAAAATTGGTATGTTAGCATAAAAAAATCAATAAAAAAATGTACTAAAAATTAGGGAAGCAATAAACTTTATTTATCTTATGTAAAAAGTACGTGTGAGTACATTCTAACCACGTTTCTACATACAGTTTCTTGACAAGTTCAAGTAATTTGCACAGTTCACAATTGTTCACATAACTGTTTTGCTGAAAAACAAGATAGCAAGTAATACAGTAAACTATAAAGAAGAAAACTTTTTTAATATAATTGACGCTCTCAAACAAATTTTATTTTAGTTGCTTTGAATCAGTGACAAAATGTACTACTTTTGATCATCTGACGGGACTGATGGTTGAAGCAAGAACAAGCCAAAACATAACCTTGTTACGGGTTCTTGGATTACTAAACTTGTCCGATTAGATAAAGTTAAAAGACTAATCAATTATTAGTAGTAATTTAAAAACAAAGCTTTTTTTAACTAATAATGGTATTTATTATAATTAATAAGTGTAACAACGAATATATAATACTTTTTATTTGTTTAAATAGACAAATATCTTGTGATATTTACTTAAATAAAAAGTTCCTTTTTAAATATAATTTTATGATAAAAGTATTGCTCATATATTTGTTTACATTGCTCTATTTAAAAAGGTAATTATTTACTAGTCAAATTTAAAATATTTTGTTAAATACTCGAATATATACGCGCAGTATGTTGACCAAAAAGGCGGGAAAATTAAAATCAGTTTTTTCCTTAGAAATGACTAGGTTTTTTAGAGATAAAATAAACGTTGTTATTTATTCTTCAATTAAATTAAATTACTCTAATATTATTTCATTGTAATACGTAAACATAACATAAAATTACTTAATTCAAATCTTACTTATAACTTATAATAAGTATTTAACAATCTACGTTATTACAAAACAACAATTTCCAATTTATTTTGGTCATTCGGCTAAATTGGAAAAAGGATTTATTTATTCAGTTTTTTTTTACCTATAGCAAGGGCCTTAAAATTTCAACTTTGGCAGCATTGAATCGCCACAATCCTTCTCATGCGAATGCGAGCAAACGCGCTTATGTGGCCATGACCTTAGAACAAAACTTAAGGTTAGTCCAAAAATTTCGCGGGAGTTATGCGCGGGTATCGTTACAGCAATGGTGCCGAAATATTACTTTGTTTGATAACAATGTTTTTATGAGTATCATAGTTCCTAAAAATCTTAAATTTAAAGCTATTTTTTAAATTGAAACTTCCCGTTTTAAATATAAATAGTAAACACTCTTTTATTACAGGTAAGCATTGATTATACGCGACTACTAATTGTAAGGTTATAAGCGTATGAAGTATAAGAAAATTTTCTACTTTACCAATGTCTTAAAATTATTTTTTTTTAAAATGTTAAACAATAAAACTAATTAAAATTGCAAAACAATTTATTTAATTAAAAAAATTTCTTTTCAATGTTTTTTCCTATAAATAAACCAAAAATAAAAGAAAATAGATTTAAATGTGTATTTAAATATGATATTTATTAATTTTGTTTTGTAACAATTTTAAAAGGTCCAAAGTGATGGAGCCAAGTGAAGTAGAATTTTTAGGAGAAAAAAGATTGGTTAGTATTGTACCAAATTTTAGTTTTGGTATAATTCATTTAATTTCTGGGCCTATAGGTCCTTTTAAGGCTGGTCTACCTGTAAAAGTTCCTATTTGGATAGCTTTAAGTTTTAAACAGCAACAAAAATGTAGAATTATTCCACAAGAATGGATGGATACAGAAAAACTGAATGAGTTAATTGAAAATGAAAAAAATTCAAAGTAAGTATACAGTGATATTTGTCAAGAAATAATATAAATGTTTCATAATAACTAAATTGAATTTAATATTTTTAGACTTTTCACTGCAATGCCCAGTAATCATTTTATGGATGAAGCTCAAATGTTATTGACAGCTGCACCTGATGATATACCTGATGCTGATAATATTAGAACTGCTATAAAGGTTTTTAATTTTATTATATTAAAAATTATTTGGAATTATTAAACAATTTAGTAAATTTAGGACTTGTGGGACTTACGAATGGCTAAGCTACGTACTTCTATAATAAAATTTGTGGATGAAGAGGGAACTTATGCAAAATTAGATCATTTAACAGCAATGGAAATTAACAGCATGCGTTCTTTGCTACCTGATGCATTAGACATAATGCTTTATATGCAAAAAGCTGGCAAACCATCTACATCTCAAAATCCTGATTCAACTATAGCATAAAGTATTTTTAAATTTCATAATAAATTTAATAATGAAAAAAATTTATATAATTAATATCCTTCAGATACACACCTTTGACAAATTGTAAAAATATTAATTTTTAAAATATATAAAATGTATATATTTTTGTTTTGTTTTTTAATGTTAACTACAGATAATTTATTTTTATAATATGAATTACTAATAAATATATTTTTAAAAAAGCCACCCACATATTTAAAAATTCATTACATAAGTACGACATTCTAAAAACTTTAGTTTTAGTTACTAAAGCATAATGTAAAGTAAAAACGAAAATTTACATAGCTCATTCAAATAAAAGCAATTGGTATTTAACACGTTTGTAAAGCACAAGCCACCGACAAGCGTCACGCGTACAGCGTACTCGTTGAATGATTGCAAAGGCGGTAGATTTAAAGAGATTGGAGAGTTGAATCCGGCCAGTGATGTCAAAGAAGTATAGAATAGGCGCACGTGCCAGCCTGTATTCAAATCTGCTACGTGTACGATTTGCAATCGTATCTGCATCTAATGATTTGCACGCTGAAATTCATTAAGTTTTAAATAACTGTAAAGTTTATTGTTATTTAGTATCTATATGAAATCGTTCCAAAAATTTCAAATACTTCTTTTACCGCGATTTGACAATTATTGACATTTTGTTAATTGTCTGCAAAATAGATTCATCATAAAATCTTAAAAATGAAATTTCGAAAGTAAAGATTATCTTTATTAATTAAGTTAATAATAAGTTATTAAGAATAATACAAGGAATTATAAAAGGAAATAACGCTTCAAGTTATTTATATTTTAACACTTTAAGTTTATTATTTTCTTTGATTCGTTATGATAATTATTACATACATTCACTAGCATCTCAATCACGTATTCTCCACCTAACTCTAAATAATACAAGTTTATTTACATCAATATTCTTAAATATTTAATAGTTTTTTCCTTTTTATATTTAAACGCTTTTCACAGTATTTACAGTTTATATTACAATAAGACATTTTCACGTTTCATAATCTTTATAATAAAAGATAGTTTGCTTTGTAATACGTACAAGATATACATAGTTTAGAAACTTGCGTAGTAGTGCATAATTTAAAAAAAAATGCATGATTATTCGCTCAAGAGATAACGGCAAATTAGAGTACATCTACAAGTAACTCTCTAGAATTTTTTTTTTAATTGCATATGTTGATAGTGCAAAAAGAATCTTTTTACGTCGTTGTAGAAACGCAATTTCCACGTTATCCGTAACCCTAAATACCGCTGAGAAACTTCAGCAAGAAATCTTTGATACAAAATTCATCGATACTCAACTCTCCCGAAAACGAAAAAGTAGCATGAGCTTACTGGCTTGCAAATGCGCTATGAAGCTACGAAAAAAAAAACTCATAATTGCAGCAAGATAAAGGCAGTATTATCGGCAAAACTCGCAGCCCCGATCGCTCGACAAAATTTACAATTATACGCAATATATATTAAATCCTCTCTCTCAGCTTAACTAAAAAAAAAAAAATTCAATTCGACGAGATCAAAATCGTAATTTAGCAATCTTCGCGCAATAAATTCCAGTTTATTGCCTAGATTCCAGTCTCCCGCAAACGTACATATATATTACAACGCACTTCCGAAGCAGGGCCGACATCGCGAGCTCTCCCTAGACGGCGACGATCTTGCTGGGGTCGATCTTCACCCTGATGAACATGGTGTCGTCCTTGACGAAATGACGCTTCTTGATCATTTCGTGGGAGACAAAGCGGGGGAAGCCGAAGCCGAGCGAGTCTGGCTCGCGACTCGGCCTCTGGAAGTTCTTCCAGGTCGGGTCGGGAATGAAGCTCTCGACGATGTTGCAGGCTTTCTCGGCCACGACCGCCTGGTCGAGCAGCGTGAACGAGACGCTGTGGGAGAACGGCCAGCGCAGCAGAGCGTCGTACTCGCCGGGCAGGATCTTGATGTAGATGGAGATGTGCGTGCCCTCGCCGGTGCCGTTGCCGTTCAGGAAGAGCGAGGCCTGTATATGGGAATTGTCTCGTTAGAAAATTCGCTCCGGGGTGCTGTATTTTGAATTATTTGCTCGCTCCTGGGTAATAGACGAATGCTTACCTGAAGTTTGTAACCGTATTGACTAGTGTAGAATGGTGGGCTGATGAGCTCGACTCCTTCCTTTAGCTTTGCCTCCGCCATTTTTGCGGCGAAGTCGTTGATCTTCCAGATAAGGGTCCCGGAGTAGTTGAGCGACATTTTGCCAATCGCCGCTTTCAAGCTACTGATTTGGTGCTGCTGTTTCGACACGACGCTGCACATGAGATTGAGATGCGCCTTTGTCGACTCCTCCATGTGCTTGTCCAAGGAAAATCTGTTACCCTGCGAGCAAAGCAGATCCAGAGTGAAAAAAGCTGCCCTCGGAGAGCTCGAAAAATTGCTACAACGTCAACCGATCAAAAAGAAAAACAAGTCACCTTGAATCTGCAGCCAGCCTCCTTGAACGAGCAGGACAGCAGGTGCGTGGTGCAGTGGTCCTTGAGATGGACCTCCAGGTCCTCTCTGGGCAGCACGGCGGTCTCGCAGCGGTGCGGACAGGCGACGGGGAAGCGGCCGCACTTGGCGTGATGGGCCGAGAGCGTGTCGAAGACGAACTCCTTGTTGCAGTACCGGCAGGCCATCAGGCGCTTGGCGCACTCGCCCACCTTGTGCTGGCTCAAGTGGCGACGCTGCACCTTCATGCCGCACTTGTTCTCGCAGTAGAGGGGCTCGTAGCCGCAGGTGCCGATGTGCTTCTCGAGGTTGTAGCCGATGAACTCCTTGGCGCAGAACTCGCACCTGGCTCGTCTCTGGGAGCAAGTGTACTTGAGGTGATCTTCCATGAGTACCCGCGGTATCATGGCACCGCATTTGTTGCTGCACGGGATCGCGTCGTGCTTGCAAGTGTTCAGGTGGGACTTCAGCTTTCTCAGCTCATCGGACCATTTGCAGCCGTCTTTGTGATGGATGCAGTAGACGATCGAGCTCATAATGGCCTTCTCGGCCTCCAAGTCTTGAAAAGTCTGCAACAGAAATAGAAGGGCGAGCGTTTAGAACCGGCGTCTCCAATTGGCAATCGTCTTAATTTTCTAATCAATTTTACGATCTCGGATCTACCAGCATCTGCCACTCAAAAAGCCGTACCATCTCTCGGGCACAATAATTCAGCCGTCCAGCCGAGCCCAATAACTGCTCGAGAAAAGGCAGCCGCGTCGTATCTCGCAAACGAGAAGAGGCAACGATCGCCGGAAGAACTTGTTTGCCTATGCCGACTCGCTTCGGCAATAAAGCCTCGGAATCCCGCCGTCGTTTCCCGGGAGTCGCGTGGGCGTCGAAGCCGCTCTTAATTGAGCCGCTTATTTCGCTATGCTAATCGGCGCCTCGGGATTCGACTTTCGCACGGTCCGGACGGTGGAATAATAACGAAGCGCGGCGCGCAGCCCCTATGCACGCAGCTCGCGAGTCATATTTGGGCAGGAACGCGAGAGAGAGAGAGAGACCGGAGGTTAATTATCCGGCCGCCGGCGGTCTGTGCGCGCCCTCTCCGCGAGGCCGCAACAGGTTTTTGTTCCTAAAACCCGCGCGCCAATCTGAATTTCACCGCCGGCTCGAGAGAGCCGCGATCGGAAGCCGATGACGCCTCGAGCGGCTCTCGGCGAGCTGGATTTCGACTGACACGTTTTATTTAGGATTCGGGGAAACGTGCGCGCGCGGGCAGCGCTTATAATTGTAAGGGAGACGGAGCGCCGGTCGCTCACCTCGTATTTTTAGGCGAAAATGGACGAGCAAGTGTACTTGGCTGGATTTCAAAGCCTTTCCTCCTGTAATAAATGTCGCGCGGTGATCCGCGCAATAAAACTACTCAGCATCTACTAAAACCCGTGATCTACCGGCGTTCGCTTATAGAAAGCCAGCGAGGAACAAAAACATCGGCCCTCCGAAAAGGCCGGCTCCGCGAGTCAACAAACCGTAATCCGAAAGAGCCTCTCGCGGGATAAAGAAAATTAATTGAGCTGTATCGGAGAGTAACGAGCCTCCGCCGAAGTCTGTATTTACGGCTGAATGGCGCCATAAATCTCTAAATCGGCGCGATAGTCAGATAGAGAGAGAGGCTCCGGCGACAAAAACGCCCGGCTAATGGCCATTGTTTTCGAGCTGCTCGGCGAGAGAGAAAAAGAGCGACCGGCACCGGCGCTGTCGCCTGGCCGATCATCGCCGGTAAACGTTGCGCGCGCGCTCGCGCCCACCGGGCCTTATTGAGAGGGAAAAGTCGGGTCGGAAGAAAGGAAAACTGCCGCCGAGGCGAAGACAGGGAGGTCTCAGGTACCGGGAACGAGGGCGGCGGGATGACGGGAGGCGAAAAGGGAGAGAAAATATTGTCGGGTCTACCTGGCGCCGATGAAAATCGGGGAAGTGGAGACTTTGGGCGGGCTGTTTCCTGCAAATATTTTTTCATTGTTTTCGAGGAAGATTGGGTACGCGGATGGAGATATTTTCTTAGTCCCATTATAACCGTAAACAAGCATGTATAGACAGTGTAAGTGTTACACCGCTGCAGAAGCGACGTTAAACTTTAGTTTTTTAAATAGAGATTTCAGTGCTTCTGGCACCAGCGATAAAACGTTCAACCCTCGACCCGGCGGAAAACGGCGTCCTCCTGCTGACATCGATACTCAAACGAACACGCAATTACCCCGGGTGCGGGCTTCCAAGATTCCCTGCAAATAACCGGCACGACTCGGCAGCGCCCAGCAGCCGTCAGCTTCCGCTTTCCAGCGACTCTCTCGGCGGGCGCTGTGCTTTTCCTGGAAAGCCTCAGCCGCCGCCTCAGAAATAGCTCCCCGCAAGAGCCTCCCCGGGTGCGTCGGACAATCCGCTAATATCTCAGCCGCGGCGGGAGAGCCGAGAGCGAGAACAAGCCTCGCCGCACGCGACGACGACGCGGGAGAGGACTCGGCTCTCGACGATCGAAGCCAGCGGAATGCAGCGGCGACGACCACCGGTTTACCTAGATATAGATTTGCCCGCGCGGGATTCCGAAATAAAAGCGCCGACGCGCGTCGGCCTCTTTCTGCCCCCGGAGATTTATGGACTTTTTGCCCGGATGATTTCGGTCGCGAAGGATCGTCGCGAGCGCAAGCGGTTATTTGGGGACTCGTCGGCCTTTTTGATATCGTCAGGGAATCCCGGAATCGTGGGGGTCTTCGCTTCGTCGAGGTCCCCGTGACGCCGAGTGTTTTCGCACGGGAGAGGATTTTGACGGATTAGCCGAGAATGGCTTAATGTGGAAGGACGGCTTTTTAAGTCGCCATTTGTATTCTTCGGATTTCGATGGGAATTTTATTGTCAACCTTACTGAGGAGTTATTATTTATGGATCAACGCTTGTTTGCGCAAGCGGCGATCGAGTACTAAAAAGCGGGAGTTTCATCGCTGAGCTGGAATGCCGTTTTTACGAGTCCACATTAATAATAACTTTCTCACTGCCTGGAAATTTATAAATAAAACATCGCCTCTCCGACTGACATTTATCTCTTGCAAAATCAGTTTTTTTTTTACAATATAACTTTGCGAATCGATTAAAAATTATTCAGATCGTTCTCGTGAAAAAAGTGCGAGATCTCGCCGTTTCCGAAAAAAATCCCTTCCCCCAGCCCGTCGGCAGCTACGCCAATTCGCCGGTCGCCCTTCCCATTGATAAATTCGAGTGTACAGAAAACGAAGCAGCACGCAACTCGCGGAGAACGGAAATGACTTGAAAAAATAAAGAAAAACAGGACTGGTCCGAAGGCTGCGAAGAAGAAGCAGCAGCAACCGGAGCCAAGAAAGAAGGAGGAGAGAGAGAGAGAGAGGACGGTATCGAGTGTCCACTCCTTACCTGCGTGCGCAGGTCTGCGCAGGTACAATCTAGAATACCAGTTATTCCTGCGCGAGCGAGTTCAGACTCGCTGCAGCTCGGGGGGGGGGGGG
>JAWWEM010000010.1:8229751-8250688 GCA_035582935.1 Ormyrus thymus
TGATTTTGAGGTTAGAGTTTCTCTCAGTGTAATTCTGCGATGGAAGTAAGTCCATTCATTAACATTTAATCCACGAATTTTTTAAGAGTAGGAACTTTTCATTTGATCGTATTTTCAATCCACGGTGGATTAAATATTAATAATCTTTTCTCTCTGTGTACGCGCGGCTTTCGACGCGGCGGCCGCTCGATTTTACGGCCAAGGAGCTCTTTGCGCGCTGTGCGTGAATTTTATTGCTCGGAAAAGTTTTAACGGGGGAAAAAGGAATTGGAGCACTTAGCTTATACTGTGCTCTTACCGGGTGCACATAAGAATTCTGTTTTAATCGAGTGATTTGCATTGGGAAGCAATAAAGCGCGGAGATGATTGTTAAAATGCAATCTTAATTAAGCTAGGAGACTCGACGGCATTATTTATTTTGGAAAAAAAAGAATGCCTTTAATCAGAAAGTATAAAGAATTTAGTTCAGTTTGTTAAGCGTTAGAGTGTTCCGTGAAAATGCAAGTTTATGTGCCAAGAGCGATACTTTCGAGAGCCTTATATGGTTTAGCAAACGGCAGACTTTTCAAAATATTCTCTAATTTGGCCGCATTCAGAAATTCGAATCATTTCATTAGCCAATTGGTATTTGCACTTTAGCAAAGGAATAAATTTGCATTACTATTTCAATTAGGCATTTAGAAAACTTTAGAGTTCAATATATGCATTAAATAAATATACTTTCCAAATCCAAGTTGAAATCTTTTATTTAATATAAAAAAAAACAATGAAAACTCCAACAACTTAATTTAAGATAACCTCCACGAAATTCATCATCACAGCTACATTTAATGATTCCAACTTCACTGTGATCGCGTTTAATTAGAGATCGAGGAAGAAACACTCGGCTTACATAAACGCAGGAATCTCCGCCGAAACGAAATGTCACCGGTGCCGGATTCGACGAGCCCAAGCCGGAAAGAAGACCTCGCCGCGGCCGAGGTCGCGATAGGCGCTCTGAGCGACAAGGTCGCGCGCTTGAAAAAGGACGTCCGCGCGTTGAGGGAGCAGAACTCGGTCGATTCTAGTCCCGAGAGCACTTTAGCGGCGCTGAAGGACAAAGTTGTGAGGCTAAGAAAGGACATCCGCGCGCTGAAGGAGTGCAAACCCGACGATTCGCGGCTGCAGAGAGGCTCGGAGTAAGTTGCGCTCGGTGTCATTACGTATAATTTCATGCATTGTGTGTGCCGACACGGAGAGATTGTATTTTATTTCGCCACAGTGTGAGCCGGTGCACAAAAGGTAGAATTGTTTTGAGGTTACTGTGCGCCGATCTTAAATATTACACGGAGGTACTAAAATGTATTTAAAGAATAAAAGTACTTTAAATTCGACTTGATATAAATATTACGTTTTCAATTAAAAGTATCCAGTATAAAAAATAATTGCTCAAATTTCAAACTTACAATAAAAAAGCATCCACACCTATCCAAGATCAGCCGAATTAACTTCATTACCGCGAACTCGGCAGCAACAATGCCCGAGAGTCCCGCAAGGCATCCTGCCTGCAGCGGAAAAACGAGGGAAAAGCAAAACGCACGCGGCAGCATAAGTAAATGACAAGGATATGACAGGGGGCAAAAGGGAGGGAAGGAGGGGGGGGGGAGGGCACATCGCACGCATACGCGCCGCGACTCCCGGAAGGCGCGAAGAGGAATCTCTCGGGAATCGAAGAATTTTTCACACGCGCCGGGTAATTCTCATCGGCCTTTGTCCTGTCTCGCGGCGCGCGACGTAGCGACAAAACGCGCAAGCCGACGGAAACGCGCCGTGTAAAAATAGAGCTGCACTCGACGCTCTCCTTTCGTTGGGGGAAGAGCGAGGCGCGATGGGTTTCGAGCGATTGTTATGCACATACGTACGCGGGGAACGAGCATTTACATTTTCAGTTTAATGCGCAACTGAACACTGGGTGGTTCTGGAATTTTCTTTATGCAGGTGCTTTCGGAGGGTTTTTAATTGGATATTTACTTTTTTGGGGGGGAGACGTGGAGCGATGAGCGAGTGGAGATTTTAAATAATTGGTTTGAAATGAAGTTGTAATTAAAAAATTTATTACTTGTTTTTCTTTTTTGTTTAGGAAGCAGGGAAAAAGTAAAATTCGCGTGAAGAGGATTTCAAGGGGAGTTCAATGTAAGCTCACTGATGATGAATATATTATTTCCCAACGAGAAAGATCAGCGCCAAGACGTACGAAAGACAAAACATTTAAAACGCCAAAAACTCAAGGAAAAAAACCTTCAAAAGAAAGGTAGTTAAGGATCTCTTAAATACAAATTTTACCAAGTGATTATCTCAATTACTTTAAAACTAAAAGCTTCAGCATGTAATTTTATTTTTTATCTTTTTGATCATTAACAAACATCATTGCATTTACATTTAGAAGCCTATAAAACATTAGCGTACCAAATAGCCCATCACACGAAACACGCCATCCATCTTACGTAAATGCAAAACCTCTCTAAGCGCCGACGAACAATCACAGCGCATCTAAAGTTTCAAGTGCCAAGCAAAGTCAGAGCCGACCGAGCGATCTGTCCGAGAGCAAGACTGACAAGACAGCGGGTAAATTCTGGAGAAAGCGATCCGCCGCCAAGAAAGCAGCCGCCGACGAAACGTCCGCCGACGACGGCAGCGAGGACAAGAGCAGAGCCAAGAGTGACAATAAGCCGAATGCGGGTATCTTCAAGAGAAAGCAGCCCGAGGAAAAGGCGGTCCCGCATCGAGTGGAAATCAAGCAGGCAAAAGTCGCCGGGGACGATAAGGGGCGACAAGGCGATACGAAGCCCGATAAGAAAAGCAGAGAATCCAAGGGGAAGCAGGACGGTGAGGCTTGGCTTATTTTAATGACTTCTTTCTCAGATCAATTTATTCGTCGATCGACCCGCACGATCTCCTTGGTAGCGGAGAGGTCGTGCGCTTTTATCGAGAGGCGCGGTGATATGCTGATTGGAATTGAAGGGTAATATTTTACGACGGTGGGAGAGTACGTTTTTCGGAATAGTAATTGCTGGTAGCGACTTGAGAAGCTAGATTTTTATTTTGATCAGTCGACGTTTTCGAAGAAATAATTTGATTTGAGTGATGTAAAATAAGCAAACTGTAATGGTCGTGTTGGATTAAATTAAATTATTTTTGTCCGATTTCTTTTTTGGAGTGTAAGAAAGATGGGATTTTAATTAAGCATATTTTAGACGTGAAGTCAATTGTTATATTATATTTATTAAAGAAAAGTATAAAAAATTATGAATAAATCTAATTTTACTTGTATTGTTCAGGTTTTGAGGATAAGGGGAAAAAAGACACGAATAAGACCAAAGGTAAGAAGAAAATAGGATGGTGGAAGAAAAAATTTAAGAATATAACAACGCAAACAAGTAAAGAAATTACAAATGAGAGTTTAGAAGCAGAAAAACTAAGACGTAAAAATGAAGAGAAAAATCCAGGGTCTAATAAAGAACTCATTAAAAATATAAAAGGCATTTTTAAAGAAATAAAGAAGAGTGGTAAACCAAAAACAAAAATTTCACAAGAAAAGAAAATAGACGACATGAATAAAAAAGAGGAGGAACCGAAGAAGAAATCTAAATTTAGTATTTTTTCAAAGAAAAAATAGAACGAAAATATTTTGAATATTAATGAAAGGAAAAAGCCAAACATTGCGATGGCGATGAACTTTATATGAAACCTAAAAATTTTTCTGCAAACGGTAAGTGCGACAATGTAGATACCTTTTTGTTTTTTTTCGCATAAATTTTTACAATATATAAAATGCATTGCTATATGATCGAATTGAACTTTCGAGTAGAGATTATTATTTATTGGTCTTTTCATCTTTTAGAAGCAAGAATAATAAATGATTGTTCTTTATGCCTGGGAGATAGCGGAAAACAATACATTTGCAGTTAATAGAAAATTGCAATGCTAATAAAATGGGTAAAAACAAGCAGTAAAGGCAACGAATAAATAATTATTTTAATTGGCCTTTGGCAGTGATCAAGTTAGGTTCAAAATAGTGGTGGATACATAATACGCTATATATCATTCTCTTTGCACATGCGCGCACTCGGCGTGTAGGCGGGAATATTGAAATATGAAACTATACTTTATTTTTATAAACAATTTATTACGTTTGCTTGACCAGTTTGATTATTTTCTTGATCATCGTCTAGATGATTAAAATAATTATATATTAATTGTTTATTGGTAGATTTATAATTTCGACGACAGCCGTCGCGAATGTATACAAACTTTATTGACATTCGAATTTTGTATTCATATTTTCCGGTCTTTCGCAACCTATGTAAACGTTTTATTGTTTTTTAGATATGAAAAGACAACATTTTTTATTTATAATTGCAAATCCTGTAATTGGTCGTACAATTTTTAAGAATTTTTGTTAATATTGATGAATATTTTTCAGGTATTTCGGATAACTTCCCGAAGCCACTTGTCAAACGGTCATTTCTGCTAGAGATTCAAAAAATAAGTTAACTTGGCTACCACCGGTTTGCTGTGTTTATGCATATACCGCACAGTAAGGTGATGCTGTCCGTGTAGTGTCGCGTGGAAAAAGGTGCCATTGAAAAATCAAAATACATGTTTAAATACTCGTTAGAATGTTTAATCAAGAATTCCAGTACATCGAAAGTGATGGCTTTAATAGATGTGAAATATCATTCAATAAATCAAAGGGTAAGAAGAATTAAATTGAATCTAAAGTCAGAAATATTCAAAACATAACCTACTCCATTTATTTGTGTTTTTCGTTAGATCGGCCAGTTGTAACTAATTTTAAACCAGTTAGAGGAACTAAATTTGCAGAATCCTTGACTTATTCATTTTTTAAAGAAGTCTTTTTACCCCAGGACTTTCCTAAAAGTGTTCACAAAGATTATGTGCCATATCAAATTTGGGATACATTGCAAGTTGTTATCTGTTTCATCTATTAAATCTTTCTTTATCATTGTTAAGTAATATGTGCAATAAACTAATTATTTTTAAATGATTTATAGGCTTTTGCAAGTACTGTCAATGGAACATTAACTACCCACTCGATAATGATAGGTGTTGGAGTTGGAGAATCAACTGCAACTCCTTTAGCAGCTGCAATCACATGGATTTTAAAAGATGGGACTGGTATGATTGGAAGAATTATATTTGCTTGGTGGCAGGGGTACATATTTCTATAATATTTAACAATTAATAGTATAATCTTGTTAGGTTTAATTTAATTTACTTACTCTTTTATTTTAGGAACAATTTAGATAGCCAATGTAAAAAATGGAGACTTTTTGCAGATATTTTAAACGATGTTGCAATGACTATAGAAGTGACAGTGCCATATATATCTGTGCTTTCTTCTTATACTTTATGCCTCACAACAGGGATGAAAGCCATTGTTGGTATTGCAGGTGGGGCAACTCGAACTGCTATAATGCAACATCATGTAAATTTATATTCAACAAGCTAATTCTATTAAATAAATTATACATGAAATTTACATTATGTTGTTCAAAATTTTAGGCCATTAAAGATAATATGGCAGATATATCTGCCAAAGAACATAGTCAAGGAACACTAGTAAATTTAGCTGGATCAATCGTTGGAATTTTACTTCTTTTATTAATTAATGAAAGGTCAAATTTAAAAATAAATCATCTGAAGAAGCTTTTAAAGCAAATTTTTGTATTCATAATTGATTTTTACTTTTAGGCTTTTTATATGGGTTTGTTTTCTTTTAGTCATTATTCATATTCTTTCTAACTATTTTGCTGTGACATCTTTACAAATAAATACATTAAATGAAGATCGTTTATATTTAGTAATTGAAGATTATGTACTTAATCATACTATTTCAAGTGTTGATACCATTAATGCACGGGAATCGGTTTTTATTTTTTTAGAAAAACCAGGTAAAATAAATATTAATTTTTACTTTTATCTAAAAATCTTTTTCAACTCTATTTTCTTTTTAGCAAAAAAATTATTTGGATTTGATATTAAAATTGGTGTATCTTTTGAAAATGTATTGAAGATGGACTTAGTAGAATCAAAAAATATTAGAGTTTTATTAGCTCTCTTTCAGCGAAGAAAATATTTACCTGTCATGGATGTTAAACAAAAAATAATTTATGTAATTTTAGCAAAAAATTTAAATGATGAAGATATACTGAAAGCATATTTTCATTCTTGTATTTATGGATTGATAACTAGTCAAATTATGGGACTTTGTACAGTTAGTATCCATACAACATTCCATAAAATAAGTTCCATATATATAGATTTAATTAAAATATATATTTTAGGAAACACTGTCTAAAAAAAAGTTGAGTGCCCCATCATATCCACTGATGAGAATACTCATGTTTCCAGAAAAATTTTCTATGATATCAAGTGAAAGTAATTCGCAAGTATCTGTTGAATTTCTATCCGCAGTAGATGAAATTGTTTTTAAAGAATGCCATATGTTTATGAAATTATTAGAAGACAGTGGTAAGATGAACTAATAAAACATATATCTTTAAATGCGAAAGATTTTAAAATCTTTTTATATTTTTATTTTAGAATGGACAGTAAAATCTAATATGTTACCTGTCAAATCTTGGAGAGGTGGATGGAAATGAACATTTATTGATGTTTTTAAAATTAATTTAATTTTTTTTATCAAAAATAGATTTTTTAATGTTTCTATTTTGTATTAGATTTTATTAATTAGGTAGGATGAATTGTAGCATAAAATATTATAAAAAATATATTACTATTTTTCTAAATAAGCGTTTCATAAATAATGTTATTTTTTTAAAACAGATAATTGTAAATTTTATAATATTAATGTATTTAAAACCAATTATATTCGTTATTTTGTATTTTTTTTTAACAGTTTAGCTAAAAAATGCTAAACGGTTTACTTTTTATAAATAATACATTTATTTTTTTTATGATTCAACGTTATTAAATTTTAGACAATCAACTTTGTATACCTTACACCCACACAGGTAAATAGTTATAATTACTTTTCAAATTTAAAATTATTAAAAACGACTTAAAAATAGATATCGCCCCCTCTATTGGCTCAGTTCCTGAACTAAATCAAAAGCAGAAGAAAATTCAAGAGGTTAATATAGCACAGTATGGCGTCCGACGCCATATTGTAAGACGCATATTTCCATTTAAGTGACGCAACTGTATAAACTGTGTTAATAGATACCTTACGTCCTTATTCTGGACATGATGTATATGTGAAAAATATTAAATTAATATATTTTCTAAATATAAATACATAAGAAAACAGAATGTTCCATTTGTCAAGTCATAAATTTGCTAATGGTGACTCTCGTTTGAAGCAACATTTATTCAACTACTTTAATTATTCAAAGACAATTGAAAGGTTACAATATACAACTTAGAAAAGCATATATTTTGTTTTCAACTTATTAGTTAATTAAAAATTTATTTATTCAATAATACCATCTTTACTTTGTTAAGTTTTTTAAATAAAATAAAAATCTAAAATGTCGAAAATATTTACACCTACAAACCAAATAAGATTGACTAATGTAGCAGTTGTTCGCATGAAAAAGGCAGGAAAAAGATTTGAAATAGCCTGCTACAGAAATAAAGTTATTTCCTGGAGAAATAAATTGTGAGTCAAACTAAATTTTGAACTTGTTTTACATAAAATTTTACAATATAAATATTTTTTATTACGTTATTCCACATAAGTGGAGTTTAACACTTGAAATCCTCAATTATTTTTTAATGTAAATCTTGAATTTTAGGGAAAAAGATATTGATGAGGTATTGCAAACACATACAGTTTTTATAAATGTATCAAAAGGTCAAGTAGCCAAGAAAGAAGACCTGGTGAAAGCATTTGGTAAAGATGATCAAACTGAAATTTGCAAAGAAATTTTGGCTAAAGGTGAATTACAGGTTTCTGACAAAGAAAGGCATTCAGCATTGGATGCCATGTTTAAAGACATAGCTACAACAGTTGCAGATAAGTGTGTCAACCCTGAAACGAAACGACCATATCCTGTATCTCTAATAGAAAAAGCAATGAAGGACATTCACTTTTCTGTCAAGCCTAATCGTAATGCAAAACAACAAGCACTTGATGTCATTCCACAGTTAAAAACTGTTATACCGTTAGAAAGAGCACAAATGAGATTAAGAGTTTTAATTACTGGTAAAGAAGCTAGAAAATTAAGAGAGAAGATGGTAAAACTGACAACAAAAGTAGAATCTGAAGAATGGAACAATGGAGATTTAAATTTTGTATGCTTAATTGATCCAGGTCATTATCGCAATATTGATGAATTGATAAGAACTGAAACAAAAGGTACTGGCACTTTAGAGTTGTTAAATTTGAAAGAAGTTAATGAAGGTGATGAAATTTTGGAATAGAAACGTTAAAAGTAATTGTTTTGATTTAGTAATTTATTAAAAAGCTAATATTCATTGTACTTATGCTTAATGTATTGAAGATTAAGAAATTGATAAACTTCAAGTTCATATGTTAATCTTAATATATTTTTTATAAATGCTATTTACATTCATATAACATTTGTTCACAGATAAAATATACATTTGTTAATTTGTAAGTAGTCATTAATAAATAAAAATTGTACGCATATTTATACATAACAAAGTAAATTGAACATTTTTTTGTATTTTCTATGTACAAGCAATTTTAATGTGTTATTAAACCAATTTTTAGAAAAGCCATCACTAGTTTACATTCTTTAATACTTTTTTTCAACTATTTCACAATAGAGTAGTTTCAGGATTAATTGATTATTATTATTATTATTAAAATATATAAAAAAAACAACGACACGAACCATTTATACATTTTAAGTTTTAAAAGAATGTATACTTAAGAGTCTTGCTTTTCTTTTGTAACTTCTGCTCTAGGTATATAAATGTTTTCTGTGCGTTTGTCAACTTTGGCAGCAATGCGAGATGCAGTTAATAGGAAGTCTGTCAGTCGTTTTAAATATGTATGTGCCTCTTTATCTAAAGTTTCATTGCTTACTAAGGGCGCAATACTGAGTTCAGCTCTTTTACAAATAGTTCTTGCAACATGTAAAGATGCACAAGCTTTTCCTCCTCCCTAAATTTAAATACAAAATATGATTAAATTTGTGATACATCTTATAAAATCCAATAATTTTACAAAATTACCGGAATGATGTAATCTTCAGGGGGTGGTAGTTGTTTTAAATATTCTGTAATCCATTCCTCAAGATCTTGTATATGTCTGCTTTCAAATTTCTTTTTCTCTCCAGGTGAAGATCTTAATATAGCATGATGTAAATCAAAAAGAATCATTTGAACTCTTTTTAATTTATCCACATAAGGATGTGTATCTTTACTTTCATTAGCAAATTCTCTTGCTAGACCTATGTAAGATGATAATTCATCTGTCATACCCAAGGCATTGTGAACTTTCTGATCTGTTACCTTAGCTTCTAATTCAGCTAATCTAGGAGCAGCATCACTTTCAGGTTCATGTAACTGGCTAAAGCTGCAAATGTGAATGAAAAATATAAACAAGTGTCTCCTACTCACAGGGGTAAATTAGACAGACGTTATATTAGATAAAAATTTGAAAAACCGTCAAGAGAATATGAATTCTCACAGAATTTACATTTAACAAAACATTCCTAGTAAAAGCAAGGTTAAGTTTAAAACACGTGTTGAAACACTTGCCTGCTTTGTATTGTCGCCCGAATATTGGATTTATATACGAACAAGGATCTTCTCCAGACGTTTCTTGCCAATTCCATCTCTAAAATAAACAAACTTCCTTTTATCTTACGCCTAAATCTCGTTTTGTTCAAGACACTCTCTAACTCACCATTCGATTTTGATGTGCGTACAACGACTCTCCGTAAGCGAACGACCAGCCCCGCTGAATTTTTCCTTTCAGGAGATAAAATGCAGCCTCTTATTTTTGACGCACCTATACTTTACAAACGTAAATATAGAAACTTATCTGCGATAAGCTTCGACGTTTTTTATGCACACTCGCCCTTGTGCGAAGAGCCCCCAAGTTTTGATAAGCTGCTACTATAGAACTTGACCTTATCGATATGCATCGTTGGAATTGCTATATACATATATATCAAAAAAGAGGATCTTCAGCGCCACTTGCCCGAGGGCGATGCAACATAATTTTGCATTGCCATTTAAATTTTGGAAAGATGTAACATGTTGGATATTCTATCTATTTCATTAAATTTCGAAAAAATTTTATCTAAGGAAATATAGTAGTTTTTTCTAAATTTAGCTTAAAAAAAATGACTGCGTTAACTCTGTGAAAAATACAATTTTATTTTAATTGAATTAATTTAAAATTATAATTCATTTATGCGTCCTTATGCAATAAAATATTTTAATTAAACTATAATTTTTTGCAAATGTCTTAATGAAGTCAAATGAATTACATTTCTTATTCCATGTAGGGAGGTTTAAAAAGTAAAAGTAAGTGCGAAGAGAGTAAGAGCAGCTTCTTGGGTGTGGATAGCAAGTAACTTGATGCTCCGTAAGTTCTGGAACTCACGATGCGTCAAAAAACAAACACGTAGGATAGGTGTGTGGTACCTCGCGGCTCACTCTCGCAAGTGACCAAATCCCGGGTTCATTAATAACCCAGCGTCTGAGGCAGGGGTTACCGACGTCGCCTAATTATACTGATGAGTCCAGTCGGTAACCCCGGAACGAAACACTCTTTTATTTATCAGTCCAGCAACCACGTTCGGGCAAACCCCAATGTGGCGTTCTCTATCAGGTATTCATTCATTGCATTTGTCTGCTCTTTAAATAACGAATTGACTTCATCCTTTTTATTCGTCATCGATATCACAAGAAATAATTACAGTTTTATGATTCAAATTGATAAAAGTATGATTTTTAACAAATAAGTCACTGCTCGTCATCATTTCTTCATATTTCATGTAGTCGTTTAATAATTATAATTTGTGTAATAAATGATGCGCAAATTCTGATACTAATAGTATTTATAGAGTTTTTACTTCTATATTCTTAGAACAATTTTATGAATGAAATAATTAGCAAAAGAAGATATTCAGCAGTCTCTCCAATCGAAAGTCGATCCTAAAATTTCTGAAAAAATAAAAAAAATCAAATAATTATTTCTCCCTCAAAATAAAAGACGAAGCGCGGCGAACCGCAAGATGTCGCGAGTGGCGAAATTCTTGCACTGTACGGATTGCCCTGACAACAATAGCCGTCGCATCTACACACTCGCGCGTGGTGCACACAAAATATACACCCGGCGCAGAGCGAAATTGCAGCAGCAGCGCAGGGGCGCGCGCGACTCGCCTGCACCTTTTCCCCACACTCGCTCTTCCTCCGTCCCACACACACGCTCGCGCGCACGTACGCAGGCGGCAACAACCAAATTGAACGGAGCAGCGGCACAGAGTAGGCAGCAGACAGCAGCGATCGAGTCGCGCGCGACGTCTAGTGCTTCGCCTACACTCCGAGGCTGCACAAAGGGAGCCCTGCAAGAAAGAGTCGGCTGCGTCGAGACTATACACAGCCGTGTGCTGCCAGCGGAGCCGTGCGTAAAATACGTAATCCGCTGCGCTCGAGGAGCAGATGTGCAGCGCAGCAGTGGGACACGCATAAATACACGAGAGGGAGAGAGAGAGAGAGAGAGAGAGAGAGAGCGAAGAGACTCGCCGCTGCCATAAACGCGCCTATATGTGCGTGCGTGTGTGTGCGCGCGCGCGTCAAACACTCGCGTCTCGTGCGCGGCGGCCCGGAGGAGTCGAGGAGCTGCCTGATACAAGGCAAGGCATCGCGCAGCAGTGACGAGCCGAGGAGAGCAGAGCAGCAGCTAAATCACTCGTGTGCAAGTAGATCCGTCAGGGCCTTCAAAGTGGAGTGAGGCACGAGAGCGTTAATTACATGGGAGATTACCGCAAGTCCTGTCCGAATCTCGCGTGCTTTCATGGGATCGGTGAGATTTTCTGCCGTGCCGCCGCCACCGCCAGCGCAATCAACAGTAGCAGCAGCAGCAACAACGAGAGGACATCGACGTCTGTGAGGGCATAGCACTCGCTATCCGTCGCTGCAAACATGACGTGAGTACTCTTTTTCAAAAGTAAAAGCTCTATTGTCCTCCCACGCCGAAGAGAGTGAGAGAGAGAGAGAGAGAACGCGAGGCTCGCTCCTTTTGCTTTCGATATCGGCGCGGGGGTTGCACGCCGTGTCACGCCGGGAAATCCAGTGAAAAAGCCGAGCGTTAACGTTCGCCCAAAGGGTAAATAAACACGACGGTGTGTGTCGCTCGTTGCTCTCGCTCGCTCTCGCTCTAGGATCGATCGAAGGAGCAAGACGACGGCCGCTTTCCTAACCTAAATCGCACGGGGGAGGAGGCCATTTCGATTCGTTCTTCCGGCTCGTTTGCTCCCGGGGCTTGTTATCGAGAAAAGTAAGGGCCTTGTGTCGAAGTGTACCGCGGTGAAGGAAGACCTCGAAGGGTCCTCTTCGAAGCCTAGGCATCGGGACTTCGGGAGGCGGCGGCTTGATCGCTCCGTCCTTTTCCCCTTCGCTCTCCTTCTCGCTCAGGGGCTCTGCCATACTACGTACATACTACTACCATATACCCACTTTTCCTTTCTCTCTCTCTTTCTCTCTCCCTCGTTCCCTACTGTGTTTTGTGAGCGCGCTCTGTTCTCCTCCCGGCCATTGTGTCCCGATGTGTCTTCGCTCTTTTTTTTTTCTCGCATTCCTCGCGCCTAATTACCAACGGCGTGCAAGGGCAGAAAAAAGCGCCTAACGCAATAACGATGCATTATCGCCGTGTCGGCTCGCGTGTGTGGAAAAGGAGCGACGAGAGCGCTTAGGAGAGGTGATTGGCCGACGACGCGAGAGACTGAGAGAGAGAGAGAGAGCGACAGAGAAAGGAAGGAGTTGTCAGAATGCTTCCTTCTCTTCCCGACTCTGCCTTTGTACACTGTCAAACGTCCTCGGCGACGATGAGCTTCCGTTTCCGAAGCTTTTCCCGATGCCTTTTTTTCCAAGCCTAATGTGTGTCTTGAGGTATGCCTGCGCGCGGATGATGGAAGCGCCCGAGAAAAAGAGAATTGCCGAGGGGGAGTCTCGACGAGAGAGAGAGAGATATGAGATGCTCGACTTTTGTATCTCCCCTGGTGTGCGTGTGCACGAGGCGCGGTGTGGATGTGCGAACTAGGAGGAAAAGAGAGAGAGGGAGAGGGAGGGAGAGAGGGACACTCTCGGCGTGCACGAAATGCCTTGTTTTCCTGCCCTTTTTCACTCACTCTCGCTGTCTTTCTGCGGAGAGGCTCTTTCCCTCTTCCCTCGTCGTTGCTTTTTTTCCCCGGCTATTCTCGGTCACAGTCATCGCAGCGCGCCTCGAAACCTACGCCTCCGAGTCCTTTTTTTTCCAGCTCTTTAACGTCTACCCCGTGGCCAGTTTTCTGCTCCTACGCACTTTGCTTTTCAGGCTTTCTGCCTGATTATCGCGGACTCTTCGTTATTCTTGTATACTGATATCGTCCGAGCTTTTTTTCGCTAGAATATTCTGATGTTAATTTTAAACGCGATCAACATTATCCACCGGCCAGCGCTATTTTAAACTTCAAAATGATGAATGGATCATCCTTCCTTATATTTGTATATAATAATAATCTTAAAATAATTAATAGTAAGACATTTAAACCAGCTTTGGAACGTTTTCTGATCATTATTTTAAAACGCCAGAGAAAAATATTGTTATACAACCAGAAAAGATTATTGAAAATGCGTGGCGAATGCCGCTTCAATTTCCACGCATGATGGCTATGCAAGATTGAAGGAGTAACGGTATGTTTAAAATTTATAATCAAAGAATAATTTTGCATACTTATTAATGAGCCTCTTAATAAACTGGCACGAAATGCATTCTGCCGCATTGATTTCCTAAAGATTGCAGCGAAATAAATCAATTTACGTCCCACACCTTTTGAAGTTATTTTCAAATACTTGATAAACTGTCATAATAACAGTGTTTCAACGTCTTTTCTGCCGTAGAACAAAGCGAATTTAAGAAGCAGTTCAAAAATTAGTCATCACTCAGGTGACTAAGATTTTCAATTAACAAAAAAAAAACAGCTACTCAGCTTTTGCACTTTATCAGCATAGTTCATTATGCTCGAATCGCAAAGACTCGTGCCAATCACACCTCAAATGCCGCGCTTATCACAGCTGATCCCAGGAAAAATCGTTCGCGCAACGAGCGTCACTCCGCGTATCGCTTTCAGCAAATAGCATTTCTCATATTTCCCGCAGCAGTCCTCAATTTCCGTTCCAGAATCCGCGTTAATATCAGCGGCGGCGGGCGACGAAACGGAGGCGAAAAAAAATCCGCCCCACATTCGAAGCCCAGCGGCCACCAAGAGGTTTTTCTGGAAGGGAGAGAAAGAGAGAGAGAGAACGAAAGAGCAAGAAAAAACTCATTACTCCTCCGCGAGCGAGAGAATATTCGCGCTTGCCGCCGCGCCTTTTTTCGGCCGGCTAAATTTCTCTCCTCCGCGCCGCCGGGGGCTTTTGTTTATACCGGCGAGGTCGCGGCTTTTTCTCCCGAGGCGAATAAACAATTCATGCGACCGACCCCTCGTGGCGGGAGAGCGACTCTCTTTATTTAAAAAGCCCCGCAGATTGGCCGGCGACCCAATTTCAGCGGCGCGCGCGCTATTCGAACCTCCCGATTTGGATTATTATGTGCGCACGCATATTCCGCGGTCTAACGCGAGCCGAGACTTATTAATCTGCCCTACTTGGCTTATTTCGTCGCGCTCTCTTTCTCCCTTTTATTCTCGCTGGATTAATCGCCGCCGATATACGTATACGAAGGAAGTTCGATGCCGGATGGACGTTTTTTTTTTCTTTTTTTTCTTTCGCCGAGTAACGGATGACGGTTTCACCGGACTTTCGGCAATCGGGAGCCGCGGCGCGTGGCTGCGGTCTCGTGTAATCGCTTTTACCTGTAACGTTTCGGGGTATCCCCGGTGTGAGTAACACCGCGGATATTGGCAATTTCGCTTTAAGCGCCGAGGATTTTATCGGGCGCGTTTCGTATACGGATTTTAAGCGACGATGAAATTACACTGATTCGTCGAGCGCTGATAAAAGGTTTCTTCGGTGATAACGATCGCCAATCGTATCCTTATTTTTAAGACGAATGAAACATTTAATAAAGTTTATCGGTGGGTTGATATTTTTCGTTTTGAGTGTAGTAAATTGATCATAACTAATGCAATCTTTAAGATTTATGATTCGTACATCCGTGGTCACATATTACACGGTGTCCAATTAATACCAGTTTTATTTAATATAAGAAAATAAAAATGATGGGTAAAAAAGAAGTGCCTCATTAAAATTTTACATAATTACGACCTCGGTCGTGTAGGAATTCCGTAACTTAGAGTCACGCAGCAAATCCGTGGTGAGGGTTATAGCAGCTACTATGTATCAGGAATCCTAAATATCTTTTCGCCGTAGAACTTCCGTTATACAAGCGTTTACCTCAAACGATACAGCACTCCTTCTAAAACACTTTTTGCTCCGCTCGCGCAATGAAAATTCAGTCAAAAAAGTGTGTATAAAATTTTACTTATTGAAAGCATATTCCGTTAACCCTTAAGCGTGAATCATTGCCTCTCAATAATTGTTGCTGCCTCGTAGAGTTTTTATTGTTACGAATAATGATATACCCGAGCAAGCAGTATAAAAATTCATGAGTTGCTTATATTAATTATTTCCTAACCGAATATTATTAATTGTTGCGGTGTAATTAAATTCCTTTGAAAACGCCGAGGAAAACAAAACGCGAATGCAATTAGGTAATAACAAGTTCTGTCTAAAAAAAAAATCCTTTAACAACTAATTACACAAAAGCCCTGCAAAATTGATACCTTTATAATCGAGGCGATAAAAGCTACTCTCATTGCACAATGAACGGACCACCGTTTCCTCTAAAATACAGCCGCTACTTAAGCCTCCAGCACGCGATCTCCCGACCTCCTCCTCACTCCCGGTCCTCTTACCAGCCGCGAAAAGAGCCCGGCCACGACAATCCGGAGCTCTCTCTCTCGTTCCGCGACCCAAATCGAAGTGCAAAAAGTGCCGTCGGCTTTTAAAAGAAGCGCCGCGTGCATAATTTGCGAGGCGCGATCGACCTGTACACACACGGGACGAGGGCGCGGGGGTGCGCGAAACGAGGCCGAGAATTATATTCGCCGTGGGGCTGAAATTCGGCCGACTGGGGGGGGAGGTGAAGAGGCGCGCGTGCTTCCCGTGCATGTGTACTCGCGGCAGGGGCGGAGGGGGGGGGAGGCTCGTTTAAGTCGGGATGGCGCCGAAGCCGATATACTTTTTGCTCGACTAATGGGATTTCAGGCTCGGGCGAGCGAATTCTTAGGGGACGCTGCAGCAAAGTCAATATACTGCCGCGAGGGGATGGAATTGCGTTATCCGTCGAGGCGTCGAGGTATTTTCGAACGGTTTTAGGAGCGAGCGAGCGAGTGCGACCTCTCCGTTCATTGGGACAATTAAAATTCATTCGCGATGATAATCGCCGGATTAAAATCTTTACGCTCGGTAATAAGGTGGGAATTTTTTTTTTGATGGGATAGAATGCGGCTGTGGCATTGGAAATTCGTTGCCGAGAGTCAGTTTCTAGGTAATTTGTATGTCGAGCTGACATCAATAATTTAATAGGAAAGCTACGCGAAATTGGGAAGCTGGAAGGCACGAAATAGCAGCATGACTTTCTTATCTCTTTAAGGTAGATATCTCCTTTAGTTTTTCTCGAAAAATTAGAACGCTTTGTATATCGAACAGCCCTCTTTTACTCGCGATAAGTAAAGCACCTTATTTCAGGGAGTACAAATATTCTTTTACCCGTTGTAATAAATTTTAATTATTCCCAGCAATAAAGTATTTAATCATTTTCAAGCAGCAATGAAGCTACTTTAATGCCATCGCAGAATCTTTCATTATCTCCAGCCCCTTATTAAAATTCAAAACCTCCGCTCGCATCCGAACAAAAATGAATATTTAACATCCTCACATCGGCCCCGATGATTCTCATTCTTAGCCAAAAAAAAAAAAAAAAAAAAGTAAACAGACAGGAACGCAAAACTCCTCGCAGCAATCCCCCCCCCGGTTTTCGCTCGCAACAGCTCGGGCGAAACTTCACGAAACATTAAACCCCCGCAGTAAAAAGGAGCGCGCGCGGGGCTTTTGGGGCAGGAAGGGAGCGAAAGGACATCTATCGAGGAAAGTCAATCCGGCGGCGAGGGTCCGCCGCCGCCACGAAACTGCACGCGCGCCCGTCCGTGAAGGCAACGAAACGCCAAGCGCGCGGCAGCGGAGCAGCAGCGCCGGCAATTTGAGCTTCGTCCCCTCCCCTTCCCCCCCCCATCTCTCTCTTTCCTCGCTCGGTCTCGGCGTGCGGTGTCTTGCGCCCGGGCACGACTCACCTATTTAATTAGCCAGCCACGCGGTATCCATATGTCCTCCGGTCGAGTTTACGCGGGGCAGGCCCGGGAGGTGAGCGCGTCAGCCCGCTATGACGTATCGGGTGACTCAGGGGCAGCGAGGCCTTAGGGTCCGCTCGCGGCCGATCTTGTTTACGTTTGGTGCTTGGATAAATAAACAGGCCGGAAGTCGGGCTCTGGTCTTTGTCCGAGGGCATGCAAATTTGAGGACGCTGGTTTATTCGGCGAATAAAATGACGTCTGTCTTGTAATAACTCATAGGGGGGTGTGTAAATTTAGAAAATATACTTGAAAAGCATTAAAAAATGAAAGAAATATATAATTTTGAAGCACTCTACTTTATCAACGCCAACAATATATTTTCTTTCGGTAAAACAGACGGATTTGGGGCACGCTTACGTAAGTATAGAAAGCATTCCCTAATTATTCTCCCACAAAGACCCCACGAGCGAAAGAGGCGGAAAAAGCCACTGAAAAGCCAGATCGAAAGCCTTCAGCCGTCGAAATCGCCGGAGCCTCATCACCGGTCGCACAATGCCCCTCCCTACCTCCCGAATCGAGAAACCGACGTCAATCACTCGGAGCGACTGTGAACGCACCCTAAAGCGCACGCCACACCCCAAGGACACGCGCCGCAAGCGGCTGCAAGACTTTTCTCTCTCTCTCTCTCTTTCTCCGCTGGCCGGCTGCGGCTCCTTCTTCCGCCTGCCGCCCCGCCGCCGCTTTTGCGAAATTCAGGAGCCGCCGCGGTCACGCGCGGATATGTGCCGCGCGCACGAGGGCTTCCGCATTTCTCGATAGCTCGGCAGGCTCTTCCGCGTTTTCACTGCGCTTACGAAAAGCCTGCTGCTGCTGCTGCCGCTTTTCCATCGCGATTAGGGAAGTTTCGCCGGCCGGCGATCGGGGGGAATTTCAGCTGGACGGTGGAGCCTTTGTTGGAAGGTTCGTAAACTTGGCTGGCAGGAATGAATTAGTTGATTAGATTCGGGATACCGTGGAATGATTGTTTTTGTTGCGAACGCGTTTTTGGAAGCGATGGGATGGACTTGGAAGAATTGCGCGAAATTCGCAAATAAAATCGTAGATTTTAACAAATGAAAAGGATTTATGTTTCCCTCTGCAGCAATGTACGAGGGCAGTAACTAATGGATTACTGGTAGTTTCTGAGAAAATTAAATACAGTAGGTTGGGCACTCGGAACAAACATTTAAAAAAAAAATCTTTTTTGAAACAGTTTTCAAAAACATGAAGTATCTCGCAGACATTGATTGTTGATCGTAAAATATGAAAACCGCATTCCTAAGACAGTTCATTTTATTTCGCAAGAAAGTTTTTCATAATATTTTAAACTAACGTTAGAATCGAAAGTTGGTAATTAACGTCGCGGCAATATCCGTGCTCGAATTATTCTTCAATAAGCGGCATCCAATTTCCGTCGATTCCGCAGAAAAAAAAAAAAAGTTCTGCTTCGCTGCTGCGCCAAAAGTTGTCAGTTGCGGCGCTCCGAATGAGATTCGGTCAGCGAACTAATCAGCGCACCATCGAAACTTCTCAGATCTCCGCTTAATAAGCGACTCTTCTGCATTTTTTCCACAATTCGCTCTTTCAGTACGAAAGACACTCGAAAAAACGCTCCTCGTTAGCTAATTTCTACCTCAACCTACAATTCCCATTTCTCTAATTTCATTTAATCTTCGGCACGCAGCCTGTGCAATTAGATAACAATGCGCAATAGATAAATACTTGATTAATGACGGAGTGCAAAGGAGGCAGAACGCGAGGAGGTGTCATCGGATAGCGTGGCTCACGCGAGGACAGCGGCCGCAGCACGGTTTCGTTAAAAATGCCGCGGAGAGGGCAGCGCGATTGATGTTACATTTATATTGTTCGTGCCCGCGGCGTACGTCACGGTAAAATTGTGTTCGCGATATTCGATAATTTATTGAATAGCAGAGGCACAGTATTGTTTTACATACAATGCGCAATAAGCATAAAGGAGCACAAAGGAATTATTTTCTAGCATTAACGAATACTAAAACTAAACGCCGCGGCCGCTAAAATTGTCCGTAGGTTCAAATACATGGGCTTTGACGTTTTTAGTTTTGAATTACGTTCGATTTACATTGAAGTTGAACTTTCGTATTCTCCCGGTAATTTACCTTAAAAGTATACGTCTGTCTGGAAGTAGACTCTTATATGGTTACCTTCTCACTAGTTGAGACGAATACATTTACATACAAATCCAGGGGGATTAGCAATTCAAATATTTTGATTTTCTTTTTTTATGCCGTGCAAAATCCTTGTGCAGTACAGATGTACTTGAGATGATTTTCAAACGATTTAATAGAGAGCGGCCCTTTTCTTTTAATTGACGCGGTCCTTAATTAGACCTTCCGCTAGAATGCAAAATGTGTAACAGTCTAAAAAGAGCAGATTTATAAACACGCAAAGTAGGGTAAACGCACCAGAGAATTATCTCCTAAGGTCACCCTAACGAGCGAGTCATGTGACAATTTTATTGACGTAAAAAGCTCTGAATGATCATTAAAGCACTCGGCGGCAAACTCTTAAAAACCTAAAGGTTAAATAACTAAAAATACACTCCTCGCTCGCCGCAATTGTATCCGATCTAGTCAAGGTGTGCTCGCGACCTTAAACCAAAAAGCTTCCCCGCAGAAGAGAAAAGCGCCCGCGGGACAAAAAAGAAAAAAAAAAGAAACGAGTCCGAGGAAGAAAAGCGCGCGGCAGCTCGAACGCAGCCGCGACACGCGAGCGCGCGTGGATCTTCCGTCGCTCCTCATTAACTTTCCCGCTCTATTAATCCGGGCGAGCGTCTTTGGGAGATTCGCTTTGGCAGCGCGGCTGCAGACTCTTGTCTCTCTCTCTCTCCGGAGGGCGTTGCGGCGTCCGAAGGAGAAAAGCAGGTGGCTTCGCTCCGAACGTTTTCAGAGCATAAAGAGCCGCGGGTAAATTAACTCGCCTCGGGGCTGTGCCGCGGCTCTCTGCGCCTTTATTCTAATTATTACGTTATGCAAGTTCCGCGCGTGCGAGTTTCAGCTTACCGGCGCGGCCAGAGGTGTCGACGGCCGGCGCGGCGGCGATTCGCGCGCGTAACGGCTGTTGCTCTCTTTCTCCCTCTCTCTCTCTCTCTCTCTCGCGGATCTCTCTTCTCCCCGCGCGTCGGGGCGCCTTCTGCGCCCCGCACACTCCGCCGGTGACATCGCTCGCGCGAAGGCCTCGATGATGCTCTTATATGACCGTGCCTCTCTTTCTCAGCCGGTGAGAGAGAGAGAGAGAGAGAGAGAGAGAGCAGCTTCCCTTTCGGCTTTATTGTATTTGCCGGCGCACTTTGCCCGTC
>JAWWEM010000010.1:8251115-8296207 GCA_035582935.1 Ormyrus thymus
GGAAGAAAGGAGAGATTGCGCAATTTATTCAGAAAATAATGATCCACTTGCCATTGTTGAAAATTGAATAAAACCGCATGCTCTTATCTGGCAATGATAACATAAATCATTTTTATTTTTATACATTCAAAAACGTTTAACCGGAAATAGTACAAGGAAATGTAATGATAAATAATCTGCGTGCCGGGAAAGAAAATAACTGAGATATACTCGAATTTATTTTTCAAGTCGCCGTACGTTGTATTCTACTTAAAATGTATTATAAATATGACAATTATTTTTCAATATTTTTAAATTTTTGGAATCAAGAAACATTCAGCTTCTTGAATGAAAAGTATAACAAAGATAGAATTCACAAATATAAAAAATTTTAACTCTATAAGGCTCGGTGATATTGATTTCTCGATTGCACTTTAACTCTTGGAAGAGCAAGAAATAGCTACCAATAATCAGTTTTCAATACTGCGTGCTTTAAAAACATGAGAGTTGCGATCATTAACCAAAAAAAGCTTATTACAAAACGAAATTTTTATGCAACTTTGTGAGCTAAGATGCTTCGAACGTTTTTAAAGCGTATTACAATTTTATAATTGAGATTCTTTCTTGCAGCGCCGTTTTCAATGCAAGAGCGCGCGGTTTTTTTGTGGAAGCAGACATTCTTCTTTAACGACTGCACTCAAAAATATGCAAAACGTTTCTCAGTTTTATTGTTGCCTGCCCACTGAGCGAAAAATGAGGCTGCTCCGAAACCCAATTTAAATACGGCGTTTCCCCATTGGTCTTGAGGCAGTAAAACCTCCCAGATGTTATAATAATTGTTTTGGCTGGTAATCAAGCCGTAATAGACAGATACCAATTGAGCACTAACCGATCTTTTTGAACGACTCACGTTCGTTTCGTTCGATACTCAACGTGAAATTTCGCTCGACCGCCCAGCAGAGAAGCTATTCAGTCAATCACATATAAGTTTTACTTCCACTTTGATTAGTTAAGCGGTTCGCCGTTTTGCATTCAGGCCTCTCCTCGTTTTACGTTTGCAGTATGATTGAAAATTTATGTTCGGGATTGCAAGTGCTGATATCTATATTTAGCTACTGTTTCGTTTCGAAGTGAGCATGACGCACTTTTCACATGTTCTTAATTTTTTACGTGCTCTCAATATGTAATTTTTAAGAGTTAGCTTCGTTCTCGCAGTGCAGCAAGAATTCTAAAACGAGCAAAAATTTTTCACAACGATACTACTGTACTATTTGCGATATTAAAAACTTATTTTATGTCCCATCCATTAGCCCCAAAGAGATGTCTGACATCCCCTTCAAGCTCAGTTATTTATTCGTAAAGCTGTGTCCACTTCCACCTCTAAATTCGGTGCATCTGAAAGCACAGAAATTGGTGTCAAAATTAGCAGACATACAATCTAATCAGTTAAAACGACTAAACAAAAAAATATCTAACAGACGTCCTTTCCCTCTGTTGCAGCGAAGTGAGCATATCGTCGGCTCGGGCCTCGGTGATGGTCTACGACGACATAAACAAGAAATGGGTACCGTCGGGCAGCTCTTCCGGGCTCTCCAAGGTCCAGCTCTACCACCACCAGGTGAACAACACGTTTCGCGTCGTGGGCCGCAAGCTCCACGATCACGAGATCGTCATGAACTGCGCGATCCTCAGGGGCCTCAAGTACAACCAGGCGACCGTCACCTTCCACCAGTGGCGCGACAACAAGCAGGTCTACGGCCTCAACTTTTCCAGCAAGGACGACGCCGATGCCTTCGCCAAGGCGATGCTCCAGGCTCTCGACGTGAGTAATCTGCGGCTGGCCTGGGTAAATCCCCCTAAGTGAATCACTGGGCAGGGATTCCCTTTCTTTTTTATGAATAATCCTAAATTCTGGTTGATTCCGATGTATTGTATTGTTATTGGCAAGCGTTTGTACTTGTTAGGCGAAATATATTCGGGTTGTTGAATGGCGCTTGCTTTGAGACGCACGAAAATTATGGGTTTATATAGTTCGCAATATGAATGTAGTAAATAAACTGTTAGATTTGTTTAGACAGTTAAGGCTGATAAAGTGTTCTCTGACCTCGATATTTCCTTTAGAGCTTGAATTCAACTTTGTACGTATTTCATGAAAGTACTAATTTAAACTTACTTGACGATCTTCGTTAAAGTTTACGATAAACTTGTTTTTAAGTTAAATGAGTTCTTTCATTCAATTTTCTTATTTTGCTAAAAATAACTTTTCAAAAACTGTCTACTTTTGCAAGAAAGCTGCATTCGCAAAATGGTTTTTAGTCTGAATTGTTTTCCTTGAAAAAATTTTGAGCCTCCTCAGAAGTGCTTTCAGTAAGCTACGCTAAAAATACACAACTGGCTCCAAAACTTATTTTTAAAACGAAATTTATTTTCTCAAAGAAATCTAATTAATATAATTATTTTAAGGATCTGGCCAACTTTTAAAACAATTATTGACATTGATCGGTGACAATTACAGAGCTTAAATAATACAAAATAAATTTTAAAGGACGTGCATAACGGTCAGAGAGTTTCACAGTTATAAATTTTCAACCAAAAGGACAAAAAATCTCCGACTTTACCCGAAGTACTTCGAAAATTAGTGCGACATTTAAACTCGACCTTCCGCATTCAGCAGCCACAACTCTAATTTTCGAAAGCCCAAAAAATGGCAATTAATCCCTTTTTGGCCACTGCCGACCTAACGGGGCCCCCATAAATCACCTAATTCCCTTCCTCCTTCTTTTCTCCTCCTCGGAAAGCTGCAGCTTCTTCTCCCTTTATCCCAATTTCGCGCTAAATTGCGTCCAGTTTTTTCATCTACTTCGTCGAATTCGTTTCAATTTCACAAATTGTCGCCATTAGTCGTAGTTAAGTATCAATTAAATTGAAAGTAATCGAAGCTGATGCTTTTGGGCGTAGGTGCTGAGCAATGGAACGAACATATCGAGGAATCTTGGCCCGGCAGTCGCTCCAGTAACTCAGCAGCAGCAACAGCTGCCCTATCAGCAACAGCAGCAACTCGTGCAGCAGCAGCCCAACACGCAGTACGAAGAAGATATGGGATATCGGTGAGTTGTTCTTCGTCGTATGTGCAGAACTCGCTTACTGCGAGCTTCGCTCTGCGAATATGGCAAACGAGCGCAAGAGGGAATTGCTCGCTTGCCTGCAATAACGTCAATAAATGAAGCTGACGATCGATTTGTGATTTTTTACAGAGCCGATGTTAATATTTCAAATTTAAGGCTGAGAATTGTTTCTTAATGATAAATTTCATAAATTTAATTTTAGTATTTAATAAAAATTGCAATGAAAAATATATAAAGTTGTGAAAGCTATAACGTACATTTATATTTGCATAAATGTAGCATTCTACGTGATTAATATTCTAGATAATTCAGTCTCATTTTAAATCCTTTGGGAGCATTCATTCGTTTGATTTTGATTAAAGTGGTGAATATTGCAATATATTTGAGATTATTAAAGCACAGCTTTGAAATTTGAATTTGCTTGTTACAACTGCTAGACTGATATTTTTAAAGAAAATGTTCAAAATTCTCTGCTTCAAATCATGATATCGAGTTGTAGGATATAAATGAAATGAGTGCCTTGAAAATTGATTTATTTTTCTTTTAATAGCATTCTCAAACAAATGGTAATTGAAAAATATTGTTCTTATTGGAAATCAATAAAATAATTGCTTTTATTCTTTTCAGAACTATGACAAGAGAGGACGTCGCTATAATTCAGGAACGTAGAATGTCTCAGCAGAATCAAGGTTAGCAAACTAGTATTAAATCTAACACATTAACATGGTTATTGAATTTTAAAATTACTTTAAACGATTTTCGTTTATGGAATGACCCAGAAAAGTCTATCATTACTTTTATATATTCTTTGAAAAAAAAAAAATTTTTTATGAGTTTTTACGTTGTTTTATTACTTGCTACGTGAAAAAGACAAAAGATCTAATGTTTCTATTTTTAGTTATTTTTAAAAAGTGTTTTTTAACACTTAAAACTAGAAAAGATTTTACTAGAAAAGATCTTTAATTGCATATATTTTTATTTTATTGAAAGTTGTAAATATTCACTAGTACCTCTAAAATATAAAAATTAGTGATACCGTTACCCGAGAAATAATACTACTATTATTAAATAAAATAGAAATTAGTGAAAATGTTAAATTTTAGGTAGTAACGGCTTAAATGCAGTATCGCCAAGCTGCCCGCCAAACGCCGTAACTCAACAACAACAGCAACAGCAACAACAACAGTCTGGGCACCACAGAACCTCGTCAGCTCCGCCGGCCCCAGCGCCCCCAGGGGCGATACCGCAGCAACTACCCCCGCAGCAGCAACAACAGATGCCGCCTCCAGCACCGCCACAGCCTCCGGCCGCCCCTCCGGCGCCGCCCTGCCCGCCCTCGATGATGAACTTTCCCGGCAGCATCGCACAACAGTACGGCCAGTCACCCCAGTCTCAGCAAGCGCCTTCTCCGGGGGTTGGCGTCATTTACGGGACGACCGGCGGCCAGCAGCCGCAGGCACCGCAGCAGGGCCCTGGGGGCCCGTACCAGGTCCAGCAGTACGCCCCGGCCAACCAGTACGGTAGTCGTGCTTCCCTGAACAGCCAGTACGCGACACTACCGACCGCCGGCGCCGGCCAGTACGCGACCCAGGGGCCCTACGGCATCGTCTCGCAGCAGCCGCAGCCCCAGCAGACCGCCGGTAGTCCCGTGGTCGTCAACCCCTACGGCACGCCCGCCAATAGTGTGAATCAGGCCTACGCGAGCCACCAGCCCGTCGTCACCTCACAGCCCGACGTTAACGCTTATGCTCCCTGTGGTAGTGTCGCGAGTATACCAGGGGTCCAGTCGGCTCCTCCACCTCCACCTCCGCCCATGATGCAGCAGGCACAGTCGGCAGCGCCGCCTCCGCCACCACCCCCTCCTGTTCCGTGCGCTGGGGGTGGTAGTAACGGCATGGATGGCCCGCCACCTGCTCCCGACGTGAATTCGTTGGCCGCTCAACTTCAGGCTGCCAAACTCAAAAAGAAAACGGTGAGTTATCGACTATTATGGATGTTAACTTCCTGTTTTATCTTTAGATGGTGTGCTGTCATGTTAGTATTGAATTTTGTAGAGCACTGACCTCAATTTATTGATCAATAACAGCATCGTCGAATGAAAATTTATGCTGTTTTAAAATTTTTAAATTCTAAAATTTATTCTAATTCTTTGCGTATCATTGAAGTGTATCATTAAAAGCTAATGAAAACTCCTGTGCAGCAACAAGGCATAAATCAAGTAAATGTTTAATCAATACAGTCTTTTTACTGTACGGTAGAGGTAACTTTATAAAAGAAATTTAAAGTTATGAATCGCTTTTGCGTAAAAGTAGCAAGAGCTTTGTTTAGTAAAATCAGATAGAACTATAACTTTCTAAAATTCATAATAATCTGACGTAGAATTTCTTTAAATTCAAGTGACACTCATTGACTGTTGACACCTTTATAAATCTACATAGTTACTTTATTCTTACTATATGGTTCAAAACAATAAATTAATATTTATCTAACATTTGTATGTATTACTGTTCTTAATAAAATTTGTAATTCTGTCATTCTGTATTCATTGCTGATCATCTATTACATCTTTTACATAATTAAAAACATTCCGTTTCATGTATATTTCACTCTAGACTTTTAGGAAATTCGTAGAATTCCGAATTCTTCTCGCATCTAAAGTGTCTTGTAAATATGCAATGCGAAGCGAAGAAAGCAAGAATTCACGAATTTTCTTATAGCTTTTTGACAGCTTGCACACTAGGAGGTTGCAGGTAACATCAAAAAAAACGTTTCTAAATATTCTTTTATGACTTCCCTCATCTTCCATTTTCATGTACACATTTGTGCAGTGGACAACACAAAAAGTACACTTGATATGTCTTACATTATTTTTCGTATTCTAAAAAAAGGTACGAAAAACTTTCTCACAACCTATTAGCACTCATTTTATTTCAAACCTGACAGACGCAACGAATGTGTATGTTTACGTAATATAATATTTTTACATAGCTAAATTTCATGGTAATCTAATGTAATTTTTTTCAATGCAGCAATCGCAGTCAATAGAAAACAGCGGTTCAAGTACGAATAGTAGTGGAAGTAGTGGAAATTATGGCACTCTTGGTCGAAACAGTGCTGTTGCCGGAGCTGACAATGCTAGCGGCGCTATGCCGGCTATGATGGTCGAAATGGCCAAGACTTTGGCTCGCCGACGAGCTGCCTGTGAAAAGAAGCAGCCTGAGCAACCTCCTGCAAGTATCTTCTGAAATTCTAAAGGACTGTTAAAATATTAAGACTCTAAATAATCAATGCTCTATTTAGGAACCCGAAAGTTCGCCCGATAAAAAGTCATGGGATAAAAGCAATTCTTCGATCTCAAGCAGCACTAGTAGCAATAATAAGTTCTCTAACGGCGCCGAATCACCAAAAGCTCATCGCAAGAGATTCGGTTCCGCATCCGAAGATACTCTGTTGAAAGTTAACGGTGTCAATGATGGTTCATCCATCACTGCACAAGAAATGGAGTCTTTCAAAGCAGAACTCATTAAAGAGGTGCGAAAAGAATTCCAAAAGATAAAACAAGAAATTGTTGAAGGTATAATTAAAATTTTATAAATTAATTTTTTTTTAACGCTGATATTTTATGCTTTTAAACGCTTTATGAACCTTAGATTGTAATTGTTGTTTATTTTTAGCTGTACGTAGTGAACTGAATAGAAGATAAAGGCAAGAAATGTGAACTGAAACGGGTAGAAGTGAAAGATACGAGCTAGCCAATGAGAATAAATAAAAGATTTAACAAGATAGCTCAATCGAAGCATCATCGACAAACACATACGTGTGTATGCAAGTTTTTATTACGCAATCGCGAGTACAGTGTAGTTATATCCATGTATATCAGCCATTTGTGTGTAAGTACGTTAATCTAGCTTGATATATAGTATCACAAGAAGACGGACGCGGGCTCGTTGCATTTAAGATAAATGAGAAAAAATGATATCGCTGTTTGAGGTACGAGTTTCTAAAGACCAAATGGGATTTAAACATTTTAAATTCACTATTTATTGCACAAATTTTTTATTGCGTACATTTTTTTTACTAATGTACGACTAAAAGAAAACTTTTACAATTTTAATAACGGCTTTCCAAGGGTTTTAAAAATTCATACCTTGTTGCGATTCCTCAACAACACGAGATTTAGTTGGGTCAAATGAGTGGGCACGTAAAAAATGCGCAACACGCACAATAAAACGGACAATCTTATTGGCAAGGCGAAATTTATAAACATAAAAGAATATACTCACTGCCGCTAAACGTGTAAAAAAAACTCACTCAGGTGATGTAGCAACTTACGGATCGTACATTATTTTCCAAATTGTTTATTCTGGATTAAAACCTTGAAAATGTCTTACAGTTGCTTCATTACGAATATAAAATTAAATGCTCTCATTAAAGAAAGATATACAATTTTTATGATCTTTCAAACGTGACTAGTGTGATTTAATTTAACTGTTAAATGGCAATATCTAGGTTTTTTGAAAGAAAAACAATCTAACGGGTTCTCAAATGTGATTCGTCGGGTTCTCAAAGCCTTTCTTGTAAGATTAGACCTCTCCTACTTGTAAACTTGTACAGGGATTTTTGAATCTTTTTACCTACAAACTCGTGGCGTTCATGTACATTCCATTCATGAACATATTTTGGTATAGAACCACGTTCATTCTTTAATAAGATTCAAATATAGAAAACTAGAAGTAAAATATAGAAAACTAGCATTAATTTAATAAACATTAAAATGTTCACTAACGTAATCTTGATGTATCCAGACATATCACGGATCAAATAACATTCCGCGAAAAATATAAAAAATCTAAATATCGACATCTTACAATTTATACTTACATCAAAAGGATTAAAATTTTTATTATAAAAAGATTTTACATTTTAGTTGTCGAATAATTATTTTGTGTTTTTTTCGCATTAATACATGCATACGTTTACTCAATGCACATTTTTATCGAATTTTTTGCCTTAATGATCGCCACGAATTTGAGGATTACGTGTTTGATGCATTTTACCCACTTCTCGTTCTTCGTAGAATATCAAAACTATTATTTTATTTTTTTTTAATCTCCAAAAATTAAAAGAATCTTTTAAAATATGACAAATATAATGTGACGACGCGATAACAATTTTGATAATTCTGAACGATAATTTTTATATGAGAAATCATTTTACATAACTTATGTAAAAAATAAATTTCTTAAAAATTTGTATATTTGTCGGAAAAAAGAAGAAAATTGAAAAAAAAATTGAAATCAAATTTCATAAAAATCGCAACTTGACTGATAATAAGAAATAAGCTAATTTTATCAACAGCTTGTTACCGCGAAAGCGATTAATAAATTTAAACATTAAGAGCAAGTGTGACTAATGAAGTATTTTGTCTCATGAAAGTTTTTTCAAAATTTCCTCGAGACTTCTTACGTCGTCGTCGTCCTTGAACGCTTGTTCTCGAGCTTCCACCGATTTTTAAAGCGACTTACTTGTTGCAAAGTGGAATTCCGAAGCCCCAGAAGTTTTTATTAATATTTACAAGTTCATAAATATAATAGAATAAACACATTGCCTTTATATTAATTTTTATAAAACAAATTTCGCCGTTTAATTCCACCTTGCAGCCTACACATTTATGGGGAAATTTCGAGATGGCGAATTTTCTAGTCTAGAGGCGACGAACAAACATGTGGGAGCAGTTTCCTCGGTGGAAATCGACGAAGCGTCTAAATATTAATTGATTAAATGTAGTTATTAAAGAATAAAAAAAATGGAGGAGTGCGAAATACGTCGAGATGAAGCGAAACAGATACAGAAAGGTAGACGATTGTCTTTAAATTTTGAGAAGGAAACCAGAAAATCGAGAATGAAATAAATAATAAGAAATTAAGGGTGAAACGAAAAAAGTGGCTTTTTTCGTCTTTTTTTATACTTTTTATATATTTATATCGATTATATAAATTAAATAAGACACTACTTGACGCTTTCGTGCTTTTTGCGTTCTACATGAGTGATAAAAAATCGTTTGCTTCTCTTCAAAAGTAATGAAAATGAGAGAGACGAACAATTTTTTCTGGCTAATCATCAATGATTTGTATTATTGTAAAGTGTCTTTGGACATTAGTTTTTTCCTTTTCCTTCGTAGTGTATTGACTTCTATTAATTTTTTGTAGCGTCGAATTCTTTATATAAGTTTTTTTTTCTACACTCCATGCGCAGTATAATCCTTTTGTAAATATAATTCTATATGGGCTCTTCCAATACGATATATTTATTTTTGACTCTACGATTTACAAGTTGATAAGCCGACGCACTGTAAATTTGTAATCGGCCAATCGCCAAGTTTTTCCACAGTTTTCCCATGGTTTTAACCCAGTTTTTTTAAATGTGTATTGAAAACTGTCATCGCGCGATCTGTTAAGTAAAAAATATTGATATTAATATTAATCGTTATTGTTCTAGATAAACAATTTCGAAGCACAGAACGCACGTTTAGGAAAAACCCGTGGAAAGAGACGATTGGTCAAACTTGTTGCATCTCGGTGAACTTTGCAAAAAGATGAAAAAAAAATTCATAAAAAATAATAAATAAATAATGAACAGAATAACATAAATAACAATTAATAATAACAATAATAATATTATTAAAAGCAAGAACAGTCGCCGGAAAAGTTAGTATTAAATAGCTGCATTTATACAGTATATGATTATAACAAACGAGTAAAGTTTGTAGACTTTAAGTAGAATACGATTTCGATGGACCTAAACGAAGCGAGTATTATGAATGTTGCAAGACGAACTTTCCTTCGTTTTTTATTTGAATTGCACAAAAAAATTTGTAAGACTTTCCTCGGCGAAAGTTTTGAAAGAATGATGCTAAGAAATACAAATAACATACAAACGTGGATCAGATGCCTATGAACAATGATTATTGTAAACAGTATTACCAAAGAATTTTTGATACTTATTATTTTCTCGAGTTTCTTAAACGAATGTTTTGTGATTTGCAGTATTGGCTCAACACATTATGCTAATAAATTACAGTTTAATTTATAATACATGACAAATTTGAAGTTATAATTACTTTCATTAAATATACTATTTACTTGAATTCAGTTTAAGTAACAAAAATTAACTTGTTATATTTATCTACATAATTTTTTTAAGTTTAATATAAATTAAAAAAAAAAAGAAAAAACTGCGAGCATTGAATTCTTCGTTTTGTCTGTCCACGTTTGTAACGTTGTCTCTCTTCTATGAATGCTAAGTGTGAGATGTACTTTGTATAGCGACGAGTTAATTCACACGAGTGGACAGTGTCGTTACTCGATTTGAAGATAAGTTAAGAATAGGACATGCGAAAAAAGCATTAAAAATTAAGGAAGTAAAAAGCATGCACTTTAATTCTCAAGAGGCGCAGTTCTTGAAGGCATTCTCGTATGTAAATGAATGACAAACAATAAAAAGAAATGTATATCTACGCAAGTTATTGTCAGTAATTTATTGAGATGAAAATTGAAGCTGAATTATATTTCATTTGTAATGATATAACAATTTCTCTTTGAAATAGTTATAATTTATGGAGTTATTTGAATTTTTCAATAAAACTGGCTTTTCAAAAATTATACAAGGTTACTTTGTATTATTTAAGATAAGATAAAATCATCTTCCTTATACGTTTAAGTAGTCTAGGACTATTTTTGATAGATATCTAGCAAACTAAACTCTTATCAAAACTTACTTATTATCTATAGTATAGCAGGGTTACTTATTATCTATAGTACCATATTATCGCACTTATTTTTTCTTTTTAACTGAATTTTAATTAATTTCTTTTAATTTCTTGCATCTCAGAAGTTTAGGAAAAATAGAAATCACAACATCGAATTAAATATATAACATATTTAAAAATATACTTAGTCGTTCAATATAGTCCATATATCATACTATAAATCAAATCATAAATCAGTCATCGCTTCTACGCGATCAAAAAAACAAGCCGTGCCCTCTTGACACCGCACAAAAATTAAACAGGCGAAATTTTTATCACTTTCTACAGATAAACATCAGTGTTCTGCCAAATTTATCAAACCTCTATCTTCCGAGTTTTTACTGATAATCACACGAGACTTTAAAGTGAAAATCCTTGTGCTCAATTCCAAAAACGTCTGCACCTCGATGCAGGCAAAATTCGCGCATTGCGATTGTGTGCGAGAATCAAACTCGGCGTCGCCGAGGTGACGTCATTGCAACTGTAAACTTACGCGTATGTCTCTTCTTTTTTGCTACTCTCGCCGTTTGAAGCGATGTGAATCTTTTTTATAGGCGCAATACTGCCGGCTTCGTCAGCCGCAAGGATGATGAGGCATCAACTCGTAACGTCTACTTTAATTCAAGCGCAGACTGCGAGACTGCAATTAGCCGAGCGTAATTTGAACAAAATATTTTCGTAAAATTTTCTTTTATGATGATCACTCTTTCATAATCCAGTAAAGTAAATATAATCCTTAAGGTTTTATATTTCAAAGATGAAAAGTAGAGTATTTTAATCGCAGACTTTTTATACTGAAACGTTTATACATTACTTTTTTATTCCTTAATATAGAAAAATTACAAACAGAATAAACTGTACTTTTTCTTGGATGAATAATACAATTTCTCATCTAAAAGTCGTGCTTCTAGAACATGCTTCCATGACTTAATTTTCGAGAGTTTCTCTATATTAATTCAGAATCTATTTCTCCATCTCGTAAACAATTTGGCTTTGCTGATAATAAACCAATTCATTTCTCCCAAAACAACCCCAAGAATTCCGATAATTCCGCGATTCGCCCACACGCTCACATCCAGCTTCCTGCTCCAGCAGGCCTTCATTTCTCATTCTCTCCTCCCTCAGAAACGAAGAAAGGAACAAAGGCTCGGGCAGGCAAGGATGTACATTCGTGCCTCTATGGAAATAGCGTCCGAGAGAGAGTCCTCTCTTCTAAGCGATCGCGGACGAAGCTCGCCCTTTAGTCTCCCTTCTGCTACATATTAATGACTGGCGATCGATAGCAGACGACAAAAGTGCGCGCGCCGACACGTGTCGCGGCGCGGCGCTCGCACGGACTCACGCACACAGGCGCGCCCACGGCGCGCCTCGCAGGCGAAACGTCAAAAGTCGCCGGCTGCGCGCGCGAGGGAAGGGGACCGCAGTGCCTCCTTCTCCGCTGACTCTGCGCCTGCTCAGTCTGTACGCTCGTTTCGCGTTGCATAGTAGCGTAGGACAGCCCCAGCACCGCACACAGGCTCCGCCGACGCCGCGCCGCGAGGTTGACACACGATCACTCCGAAGCTTCCGTTCTTCTATTTTCACGCTGCGGCACACGTCCGAATTACCGAGGATTAGGGCTGCTCGCATCTTCTTCGCCGGAGCTTCGTGAGTACGGATTGGGGTTGCTGGAACAGTGCGAGGGGTTGTGTGTCGAGATCGTGCTCTCACAACTAGTGCTGGAGTGTGCTTTCGGTGAGGCGAGTTTGCGAGCTTTTTCATCAACATTTACACTGGTCATGAATGATTGTTCATTCAATTATTTTCGAATGGTTCATTGACGCTGTAGAATCGTTGCGAAAGCTTGAACTAAGGAGAGACATTTGAAATCCAAGGAATTGTAGGTTATATCAGACACGGTGCCCAACGTAAGTAATGATATGTAATTTCCGTGATTAAAAGTGTATACTTAAAATTCAGATATTCAAATGGGTGAAAAAACTTTAAATTACATTCAAATCAGGCTATCATCGCTCGCCAACACAGCTGTTAACTATCTATAGCAAACTCACGTGCAATCTCAAGCACAGCTCCCATTGCATCCTGCAATCGATATCCTAATCGTTCCACTTTAAACGGATCATCGGTTACCCCGATCTATCTTAGCCCTCCTTTCTCTTCTGCTGCAGCTCTCCCCCTCCCAGCCAGAAGGAGCAGCGCTGAAAGCCACACACCGGATCAGGCGCAGCTGCGATGGAGCGACTATCTCACGTGGGGATCGAGCGGAGCGATCGCCGCGCGGACTTCCAGGTGAGAAAGGTGCGGCTGGCTCGGCTCCTTGCGCCTTTGTTTACGCGCGCGATGACCACCTCGTGCGTGCGGCCAAGCTGGGAAATCGATGCGCGAGGGAGGGTGCAAAGCCGAGGGTTTGCTTGTGGGCGGCTTTCGTAACCCCCCTCCCCCCCCCGGGGTTTGGGGTAGAGCCGCGGAACAGTCTTGCTGGGAGACCGGTTTTTGGCTCGGCTTTTGGGATTTGATTAAAGTTTTTTTTTTTTTTCATTTCGAATGTGAACGCGGTTTATTCTCGAGGGTGACGTAAGAGCAGAAATTTACGAGCCGCTCGTTCGTTGAATTTTTAATGCTGCTTTGGGAGATGTCGCGGCGAAGATTCGACGGCCGGGGAAGTGTCGAGTTTTTATTAGATTTATTTTTGGACGACGTTTGAAACTATTTTAATATTTGGACAGCTTCGAAAGTTGACGTGCAATCTTGATTTAAATTTGACTTGATAAAGTCGTCGTGTTTATTTAATTAACTTTGGTATACCGTACTCTCGAATTTATATAATAATCCGGTTGCGACACGCGTTTTATCAACTAAACTGCTGAATAAGCTCTATATTTAACTTCCAAGATACTCGAAGCTACCGCAAAAGTTAACACAGTAAACTACAAAACGCTAAACTTCTCGGCTTATCTTAGAAAAGCAGTCGAGCGGCGATAACGTAAACTCGAATGCATGTATAAGGACGGTAAACAAAAACAATGCCGATCGTCAAAGAAGACTGCCGCGTTGTGCCTTTTTTTTTTTTTTTTTTTTTTTGCAAAGATATCTTCTGGGTCGAGGGGGTTGTCTTATCGACGAGCTAAGCGCGCGCGATGAGTCACTCGGGCAGACGCCGCCGATAACCGACACGACATGCACGTTTTCCGCCGACGCTTCGCCTGACGCGGTAATTGCTTATTGTTATTTGACCGCCGTCGTGCCGAGGCCTGGAGGTCGTCGCTTTTTCGGCAACACGTGGCTGCTTTCGAAGGCCCGCGCTGCCAATTTCGACGGACAGGTGGGTAATTGATCGGGGACGGAGCTGAGCAGGCGATTTTCCTGAGCGTTTTGTTGCTTTTGCGCGGACGCCGGCGTTTTGGGCGGGGATTTTCTGCGAGGCCGAGAAAGTCGCGGGAAATAAAGTTTGAACGCTTAATTAGGCTCGCTGATAACGATTATCGCTCGTGAAAGAATTGATAAAAGTGAAAAAGGTGAGGTCAATTTAGCTTTGATATAAAATATGCGCTCTTTAAGCGTAAACGTCGACTTTGTCAATTTTTTTTAGCTTAAAGACCATCTAATGAATTGCTATAATTCGAAGGCAAATTGGTCACTTTATGAGCATTTATTGCAGTAATTTTTTTCTCCTTAAGCAAAAGATCTTAAATGTCTCCTGCGCGTTTGGCTTAACTCGCGTTAATCGAGTTAACGATCGGCACGGTTTAAAACGATAATTGAACAGATTTATCAAGTCAGACTTGGCCTGGGATATTCTTGAAAGATGCCGAGCTGCATTGAACGCTGAAAAGAATTTAGCTAACGGCAGAGCTTACGTTTACAAACAAGCTGATTTTTTTGACATTGACGTCACCTCAATGGAATTTAAAGAATTTTTTTTTTAGTCATTCGTTAATTAAATATAATATTTTAAATTAAGTTTATGTACATTTGTCTTCCTATCGCTGTGTTACCCGGCAACAATTCTGTGTATTTCATAGGATACCTTTTCAGATACTTAAACGCAATTATGTTGCTGTAAGCAACATAATTGCGTGCCTAATTTAACAACGTGTTATTTCCCCTTGTGCCATATTATATATTCACTTAGTGTACGATAAGAAAACGTGTGCCTTTTTTCTATTAAAGAAGTACGTTTACAATTCCTCGAGCGATTATCAATTTCCATAATTTTCTTACATGTTCATATTTAAGACTTTGGCTATAGAACACCATGTCAACAGTGAACTAAAGCAGTCTTGCAATGAATTTTAATGCTATTAAGAAACCTTAAAAACCGTGTTTTTATGTAATTCTCTCAGTCTAACAATTACTTTTGCCAGTCACTTTTGCTTTCGAGCACGCAAGTTAAACCTATGTTTCTCTCGCAAAAGAACAAACGCGTTAATATTTGAATAGCAATAATACGCAGAGTATAAAAAATAAATCTATATTCCGACTCGTAAACGCAATAAAAAATTCTCGTTACCGCACATCAAACAATCGCATGGCAATTTCCGGCACATGTCACTGCAAGATAGATCAACAGTAGCCTTCAATCATTCCCTCGCAATTAAACCCCGCTAACAAAATATTTAATCCGATCCCACCTCGTTTAATATTAAAACCGAACAAACCCCTACAAACCCGGAAACTCCGCTTACCGAAATCAATACCCAGACCTGGCCCATCTATCAATATCCTCGGGCATCTCTCCAAAATAAATGAGCGCCTCGCGCAGAAAGCGATAAATTCATCCCCCGGTCAATGCAGCTCGTTCGATAAACAGAGCCCGGCAATTCCGGCGGCGCGCCGTGCATAATTTTCGGCCTCGATTGGATCTCGTCCGCGGGACGATCGATCCAGCGGATTCCCACGGCTTTTGTCAGCCGAGCCGTTATCTCGCGGCTTCGCGCTCTGTCAATGTCATTAACGCCTCTCTCGGTCAGCACGTGTTGCTCCGGCGGGGGCTTATTTCGCAAGGTCAAGTTCCGAAGAGAGATGAGCGGCCGCGCCTCGCTCGATTGATCCGCTATTTGCGCGCGGATGGGATTTCATTTCGGACAAGGACGGCTATTTTTTGATTGGTCGCTTGATTGGATCTGGGTTGGGAGGGGCTCGTCGACGCGCTGGAGTTTTTAAAGTGAAAAGTCAGAGTGATAACTGCTGATAGATGTTTAAGCAGGATTTTGAAAATTATTCCCTCACGCTCGAGGAAAAATATAGTATTCACGAAATGATAATAGCGTGTCTAAAGTCCGTAAATATAAAAATAGTACAGAAAAGTCCACGGGCGCGGTGGTTTATAGATTACACAAAACCATCCGTTTCGATAAATTTCACCAAATTTAATCAACCGAGATGGAATTGAAGTACTCAATCCGAAGGAATCTATTCTGTTCAGCTTTAAAATGCAGCTGCATAAAAGCAAAAGCACACGTCCTACCCCGTTCGTTCAATACATTTTATAGCCCAGAACAAATGCATACTTAATTCAAGCAGAGGCTCATGATGTAAGCGTATACGGTACAATTACGTCGTGCGAAGCTAAAACCCAAACACTATATTGTTCGATCTATACAATAGGCGCGTACGTCTCACAAGCCGTTATAGCTGCATCGGGGACTCGTGACTTTTTCTAATTAGCTCCCGTTCATTCATTTTCCAGTGACATCATGCTGGAGAGAAGGCTGACGGCATGAAGGCGAAATCCGCATAATGATGGCGAGCTGGAGAAATGCCGAATTAGGTAAATTTTCAGTGCGTTGCTTAACTTTTTCATTGAGAGTTTATTTTTAGATGCGTTTTTAAGTGATGCTTGAATAAACGCAGTTGACGTGTAATTTGTCAGATACTGCATTTGGATGTTTCGTGCTTGAAATATTTGACATTCCTTGTTAATTTTAACGTTTATCGAACATTTTTATCTTTATTTACAGATTAGCAAAACTGGAAGGCCTTTATAGATGGATAATTATTATCTGGACGGTTTTTAACGATTGGCAAATGTCTGCAGCGATACACTCAAAGTGATCTACAAAAGGCCAACATTTTTCTTTAAACGACGTATAGTCAGTAATTAGGATAAAATTATAAGCAACAGTTCGTAATGGATAATGTTATAGTGATGTATTTTGAAGGCTTCCTAGCATCTTAGTCTCTTCCTTACTTAAAGTGGTAAGTGTCATTAACCATTTTTTTTTTTTTCAAAATTACTAATAGAGATGATGGCTAATGTTTTCTTTTCTTCAAATATAGTCATTAATTATTCAATGTTTACTCGTTAAAATTTATGTTATTTTACTGTTCAATTTGCGTCATAACTTGTTTTATAATGATGTCAGTCAATAGGCTTCATTTTAATAATGGTTATTTTTAGAAACGTTTCAAATCTTATTACTTGAAAAATAAGATAATAGTTACAAGGAAGTTAACGTTTCAAATTAAGAAAGAAAAGACACAATTGGGTGAAATTAAAAAAAAAAGGGCTTCCTCGTTTTCATTCATCATTTTTCGATCATTTAATACATAATCAGACAGCACAACCAACAGTGTCTTAATCTTTCATTACTTGAAAGAAACAAACAGTCGAATGAAACGAACGATTCTAACTCAATGTTGTATCACAACAGATAATCCTCTAAAGCTGGAAGTACCGGACGAAGTAAGATGACCTCGCCCAGTTCTCCTTGTTCACCAGTCCAGCAAGAATCAAAAAGCGCTGGCTCGGCAGCCGCCTCCGCGGCAGTCCGCATCCTCTGATAAAGCCCAGAGCAGCCAAAAAGAGCCGGTAAGGAAGCTGCTCAGCAGGTAGAACTCGGTTCCGCAGCCAGAGCCCGCTGGCATCCAATCGGCCCGCTCGTCCGTCGTCTTCGGTACTGGGGATACTCGGCCCAGGGTAAACGGCAGCTCTATAAATAAATCGGCCGAGAGGTTCCGCTCCGATCGCCGGGCTAGAAAGAGAGGGCGATAGAGCTCTCTGGCCGGGTTGAAAATAGCCGAAGAATGCTCACGGAATCCAATTCGACTTGGCTGGCAAGAGGATGGGGCAATATGGCCGACTTGGCCGAGCGGGTGGACGATCTGATATGCAGTTTCGACTCGTCCGCCGACGCGACAATGGACACCCTGTCGATGCTCATATTCGGCTGGATGCTCCTGGGCCTGGTCATCCTCTGCGTCGGCAAGTTCATCTACAACCGGATCCACCAGCACGGCAAGCAAGCGGCCGCTGCTGGTCTGCACACGGCTGTGCCCACTGCGGCAGCTACCGGCCATCACCAAGCGGCTAAGGACAGCTCGCACAGCACCGCAACTGGACTCCACCTCATCGGCGAGAGCGCCGTGCTCTTCGGGGCCGGTGCCTCGGCCTCGCCAGTCGCCGCGGCCGTCGCCAGGTCCAGGTCCGCCAACGCCTCCAGGAGCGCCGGGCCCAACGCCAGCCCGCCCTCTGGTAGTTGTACTTGCACTCTGAGCTTTATGGTGAACTTGGCGTGTTTACAGTGCGGCTTTTTCTTATTTATGTGACGCGAGTATTTCTGTGTTGTGATTAAAACGGGCTTCTTTTACCCAGTGCCAAATATACCCCTCCGACAGTTACTAATCGCTTCCGCTGCGAATTTTTTTAATTTTGCACCGATGTAAGGAGCAACGTAATTATTAGCGGTGGTATACTAGAGGAATTGCTCAGTAGAAAATGTTTACGTCGGTTCGGACATTCTTTTTCGATGCTCCCGCCCGTAGACACGTAGCACGCCACGTTCGGAAATCGCTTAAAATATTAATCGCAATCTACGCAATCTTAGCATTTCCATTTGTATACGTAAAGCGATCTGGTTTATTTTCGTAGAGATCAATTTAGATTGTATCATCCGCATCCTCTCCCAAAATCTCGCGACTCCTCTTACAACATTTGAAAACCCAAAAAAAATTCGTTCAACCGGTAAACAATCCGTCCGGAAATAGACTCGAAAGACGGTATACAAACACTAAAATCGCTGGGCTTCGCCAAGTGCTGCATGTAAATACTCGATCAGACACCGACACTTCACTAATTACCGATAATTGTAGGCGGTGGTCTGTCGTCTGGCTCCTTCTCGGGCTCCGGTGCCTACGTACCGCCGACACCGCCGGTGAGGAAGCGGCTGACGCGGAAAAATTCCGGGCCACTGGTCAGTCCAGCAAGAAGCTCGAGGGCCCTGCACCTGCCGACGTCGACGGGGCCGGATCCGGATGCGGTCAGGTGGACGAACGAGATGCTCGTGTGGCTGCATACCGACCTCGTCGTCCTGGATGAGCTGCTCGCCGTCTGGGTCAACTCGCTCAATGACTTTGTCGCTTCCGCCATCTCCGAGGTAACTGCTCAGTTTTTCGTGGGATTGGAAGAGGTGGCTTTGAAGGATGCGTTTCGGGTTCATTCGTGCGAGAGATGCTAATGAATTTGTCAGAAAACTAAGTGTCAATGAAATTATGTAAATTTCTTGAATGGCTCAAGTCAAATACTTTGCTTTATGAAAACACTTTAATAGATCGTAAGTTCTTCACAAGCTTCTAAGCGTGAAAGCTATTAGTCAAATCGATATTCAAGTGCATTCTATTTTCACATCGTGCACACTACGATAATTTTATTTTATACCTTTTAAAATAAAAAAAAAATCAATAATTTTGTTACGAAAAATTTCTAGACTAATCGTACAATTATAAATTATCCAAATTGATAAAAAATATTTGGCAATATTTGCTGATTTCGAAACACTTCAGTTTATAAATATTCAAGCGCAATTAGCGATAATTTACTCGATGCTAACTAGCGAATTAAGCGATTTCACTTTCCTGAATCGCGAAATAAAACGCGCACGAGCGCTTTCTGCGACGATCCTGAAAAGCGACGAAAACGTCTGCTGCCGATTCGGAGTTGAGGAACGAACGGCAGACAGTTTATTTTTAATGCATTGTATTCGCGAATCGGAAACATATGTAAGAGCGCGCGTCTCAGAGGTTCGACGCTCAGCGCCGGTGGCTTTGTTGTCTGTTGTGGCCTGGCTATTTTTTCCGGCTGTTATTTATATTGTAAAAGGTAAATTTGGCGTACGGTGCGCGCCTCTCCTCTCTCGGAGCTGAGTCGTGACCGTCGGGAGCACGTGGGCCACATGTACGCGCCACGGGGTAACAGGTGTCACCGTGGGCTTCTACAAAACACTCGACTTTTTTTTCCTTCCTTACGCCGCTGACCTCGCCGCCGTAAACAGCGCATTCTCCTCGCCTTGCGGGCGGGAATAGAACGGCTCTCATTTTTGTTGTTTATTTTTTTTTTTTAAAATAAAAAGCTTGCTTTTTCATTTGTAATTTTCGAGAATAGTCCGAGATGGGAACCGTCGGGATATTTCTTGATAAATAAGTATATATACACTTTGATCAATAAAAGATTATCAAAGGGGAAGGAAAATTTCGCTCCTCCTTACATTCCTTTGGCAAATAATTTCCAAGGAAACCAAACATCGATTTTTCAAGAAGAAAGCGTTACTCGACACCGCAGTATATTTTCCCCGCTCAAAAATAGCCTCTCTTCGCACTGGAATCGGCCGCTTCTCTCAAAGCTCTCCAGCTGAAGCCACATCTCCTCCTCTTCGTCATCCTCCAAAAACTCGTCCGCGAGTCCTCGCTCGCTAAGGTCGGCGTCTCCGTCGATGTGTGTCATCGATGAAAAAAGCAGTGCCTCCAATCGGCTGGAGCTGCGTTACGTCAACACGTGCTCGCATTATTTCGTCAGCGACCGAGAGGGACACACATAATCGCAGCTGCAGACGGCGGCCTTGCTTTCTTGCCCTGCGAGAAAGAGAGAGAGAGAGAGAGAGAGAGAGAGAGACGCAGAGAGGGCTGACGTCAGCGACTCCTGTCGAAAATAGCGTGCGGTGTGCGCGTACGCCCACGCCGTTCACCGACTCCCCCCGGGGCTTTCTTTCGCTCGATTTGTAGCCCCGGCGAAGATTAACCTCCTTTCTTCGCTTTTTATACGGTGGTTCATGGCTTCTTCGATCTCGCCTTTCTGGATCGGTGTTGGATTTCCGATCTCTCGGGCCTCGGCCCACGGTGGCTTGGGGAAGGGGAGGGGGGGATTTCGCTGTTTAATTGAAAAGTCAACTAGGGTTACTTATAGCTAGCTGGATTTCGAGTTAACGACCAGAGCGCCGGTAGACAATGTAACTGTATGTTGATGGCTGGCTGGCTAGTCCCGTCCGTTACTACTTAAACGCGCGTGTCGAGATATCATTTTTCACTGCGCTGAGAAGATTTTCACTTTGTCGGTGGATATTTAGTGGGGCATGAACTTTCGCTTGGACGGGGAAGGTTTGAATATTTATTTCAGCGTTAAGCGAAATAGGCTTATGGTAGCGAAGCGTTTGCTTTGCAGACTGAGCCCGCACTACTTTTCTGAAGTTTTGCTTAAACAAGATGATTTGTATGATTATTTTGAAAGGTCGTGCACGCAAAATTTCGTCCGTTTACTAGAATAATGTTTTTAAAGCGTACTTTAGATGTGTTCTCGAATCTGACTTTTATCAAACATGAAAAGTGAATGCCTCAAATCGTAAATGCTTGAAATTTGTTTTTTTTAGAATCTGATTTAATCTATAAATTTCTAATGAACGTACTAATTTTAGGTGATAATTGTTTTAGAGACGATTAAATTATTAAAAAAGTGGCTTCTGTTCAACAGTATCGACTTTTAAAAGAAAATTAAAGCAATTAAGTTACTTTATGCAAACAAAAAACTGTGTACAGTAATAAAAAAATACTATTTTTTTTCTAGCATGGGATCGGCGTTGAGTTTGTGCGAGTTCTACCGGAAACTCATCCGCCAATTTTATCTAACATCTTTTGCGAATGCGATTCTAAGGACGACGTGGTAAGCTCATTTAATCAGTTGGATAATACTTCATTTTTCCATCTCCCAAAATAATGAACCTCGAGAATTCGATGAATAAATTTATACCGCTGAGGCAAATTATGCAACAGCCTGATTGCGCCAATTAGCAAACCCATATACATTCATTGAATGGCGACTCTTAAATTGCCGCATCAACAGAGACAGTTCAATGCTCGGATGAATTGTGTTTAGACGATAACGTGCGACTGCGAGGCGACACCTGCTCTGCAGCTGAAGGCATTCCGTCAGCAAGGCGATAAAATCGAAGCCAGCCATTACCGAGTCAACGTCAATCGCTTCCGAGCCCGGCTGAACGTCGTTTGCATAACGGAGAAGCTGCTCGTCGATCTCAAATGCGACGGATGGCCGGAGGTAACAGCCGTTGAATTTTAAAATCCGCCTCATCCGCCCTCGTGCATCCATCCGCGGATGCGTCGGAATTAATTCGACGATGTTTGTACACTGCATCGGCGGCGTGCAGAAAGCTCAACGAAGCGTGAAAGCTGCCTTCGTTTGATTTTTTTTTAATTTCGCTCTTCTTTTTGATGTTCCGACGACTTCTTACGGGAATAATGATTCTGTAAGAGACAGGAAACCGCACGTTCTTGGAGCGTGTACTTGTAATGAACGAGCTTCGTGCAGTTGGTATTATTATTCTTGACATTAATGATAAAGTAAAAAAGAAACTTTTTCTTCGAATCATTACCGACTCGGTGATTTATTTTAAAATAAAATTTTAAAACCGCACGAGTATTAACAATTAGTGTCACTCTTAGGTAAAAGTGTCGCTGGCTCCCGTTGGCACAATAAAGAAGGACCTGGACGAAACACATCTGCAAGAACTGCTAACAGAGATCGTCGTGGGTGCATTACGCGGAACCAACCTGCACCTGAACCTTTCCCAATACACCAACTGCCCGCGACTGTGGCGGGAACCGGTGAACCAGCCAGGCTACTCTTTGCCCATTCACTACGACAGCATGGTTAGTCAATATTTCAAGCGCGCTTGTAATTACTGTCCCGGGATTTAGTCACGCATAAAGTCAAACACCTTAATCCACTGATTTATGGAAAAAAGGCGCTTGGTCGGTGCTTTATTTCGCATTGGAGGCTTGCTTAATGCTCTGGATTATTTGTGAAATTTATCTAGTTGATTTTCAAGTCTGTAAATTACTTCAGCATAAATTGGAAATTATTTTTATATTGATTAACGTCCGATGTGGAAAGAAAGTGCGAAAATTAATGCTTTTGTGTAATGTTATTATTTTAAGAAGCAATTAAGAATGAGAATAAAATTACCGTTTATTGCCTTTTTTAAAATAGAAACAATTATTGTTAATTTGTGAAGGACACTGGATTAGCTAGTTAAGAGTTAAAAATTTCTTTAAATGCACTAGTAAAGTATTATCTGAATATTCATAGCAGATAACGTAACTGCAATAACATCTATTTACGTGATGATTTTCAAGTTTCTTTGTTTCACTGAAGTAATTACAGTTTCTTACATCAAGATTATAATTAGAAACTTGAATTTATATTGCTGAAATGATTGATGTAGTATTACATTAAGACAGATTCCGAACAATCGACTTTTTTTATGCAGGATAAGAAATGACTTAAGTCACGCAAACCTAAATCCAAAATCATGCAAATCTTAATTAGCTCTAAAAGTTTTCTCGCCCAAAACTTCTCATAATCGAGCGTTTCGCAGAACAGAACTAATTTTTCCCTTGATTCAGCAGAGTGGCTCGAACTCGACGATAAATCGCCAGCGACACGGTCAGATACACTCATCGGCCTCGACGATACAGCAATACGTGCCAGGCGAACGCCGACTACTCGTTAAGGTCGTGCGGGCAGCAGATCTCGCCGGACTAAACGACTGCAGAGAGCCGTACGTCGTCGTCGAGGTGGATGATCCGCCGCAAAGGCATCAAACTGCCTTCAAGAAGGACACCAAGTGCCCGGTCTGGGACGAGGCCTTTTTATTGTACGTGATTTAACTTTATGGTGCTCTCAAATACTTTATGCTAATTGGCAAATTGAGGATTAATTTGTTTAATTGAATTAATTAAATAAGATAATTTAAGTGTAATTTATGAATAGTGTCTACTTGAGCAGTACTTAAGTAGGTAGTTTAGAATAAGGCTTTTAAAAAGTGACGATGAATTCAATCTTCCTTGAAATTTAACTATAATTAATTTTTATTTTTTTTTAAATATGTTTAAGATAAAATTATGCATCAAATTTAAATTTATCGAAGACCTAACTTAGTTTGATAATACAGCAGAGTAATTTATCATTAAGTGCGACTTATTTATATTCGTATGTTGAAGTGACATTGCAATTTGAAATAAAGTTATGCGTTTCACTTTGCAGCGACATCAGTCAAAATACGACGGAAGTTTTACTCGAGGTTTACGATAGAGTTAATAAGAGCGACAGGTTTTTGGGTCTTGGTATTGTCGGAGTCGAAGAGCTTTTAGCAAATCCAAGCCAGAGGCAAATTATTCCTTTGCAAGCGAGGCCTTACGAAGAAGATGAAGTCACCGGCACCCTCACCGTCGAAGTGCGTACAAAAAAAATTGCCTTTAAATAAAATTTGATCAATTATTAACAAACGTTGAAATATTTAATTCGACTACATTGAATCTTTTCAGTTCCTCTTCATCGAGGGTGCGGAAGTGCCACAAATTGGCAACAAGCCCTACAAGGTGAAGGAAACAATCAAGCCACCGGCCTCACCGACACGCAACTACAATCCGACAAACAACCTATTGAGCAACAATAGCATTAACTATAACAACGGTAACAGCACACTTATTTTGTACGACTCTACAAACGAATCGGGAGGCGGTAAATATCGATTATATCGTCTAGTAAGAGAGAGAACCCCCGCGTGCTCGCCTTGAACAAACAAAAAACTTAAAAATTATAAAATTAAGCTCGCGTTTACCAACCAACTCAAACAACTCCTCTGCCTCCAAAGCATTCTCGACTGACCACCTTGCTCCGGATTTTTAGCGACTAGTAGACGTAGTAGACTTTCTGACTGTTTTTTTTTCTTTTTTAAACACGCCTAGAGAACGTCTACTTTTAGGTTTTCTGAAGGATCTGGAGAATCCACTATATCGCCCGAGGGGCTATTCACTCTCTCTTTTTTTATCATCAAAGAGTATATTCCTGTACATAAACTGTTCTTGTGTATAATGATCTTTTCGATAATTTTCAGTGATTTCAAGTGTTTCATGCTTTTACGTGACTTTACAAATGTAAGTGGAATATGGTGCGCTTGAAATAAAAGAGAAAAACAAAAATTTAAGGGAAAATTGTGTAAATATTTGGTGTTTTCATGTCAGTGTTCGTGTGTTTAAAATCATTGTTCGATTCGCTTTTAGAAACATTAATTCATTTAAAACTGATTTTCGACTCTGTGGTACAGATTTTTTACGGTTGCATTTACAAAGTTACACGTAAAAATCCATTTCATAAAAGTACTTCATACTGTATCATCTGTATTATTTTTATGAAATCTAATGCAAATATTGCACTTGAAATCAAGACATAAAGATTTTTATTTAGTAGTTTTTAATATCAATATAATAATTGTAAAAGAAATATCAATTTTAGAAAGTCTTTAAACGATTCTGTATTGTTTAATCACCTGACAGTGAGACTAATTTTAAAATAGTTATTGCAACTTTAAGACTGACTTATTTAAAGATCCACCTCAGAGATAGAATGTAGTGAATGGCCCCTTGGTTTTGGCTTAATTGCGTGTTTATTAGAAGCACTGTAAAATGAGTGAGTTTGAAGTTTTGCCTTAATTTTGAGAAAGGTCCATAAAAAGATTTTCTAAAATCGAAAAAAAATTAAAATCTACCTTAAAATTTCTCAATTGTCATGAAATATTTTTAAATTTTCTTATTCTTTTAAATTTTGAAAGTTAAACATACAACAGTGCATTAAACATTCATTGTTTACAAATATCATTTGTTTCTTGTAATTTTTTTATATAAATGCATAATATAGAACAAGAGTTTAATGTAAATTGAGAAGCAGAAGAGTGACAATGTAAATATTCCACTACCAAATAAAATTTGCATCAAAGGTATTAGGAATTGTGCCAAAATGGGTAATGACCTTTTAAGTATCAAGCTGTGTAACAAGTATAATGTAAAGTTTGAAAAATACTTTTCATAGGTTTTCTTTTGTGAGACCCAATTAGAGTTAGTTTCAAGAAATCAATGTGATTTGCACGGCTAAATTAGATTTTACTGCTGTGGACTTGTGTTTGAAATTTTGCACGCGCTTTACTTTCAATGTAGATATCCTTAATTTTATGTCAAATTTTTTAAAATCACACTAATTTAAGTAGATTAAATTGTCTGATTAAAAAAGAGATTCTGATGTCCGTGTTGTTTTCAGAGAGAATATTTGAAAGTTCTTTAAGTCACTTTCTGTAAATTGGCACATTATTAATTTAAATTCTTTTTCAGATTTCTTAACGAATGGCAACTCAGTCATTGATTCACCTTATAGAAGTGGACAAACAAATGGTAATAAGGGAACTCTCATCGTTCATAGTCAACAGAGGGTAAGAGTATTCTTTTTATGTTTAAAGTTTTATTTAAAAGCATGTTGTGCGGAGGTCTGTTTTGAAAAACTTACAAAAATACTAATATGAAGCATGTTTTTTACATTTTTAGAAAGCTGAACGACAAGTTGTTAAGGTGAGATTTTTTAATACTAAAATTTTTTTTTCATTTTTCTAAAAAGAATTTCATAAAATTATTAACTTGTATTAAGTATTTTTCTTGTATTTCATTAATATTGAATTATAATAAAAACAGGAAAATGATTGTTTCAAATAATAATAACAAGTTTTTTGCTGTGTGTTCACTAATGCGACAGGTCACATTAAATGAGAGCGGTGGTTGGCAAGAAATTCCTTCCGAAGTAAGTCAACATCTTTGAAGTGAACACTAATATTAACCAATTGAAAATTAATTATTTATTAAAGTCAAGAACACTGTAAATACAATAAAATAATTTAAAAAAAATTCTAAAGATTTATATTTATATTTTAGCTTGGCGATAAAGAAACAAGCATAGCTTCTGGACAAGATAGTACACCTAATTCTTCAAATTCTGATGGTATGAACGTATAAATGAATTCTATTTAAAATTGAACTTATTTTTTTTACGCTACTTAATAAAATTGTTTTGATTACACATTACTGAATTCAATCTGTATTTTTGTTTTTCAGAAAGAGGAAGGACTAGGAGAAAACGCAGAGACTTTTTTGGGACAATCAGAAAGAGATTGGGTCGTTCAAAGACAAGAAGCAGATCAGTTGGACCAGAAGGAGATGCAAACCATGAAGATGCTCACTCTAGATCTATTTCTGCTGACAGGGCAAGAGATCCAGGATCTGGTAAGTTCACTTATCTATAGACAGTTATTTTCTTTATCGACCTGCTTTGATAATACAGAGATACATTATTTGAAAATACAAATTTATTCTTTGTAATTTAATTTTCTTTTAGTAATAATATTAAACGCATTACAAATATCGTTTTAAAGAAGTATTTTTAAAATTAAAAAAATTAATATATTATAAATGCATTGTTTAAATAAATAATCGTTCATATTAAAATATGACAGTATTACACAGAATGCTATTTAATGTCTTTGTCATTTACAACACTTAAACTTGAAATTTCATTTAAAATACTTTTGATAATGTAAAATTTAAATTATTTAGGTCATTAAAAATCGATTTATTACATCAAAATTTGAAAATAAATATTAGTGGCAAAAGCTAATAAATCAATTATAAGATACTTACCCGTGGAGAACGAGCACCCTTGAAATATTAAAAAAACAAAAGTTATCATTAAATTGAAATAATTTATAAAAATCGCTATCATTTCTTCTAACTTGAAACATTTTTAGCTTTAATTAGAATAGTATTTTTAAAATAACAAGAAATATTTTTTAAATATCAAGAAAGTCCGTTTTCCATGCTTTATTAGAATACATTATTAGAATACATTACTAGAATACATTCTCTTAGGAAGTTTGAATAAATGCTTTGCACTTTTTAATTTTTCTTTTAATTCTTCTGATCTTTTTTCGAATATTTGTAATTGCTTTTTAATTAATAAAACTAATATTTTTATACTTCTATGAATTTAAACTCTGCAGTAGCTGTTTATTTATATCTAAATATTCGCTCTTTCAGCTTCAAAAGTTCGGCAATTTTTTTCGTTTCTGATCAATGCACAAAATGGCGGTACCGCCACATTCCCGTAATTGTTAACAAAATATATGCAAGTATTGGGAAAACCGATTTTTGTTTGCCAACATATGTAATACACACTTCAAACTTGAAATTACTTATTAATTTAATTTATTGTTTATAATCAATTGCATTTCTATAATTTTTGTAACAAAACTGCATTTAATCGTAATTGAGTTCACTGTAAAAATAAAGAAATTAGTACCTGAAGAAAGTCACGGTGATTTTTAGATGATTTGAGTTACTCGACATTTAAATGTATTCATTCTGTACAACTTTAACTTATTTTAATGTTATTAATATTCATGGAAATTAGTTTTATTTCCAAAGATTAATATTTTTCATTATATATTTATACTGTAAAATAATTGACCTTTTTCTTTGACGCTTTATTGCTACTAATAATTTTTTGTTATTTAACGTATTTTTATATTTTCTCTCACACTTACTTACAAAACAATTTAAAAATAATTTTAATTACATCTTTTTTATTTTCCTATAAACGTATAAAAAATTAATAATAGACAGAGCTATTAAACAAGAATGTTTTTTAATACTGAAAGATAACTAATTTAAATACAATATTCAATTATATCAGTGTGTGAATGATGAAGGTTTTAATAACTATTACACATGTAAAGTGACCTAAAACGTTATAATGTATCTAATAACTTTTTCATGTGTTTGGATATGCGTAATCTTGGGTTTATTTTGCGCTTTAAAACCTTCAAATTTTATAGGGCGAGAAGAACATTCAAGAAGATCAAGTGTTAGTGAAGCTTCTGCTATTAGCGGAACTTCTACAAGAACTTACATCAATGAAGCATCAACATTAGTCCTAGAAACATTAGAGAACGGCATTCGAAAGTAAGAAATTAATAGTATATTACGCACCTAAGGTGGTAAATTATTGGTAAGCTCATAGTGCGTGTAAATTGACACCCGAGCCGAAGACGAGGATGTCAAACACGTGCTATGGGCTTGTCATTTTACCTCCCGTGGAGCGTATTGTATTTTTTTGCCTAGCGAGGACGAAAATACAACGTTCCTGATTCGGCGGCGGGAGGGAAAGTAGTAGTTTCGTCCTCGCTAGGCAAATTAAAATCCTCTATTTTAAGGCTCGAAAATTTATAAAATAATTTATTTGAAAATTATCTTGTTTAGACACTATCTTGTTCCATTGTCATTGGCACAGAAGAGCAAATGGAAGAAAAAAGGCACGAAGCTTCACATCTTCAATGATCACACATTTATAGCAAAACATATGCCAGGGTAATTTACTTTTTAGAAATGTTTCGCGTTTTTTAAATTTGAATAACAAAAAATTAACGACTTTAAATATGCAGGGGTACAGTGTGTGAAGTTTGTAAAAGAACATTAGCACGAAGATTAGGCAAACAAGGCTATGAATGTCGAGACTGTCAAATGAAATGTCATAAACACTGTCATGTTAAGGTCGACTCAATGTGTTCATCTTCCACCATTCAAAGCATAGAATTGTAAGTATAGGAAATATTTATATATCGTTAGAAAGATTTCTCATTTCAAAAAATTATTTTGGTTGTTTCTTTGAAAAAAAAAATAATAAATAAGTAATAAAAAGCTTTAAGTAAAACAAAATTAAATTTAATAATTAACTTACAAAATGAAATAAAATAAATATTTCTTAACACAATTTTCTTTTGACCGGAAAGGTCCCTACTTCCTGTTCTGAGCGAGTAGGATAGGTAAGCTGGCACTACGCAATTTAATTTGAAAATGGATTGTGCTTGATATTTTCTTATACCTTTTAACTATCTAGTATTGATCTATGCATGAAAAAAAATTTTTTTTCTGTATTTAAAAACTTTTGTAATTCAAATTCGTATCATTTAAATACTAATTCTGCGTGAATTATTTGTGTAATTAATGATTAATACTTTTACTGTATGACTAGCAGCCAAACTAATAAAACTAGTAAAATAAATTTACGAACATTTAATTTGGAATTTGGTACATTAAATTTACTCCTATTGTAACACAAGTATAAATGAAGGTTTTTGAGTGCATTGTATTCTTAAGAAAATCCAAAAACCTCATTTTTGTAATTAATTTTGTTCTCTATTGGTAACAAAAACTGTGTAAATGACCATATTTCTGTATTTAAAATTGAAAAAGATAACTTGAAATAACTTTGAAATCTTAGTAATAATAAATCGCACATAATAGATTCTTAGATATTTGCTTTAAAGTAGATTATGCGATTGGAAATTTGCAAACTTGACTTACTTCTTTAGTATTTTAAAAATTAACAGAAACCCCGCTTGGTATATTGAAGCATCGATTTAAATTTGAACAAAATTGCGATAAGGAGATGTGAAAGATTTTAGTTGCTAATTTTTTTACTTGGAAGCATTTTTACAACAATGTGAATGCGGCTATTTCGCCTAATTGTAAGAATAACAGTTTTGCAACATAGTAGATGGATTAATGTTTTGGATCGTAATGTAATCGTAAATTATCTTTTCTACTGGTATTAGAACTAAGAAATTCAAACCGTATTTCACATCTCCTTTGTTTCGCACTCTAATAAATTAATCATTTCTTTTTCTTTATTCGCAGGACGTACGTCAAAACTCCAGAATTGAAGAGGCAAGCCTCGGTGCGAAAATACTAGTGCTGCAAGAAGCCTGTATTTTTGGCAACTTGTTAAACACGGTTCAAGGTTCGGCTTATGAAACTTCACTTCGTCGAATTCCACTTCTGATTTTAATAATATACAAATAATACTATCGATTTCAATTCAAAGCTTGGCTTTAAGAGAAGAGTTACAAAAAAGGGAAGCGAATGACCGAGTACCTGCTTTTTATGCTATATACGAAATGTTGAAATAACGGTTGTTAACGATTAATTTCTTCAATCCTGTAATTTATTTATTAACGTGGTCCATATGAATATCTTGATTATTTTGTAACTATTTATTTAAAAGGCAAGGATTTTCTAGTCTCGTTATCTTTTTAACGTTATCAATTAAGTTGATAATCTATATGAAGTGACTAGTATTATTGAAATATTTTTTATCATTAATCTTCCACTCTGGTCCTCCAAAGTAAAGGTTGAGAAAAGCAATTTATATGTTATACGAGATTTTTTTTCGGGGAATTTATATTTATTTTGTTTGATTATATAATAGATATATATTTTTTGTTTTTCTAATAATTCATGAAATTTTTATAATTCTTAATCGACTGAATGATTACTTTTTGTAAACGACTAATGAATTCTCCAGCGAAAGGAAATAATCAAAAACGAACGCACCATGTGACGCATCAACGTGTCTTTAATTTCACCTTCACGATAAATCATGCATCATTGTTTTTTTAATTAATAATCATCATCGCAATACTTCTTTCGAAATGATATTAATAAATACTTTTTTACGCGACAATATACATATATATATATTCGATAAAGTGAAATGTCGCATTCAAGTGTCGAATGTGTAGTTTTTGTACTAAAAAGAATCTTCCTTTTGTTCGTAAATTAAGTATATATTTACTTATTTACCTGTTTGTACTTATAAAAAGTGAAAAGTTATGCAACTTTCGAAATTGACATTTTTGAATGCGATGCGCAATATATCGTGTATATTCGATAATTTCTAAACGAATGATTAATATTATTTAAGAAAATGATATATAATGTATAAGCACCTTTCAATCGCGCCTACCAACAAAACACGATTAATAGTGCCTAGATATTTAATAGATATTCTTGTTATACACACTTAATATATATATATATTAATATATTATACGATATTAGAGCTATATCGTCGCAATATTAATATATGATTTATAATTTGTGACAGAAAATATATGATACCAGACATCTAGTCTCGGTACAAAAATAAAAGTTTTGAATTTCACATGATATATTGTAAGCCATGACAACATCGATGACATAATTATAATAAATTATAATAAACAAGAAAAAGTTTTTTATTCACATGCCCCTTTTCGCGTTATCCTTTATTATCATAACGCAAAAAATCAAAAACATTAGTTATCAATTTTTGAAATTAGTTTCTTTTTATTTAAGGAACTTATTCATTAATAGTTAGAAGAGTGTTTTCTTTTATTTATGCAGACTTACATGGTCTAGAAAATAATATAGCAAAAAGAAACAAATTCTTTATTTTCAAATCTATTGAAATAAAAAATAGATACTTGTTTAGTTTACTAATTAAACAAGCTAATTGAAATGTTAATACAAATTTTGCTCAGAAGACTGAAAAGATGAATAAAAATAAACTAATTTGATTCTTTATTAAATTAGCATTACATTTATAAGTAGAACATAAGATATACACAATTTATAATAACGTTAACGTAAAATTTAGATGTGCGTATAAAATTACAAGACATCATTTTATTATCGTTGTGAAAGTTTTGGTATTTTAACAGATAATTTAAGCTAAGCGGATTTTCAGATCCCTTTTAATTCTCTAAACAGGTATATACTGCATCTTATTTTATGAAGTTATAAAATATTTTGTATTTACAATATACAATTAACAATTTTTCTGTATCATATACCACCAAACAGTTTACATTAAACGCGAATACAAAATGAAAACTTTCTAAGCCCCTTTCGCAACTAATAATACTTGCAAACAACTCTCGACGATCTCAAAATAATAGCTTTAAAAATTCTCTATTTTCAAATCTCGCAACGACAAAAGTTTGTCACAGTTATAAAGCACTGACTTTATCTCGCCGCCAAAGCCCAGAATTAAAGGTAACAAGCACTTTAGCCCGTGCGCATACCACGTGACACACTGTAAACCCCAATCGCGGCCGTAAAGGCGCAAGTTGCAATAATTTCATATCCAGAAAATCTGCGAAAGCCGCTTACTTAGCCGAGAACACGGCGCAGTCGCGCTAAAAGGCCTCCTTATAAAGGTAAAAGCGGGATAAAAAGAGGGGCCGGCGGGGCACATCATCCAGCGAGACACGTTACGAGCGTTTTCATAATTCAAGCCAACGAGGTTGAACCAAAGTAGAATTTAAATTTCCCCTCTTAATACCCGCTCTCTCTCCCTCTCTCTCTCTCTCTCTCTCTCTCTCTCGTCCATCCATCTGCACGCGTTACAGGACATAATAAGCCGCGCGCGCGCTTGTAGATACATCGCAGGGGACGACGCACTTGGCGCTTTTTCGCTAAAGCGCTTAAAAAGAAAATTTATGCGTAATTTAATCAATCCCGGCGCGTTTGTCGCTCGTTAAATTCTCTCTCTCTCTCTCTCTCTCTCTCTCTCTCTCTCTCTCTATCTCGAAGTGGGTTGGGGGGGGGAGTGTGCGTGTGTATGCACGAGTGCGCGGAGGCGCGCGCAGTCGGTCGGGAGGGCGGAGCCCGCAGCGGCCGGGGGAAGGCCCTAAACGAGCCGGCGAGCCGCCGAAGGGAGAGCCTCCGACCAATTGAAATAATGGGGGAGAGCGCTCTTTTGCTAGATTGATACGCCGAGATCGGGGAGGGGGAGGCTGCCAGTCCGATACCCCTTTTTCCCCGTGTAAGTGCCCCGGTGATTTCAGCGATGCGGCCCGACCGACGAGTCGAGGAGAGGATAATCTGCGCCGATAGCCGGGGACGAGAGCGACCGCGGGAGGAATCGGACCTTTTTTTCGCTTCCTCGGCGCGAGCGCGCGGTTTTTTTGCCGGTTTTTAATTGCCTTTTGGGGGCTGGATTTTTTTTTCGGCTGATTAGAGAGGAATTTAATCGCGGCTCTGGCGATTTTAAAACGATAATTGATTTTGTTTAATCTGTTGATTAAAATAGGAAAAATTTCTTTTGAGCATAAAGCCGCGCTCTTCTTTGCTTGTTTCAAGCCTGTGTTTTTAAATACTTATTGAGACATTTATGTTTACTTTTCACTGGCGCAAGACAGTCTAATGCCAAGAAAATTAAAGTGTAGAGTTGTTTCCGATTAATTAAATATTAGATGTAGTTAAAGACCTCTCGGTAAGACCAGATTCTTATTCTATTCCTACGTCACGCGTCTGTAACTAAAACGTCGACACAATTTTATGTGCTCTCAATTTGATCCATCAACAACGCAGTTACATAACGACATTACAGTGTATTTAAAATGCGTTTAGCGCGGCTTTTTCGAGCGCAATATTGAAGTCTAAAATTATTTCTTGCCGAGCGAAGAAAGTATTTTACATAAGTTTTGAATTGCAAATAGTCGCGCAGAAGAAATATTTAAATATCATTTATGTAATGCGTCGCTTGACGTAATACAAAGGATTTCACTTACAATAGATAAAACCGAAATTGTTGTCAATTTTTTTCTTCTGCCCCCCTACATAATCACGGGTCGCGAGAGTAGTAGTCGGTATATCTGAGGCAGAATTGCTCAATGCAAAAGTTTAAACAATGCAATTACAGTTTGCAAAATACGTCGGCGGGGAAAAAAAGCGCTCAAAATGTATTTACGCTCGTGGCGGCCGCCGATGCAGACTATACTTGTAGACTTACATTCGGTGTACAGAGGAACTTTCTGATGATTACATGCATTACATTCCGTACGGCGGAGCTTTGCGTCAACTAGACCTACGCAATAATTTATACTTGTTTAATTTAATTGTATCGCAAAATGACGTGTTTCTAAAAAGATGTTCTTTTTAATGCTTTTACTAACTACCACAAGTTTCGCAAATTATTCTTATTGATTTTATTGAATTAATATTCACATTTCTTTATACCGTAGCCTTTTCCTCGGATTGCATTATTTCTTTATTACACAAAAAATATTCTTAATAGAAGATTTAAAAAGTATTTGCTAAATCTAATAAAACAGTCGTTATCGATAAATGCTAATTCTATATCACTTATACATTTATTACATAATTTATCCTATAACCTTCCGTTGCCTGCCATTTACTTTGCGTCTAAGCATGATGGTAGAGGAGAGTCGCTTATAGTAAACCTAATAAAGAAAATAATGATAAACTAACCGTCAATCGAGTTAAATAGATTGAATGAAAATGATTCTCGTGCTTATTTTGAAACATACTCAAATAAAATTAAATAATACATGTATAATAATATTTTTATTCAACATATCCCCGGCAGAAATGTTTAGCAGTTTTTAGCCAATTCTTAGCTTGTTTTGTACTTGAAAACAACAAATTGCTATTATTTTTTGTCATAATTAAATAAGTTTGCCCGTGAATATTTCAGTGTAATGATATTTTATCTTTTAAAATGATTTTCCAATTTTTTCTATTTAATTTAGACATCAATTTTAGCTAAAAAGTGCTCCATTTAAAATACACGTTAACCAGCCCAACTGGCTAATTTTCTATCAGGGATGTCTTCGACACATTTATGTCGATGTGTTTGTCTCGTTTAAACTGACGGATAGCATTCTACATTTTTCGAATAAAAGGTTTTAAATGCACGATTTGGCAACCAGCTCTATTAATTTTTCCATTGCAGCCTTCCTTTTACTTCGGCCAATTTAGTACTTTAGAAATGACGATCGTCTAAAATTGTCAGACCACCTAGTAAAAAGGATTTATTCAAGCCCTAAAGATCTTCAATCACATTTATTCACGCTTGACGACATCGCGAGCAGTCAGCTTACCCCACAAGTCGAATCAATTTGCGCGACAGCAAGTAGAACAACAGCCGTGGCAGCACTTTACACTCTCTCTCTCTCTCTCTCTCTCTCTCTCTCTCCCTGAAAAGAAGAAAAAAAGTGCGAAAGAGCGTAATAATACCTCGGCGAGGTTCTTCGGCCGGGGGTAAAAATTTCACCTCACCATCCATCACGGGCATCAACAATCACTCCGCGGCCGGTGATCCATCACTCTTAGCCGCGACTCTCGCGGCGCTCTTACACTCGCGCAGAAACGTATGTCCCTTTTTCAGAGCCATTACGCACGTGAAGCAGCTGCGGAACGGTAATGAGTCCAGTTAATCAATTATTAACGTACGCTCGTTTGCCGGGGCGCGCACGCGACGGCGACGAGCACGACGGCGGCGCGGCGCTTCGCTGTACATGTCCACGGGAGAAACAAGTGTAAACTTCTATATACACGCGCGGACGAGGCACCGCAGACACCGCAAACTTGATAATCGATACATATAGGCTTTACCGAGAAAAAGACGAGGCGAAGATGCCCAAGTACGATGCAAAAACACACCAGGGGTGTACACAGCGCTGCAAAACAGCCAGAGAGAGAGAGAGAGAGGGAGAGAGAGAGAGAGAGACATGTCCGAAACGAGCCGTCAGGAAGTTTGCAAAATTTGCACGGGCATTATGTATCGCGCATATACGGTACTGCCGAGGAGAGAGCGCGCCGCTAAGCCGAGCGGAGGTGGGAGAAAACGAGGGGAAAGTTGGCTTCTCCAGGCGAGCCGTGTCGTTAAATTGATCGCGATGTGAACGAGCAACGAGCGCGAATAAAAGAACTTACGAGTATGTGCACGCGGGGAGGGAGCGAGAGAGAGAGAGAGGGAGAACACCGAGTCGCACTGGATGATGGCGGGATTGCGGGGAGGCCGAAGCGATGACAAACTTTGTCAGAGCTCGTAATGTTTTTTTCGACGACTTTACGTGCTCGCCCCGACGCGGTTTTTAACATTGGCGTGTAATTTGTTGATCGGAAGAAATTTTATTTGATCAATTTAAAATTTATGAAGATCTTTTTTTAATGCACTCCGGCTCGTTATTTTTAAAATCTTTTCAGCACTTGTTTTTTACGATGGAAGTGCGAACAAGAAATGTTTTCTATGATTTTAATTCTAAATATTATCGAATCACTTCAAAGTAGAATTAAATATGAATTATCTATTTATTTTCAAACACATAAATGTTAATAAGAGCAAGAAAGATGTGTATTTATTTACAGACAGTTGTAAACCTGCAATAAATTGTAAGCTTTTCTAGCACGGATTTACAGAAGATCAGAATCTTTGTTCTGTAACTGGCTGCGGGAGAAAGTCAATTTTATCAGATGCTGGAACTTCAAGTATAAAAAAATTAATGAATTGTCCAAAAGCCAAGGGCTGCTAGTTCTAACGATACTTAATAATAGTGATCAACAAAATAACATTTTGACTTCAGTTTTGGATCATGCAAGTTCAAGCAAGTGTAACATTCACCTTGTACAGTTTATTCGACAAAGGGATTTAAAAAAGTTGTCTCTAAATTACCAAACAGTTACTTATGAAGGTGATAAAAATAATTTTGCTTAATTTCAAGATTTTTATGCATCGATTTTTAAGTGAGCAAGAATGTAAATGTGCAGCAGACATGACAAGTGATCAAACTGATAGCTTACTACGGTATGACCTACGGTATATTCAGTGAAATGTCAACGTGTTCCTTTAAAATTATTAAATTCTTTAATAATATATTTTGAGATCAAAGCCATTAAGTAGATAAATTGGCTGCAATCGATTTGAAATGTATATACTTTATTGATATTATAAGGACGGAACATCCATTTGACGATCGCGCAATGATATTCTTATTCTTACGTCGCGGCTACTGAACGATTCACATATTTCTGATTCGCCTTCAATTGAGATCTGCTACCAATACGAATTAATGCAAATTCGAATTTTAAAGACACATCGTGGATCCAACACTTAAACTGTAATCAACGTCGGATTTCAAACGAAGCGTACCATCTACCCGTCATAACTCTTTCAGTAATTGGTATTTCGTGGTTCTTTCAGTAATTTGTTTCTTCGCTTACTTTATGATTACCTTTTTTTATCAGGTACTTCCAGTCTGAATGGATATAAGAGCAATTTCGACTTCTCGAGTAAAAAATATATTACAAGTAATGATCAATCTTGCGATTTTTACATATTTTATTATAATTTATTATTTTCAATACCGAAAAAGAAAAACAACTGCCAGAGTGGCAAAGCGCAATAATTAGAGAGACAAATGCAGCGGGCGCGCGAATTATAAAGAATCGACAATTTATTATAAATTGCACCTTCATTTTGTTTTGTCAAACGGAGAAAACGAAGTAAGGGTACACGCAGACATAAAATGTAAACGCCTTTGTCCGTTGTTCTTAGAAGTCTGCCGTTTTTCCTAAAAAGCAAGGAGTTCACCAAAGGGCATAATTTCAAGCTGGAAACCAGGTTGTGCATTATACATTTTCATGAGTCCTCCAGGCGCGTCATTCTCGATGACGTTTTTGCGAAGTGCAAACTCCTTTCGAGAAGAATTTTTAAAGCAGCAATTCATTTTCTCTTGAAGCTTTGTTGTTTTCACGGTTTTTGTTGCGTCGGCTTAAGGGTAAACAAAACTAATGATAGATAATAACGCGTATTATGCGATTTAAAGAACAATTGTCTTGTCTTTTTTTTTGAGGAAGCTGCTTTGTTAGTGAATTAATAGTTTTTGTTTCACAATATTTAAACATTAACTATATTATAGAATGGATTTTTTATTAATTATAGTGCTACATTACAATTTTTTTTCAATGCTTCGCTACACTCAGTCATTTTATGCAGCTCAATTTCGAAATTTCCGATTAACTTGAACAGAAACAATTCATAATAGAACCCTAACTGTCCCAGCACAATTCCCTCGAACTAATATACTCAAAAAGCAGTCAAAGCAAGCCCTAAAAATGCCAAACTCCTGCCTGCGGTTCACCTCATAGTAGCGACCATCGCTGGCGATTCTCCTTCCATCAGCTCACTGATGAGAGAATAAAGAGGAGAAAGGAGAGTAGCGACAAAGTGAGAGAAAGAGAGAGAGAGAGAGAGAGAGAGAGAAAGAGAGAAAGGGAGTGGAAGGGGAGCGCGAAAGGAGACACAATATGTCTATTAAATTATTCACAGGCAGTTACCAGCTCGTCAGTCGGGTCCGCCCTCCTTTGGGCTTTTTTACCAGCCGCCCTAAGCGAGAGAGAGAAAGAGAGAGAGAGAGGGAAGATACCTATATACCCCCGGAGTACCGCGAGACTGTGACGAAGCCGATCGAGTTTTGCTCTCTTTTTCCCTCCCAACTTTTTCCATTTGCGGGCTTCTTTTTCATCCTTAATGGCCTCGCTTCCCGCCGGCCGCGGAAAGTATATATAAAACGCGCGGCGCATTGTGCCGGCGCCGACTTAACATTCATTGTCGCGCGCTAAGGACCGGAGTGATTCGCCGGATATACTTTCATAAATGACAAGTGAATTTCGTCCCTGTTTTCCTCGCCGCCGCTGAATCGAGCGCCGTGTTTCGACCGAGAGACGGGATAGGCGCTGCTCGGCGCGTCGCGCTCGACTACTGGTAAAAGGAGCTTTTATGCAGAGAGAGAGAGAGAGAGAGAGGCTTTTTTCCGGCGTGGTTTATGAAGCTGTTTGGGAGGATAAAATGCACGGTTTATGAAACTGTTTGGGAGTGTAAAGCGCGGATTTACCGGGCTTTCTCGCGTTATTATTTTCACGAGGAGAGAAAGTTTTGTGTTCGGAGGGTAATCGGATTTTAATCAGTTAACAAACATTTGCACGCTTTTTTCGGAGCGAAGTTTCTAAATTTAAAAAATTTCAGTGCTTTACGCGCGAAGAACGTTTGATAAATATACATCCAGTTGAGGGTGAATGTTTCCTCTGATAATCCGTAAAAGTTTCTTACTCCAGAACCGTGGCTGCACTGCACTTTAGACGTAGTTTTTAACTCTCTATTTTGCAAGTGCTGCCTAACGACCACAAGTTCCCAATATAGTTTCAACAATTTTGCTTTTTTCCACCTTCCCTCCCAGAAATCCAGCCAAGCTACCAACCAACACTCGACTGCACCCGTTCCGACAGGAATAAACATCGTCCATTTTCAGCGCGCAGTGCGTCTGGCGGATATTTTTTTGGCCGACTGCCATTACAATTCCGGCACTTCTCTCATTTTTCCGCCTGGGAGAGCAAAGTTTCGCAATGAAGAGACGTCGGGCCGCAGCCTTGTGCGCAATGGGATGCATCCGATTCGCGTTGGACGCGTAATGACGAGGGATACCTCCGGCTGAAGCTGTCTGCGATTCCAGAGTATGTTAATGCCTGCTATAAATTATTATCGACGCGCGCCGTTCCCCATTGAGAGGCTAAGCGCTTCACGAGAAGTTTCATAATTGCAGCGGTGGCTCGCGATATTGAAACGTTCCGCGCTCGCAAAGAATCATTGCGGGTTCGATGCAAATAAGACGGTACAATATGAGGCTTCAATGTTTAATGCCATTCGATTCTCCGCTTTAGATCTTGATTATAAGGCTTTCCGATTAAGAAGCGTCTAATATTCTCGTTACTACCGTAAATTAAAGTAACAGTCGAGCTTAATGATTAATCATACTTTTGCAAAGCGTAATTATCGATCATTACTACTTAGAAACATTTATAAATCTCTAAAACGATAACGCGGAACCCTCCGTACACACAAAAAAATCCACACACACGCGGCCTCGACAAAAGGCGACGAAGACAATTTTTTTCTCATTCGTCTCCGCGGACAAAAGGCGCGCGTACAGCCTCCGCAGGTTCCCCGAGGCGCAGCTGCAGCGCGCTCGGATCGTTTTCTTAAATAAGCATCGGCCAGCTCGTCGCGGGCTTTTTAGCCCGGTGTCAAAACAGGCGTCATTACGACGCAGGCAAATTGATTTTCGGCCTTAAAGCGCGGAGCTCCGCGCGCAGCTCGTGAAAGGCGCAGCCTGCAGCCGGGCCGCGCACGCGGGCGCAGCTCGTTCTCCCTTTATATTAATTTCCTATTCGTCGCGCGCGCATCGCGCCGCGCCGGTCCGCGGGCCCCGGCCCGTATATAAACTATGTAATTTGCCACGGCGGCCTCTTTACGATCCCCGGCCATTGGCCGGCGTCGAAAATTGCGCCCTCCCCATTGGGCGCAGCTCCGGCTCCTCTCTCGCGCAAACGGACGAGGAAAGTGCAAAAATCACACCGCGGGGCGAGGAGAGGGGAAAGCGCCCGTTTAAAACCTTTAAAACTCGACTTTTTACGACTGGCGCGCGCTTAAACAATAAGCGGCTATAATTGATATATCGACGCGCTCACTCTCCGGCAAGTGGCTTCTCTCTCTCGCCCTCTCGCTCTCTCTCTTTCTCTTTGCGGGCCTTCTTTTTATACGCTCCTCTAATGTACCCGCTTACGTGCAGCCTCGTAAAACTTTCGTATATAATGCGCGACGATAAAATGCAAAGCCAGAGAGCCCCGCCGGGCCGCTAATTTTCGAACTGAGCAAGAGCGGCTGCTTGTATTATTTTCGGAGGATATGGCTTTTTAATCCCCGGAGAGAGAGAGAGAGAGAGAGAGAGGGAGGGAGAAAGAGAGAGGGGGAGGGACTCGTAAATCGTAATTTGCGAGAGAGAGAGAGCGGCCTGTTTGTGTGGGTATCGAAGCGATGGACGTCGTCGTGTGCGTGCGATACGCCGAGGAGTTAACAGACGATTTGTCAGGTCGAGGTGTACTTTTGTTTCATCACTTTGCTAGATTTCGCAAAGAATGCTCGTGTGCGGATAAATTGACAATGTATAAGCAGTATTCGCCTGGCGGATAGTATGTAAGTTAAAAAAAAAAGTTTTGAAAACTAAAGTTAAAGCACTGTTTACTTAAATAAAAACGAATGTCGATCGTTGATTAAAGCGTCTCCGTTCCTTGAAGTACCTTAGGAAATTCTAGATGGCACGAATGTTCAGCCAACTATCTACTCCGTAACAGAAGTCGTGCACTGCAGCTTTTAACGGCCAAGTTTTAAAGCCCTCATTGTCTTCTGCCAGTTGCAGCGTCGGGTAACAACAGTTGCCCGCAGAACTAAATAATAGAAACTTTCATTGTTTCGCAGAATTAACTCGTTTCACGGCGCGGTACATTTATTTAAACATTAACGAGGATGCAGAAGCACCAGGAGCATCGAGAGCGGAAGCCGTCGTTCACTTTTAACTTCCCTCGGCGAAAATTGAAAAACAACGATTAAAAGAAAAAAAAGAACTGACCGAATCCGAGTGACACAACTCGAAAATAAGAAAAAGACGCGTTACGCCTTGATAGCAATCGGTTACGCAACCTCGCCGCTTCCTCGTTAAACAACTCGAGATTCCAGCGACGAATCCAGGCCTCATCACTCGGAATGTACCTGCTGCAGCAGCAGCATCACTCGCGCTGCACCGAAAGTAATTGACGGAAGCGCGTCGCTTATAAAGCGTAAAACGAAAGGGAGTTCCTCTCCCGTCCCCGGGTAGCAAAGAAAGAGCGGCGCGAGCTCGGGGCAGCGGGGCCCGAAAAAAAGTAATTGAATTTGCCTCCCATCGCACGGGCAATTCATCACGACGCTTACCGCGCGGTCATCGGTCCGTGTCGCTTCGCGCCTCTCGCTCCCGCTAATTCGAGAAATCCCGAGTCGAAAATCCTCCGCCGGGCGCGCGCGCGCGCGCCGCCGGCCTTTTTTGTGCCCCCGCAGCAACCGCGAAGCGGGAGGAGGAGGGAGGGAGAGAGAGAGAGAGGAGCCGTGGGAGCCATCGCGTCGCGGTGGTCTGGCTCCTGAGAATCGCGTCCCTTTTATAATGCGGCCCTTTATGTGTAGGCCCGGCGCGTTTTCCGCTCCGGAACGCGCAATTTCGTCGGCGCGGAGCTTCAATTGTTCCGACCGCAGAAAAAGTTTTACGGCGCGCGGCGGTTTATTTAGCTTTTCCTTTTTTTCCCCCCCGAGAGAGAGAGAGAGAGAGAGCTTATTTCCCCGAGCTCGTTTCCTTCCGCGGCCGTTAACGCCGGCTAATTTATGCTTTATCGGCCGGGGCGGGATCGTCTCGCGCGACCAAAACAAAGGACCGCCGCGGCCGGTAATTGCGTTTTAACTTTTTGCCCCCCCCCCCCCCGGCGGAGGATATCGATCAGGATGTGGCGATTCGAGAATTAGGCGATGCAACTGAGAGAAACGATCGGCTCTTTTTTCCGGGGTTTACGTGGCTCTTTTATGTTTATTTTGCCGCCGATCGGTTTGCGATTCTTTTTTCGAGCTTGGGAGAGTTTTATTCGACTTTGCGGCGGCCGATGGCTTTTTGCCGGGATTACCGAGGAATACATTAAGGACGCAGTCGGTTTCGAAATTTCGAGCAAAAACACGGAAATGGCTTTATGAAAATCATCTTCGTAATTAGATACATAATATTTTTATAGGCGGCAGCTGCGAATTTGATGAAATTATAATAAAGTAAGATTGTCCTTTTTACGACGCCATTTTATGCATGGGATAATTTGTTGCTACCGGCGGTGTCGGTTTTTTTTTTTTTTTTAACTTTCACGCGCCTTAAAATTCAGCTAAGATCTTTTAAATTCATCAGGTTTAACGAATTTAATAAAAGATTGTAATTCGAAGAAACTTTCTTTTTGACTGTTTTTATCTTGAATTAAAATTCCAGCCTTAAGACAGAACTCGTTTGGAATTTAAAATTTTTTAGCCGCCTGTATCATTATTTAATTTTGCGAATTAATGACGGCGAAAGAGTTGCAAGTGTGTATTTTCTGTACAATTACGGAATTTAACATCCCTCTGAATTTTAATTTCCCTCTGCATTTACATAATAAATACGCCGTTTCAACGATATTGCACATTGTTAATGAGGAAGATAAACTTGAATTGCCAACTGAAATTGAAGATTTTAATTAAATCATATAACTGAAAAATGTATTTCTCAAGATTGTTTTCGATGTAGACGTCCGTTTATTTAAATGCAAAGTTCTTTTAATTCAATAGCTTATTTTTGCATAAGCTCTCGTTAACTCTTAAGAAGCCGTAAAATTTCTGGCAAAGGTATAATTTTGAAGAATTTTCAAAGTTTAAAACAGAAGCTGCCACGATTATTTATTTCAATTAAACCGCACGTGCTCCAACAATCTAAAGTATAAATTACAAAAACAAAAGAACCATAAAGGAGTCAATTGCCATGTAAATTTTTATCGAGTCAAACTCGAGCATAACAATTTCGGCCATTGATAAATTAATTTTTACCACCTACCCAGAAGCCTTTCATTTCACCTCGCGATTCCTTCTAAATTTATGCGCATCTTAAATTACGCAGAAAGCGCCTTAGAATGCGCAATTGATAATTACCCCATTAATGAACGACACAAGCTCACGCAGCGCCTTGAATCACCATCGGAATCCGCCTCTCAACAAAGAATCCCGCGCCGTTCGACAAAATAAACATCGCACTTATCCTGCTCCAATTGATCTAGCCTCGGCGTCAATATCATTACCGTAATTCCAGCGTTCCGCCGCCTAATAACCCACCTAGGCGGCTGCATCCTCTGGAATTTTATTTGCCACCGAGCCTCCTCTCGATCGCAATCTTAATTAACGCCAATCCCGGCGATAACCGAGCCTTCGGTCCCGCCTAACGAAGCCCCGCAGAAAACCCGAGCCGGAAAACCCGTCTCCGATTTCTGGCGCGCAAAGTGCAGTGGGAACGGTCTTACGGGCGAGCGTATTTATAAGTGGCTCGTTAATAAGGGCTTGAATTAGAAATTGCCACCGCTCTTTTTTGCCGTTAGCCGCGGCGGCGGCGATTGTCTCGGCTCTTTTCGAGCCGCTCGAAAATTGGAGGCAGCCGACACAAAGTGGGATCTACCTCGGCGTCACTAATCCAGTTTACACGGCGCGCGAGCCGTGAACGGCTCTCCTACCTCGCAGCTCCCGCTTGCATATACCTATACAGCCTCTCCACTTATTATTTAATGACGCCGCTCTACGCACTTCCTTCTTTTCTCTCTCTCTCTCTCTCTCTGCCGCGAGCGAGATGATTGAATGCGTGCGCTCGCTCGCGCCTTTTTCTCCCGCCGCCGCCGCCGTTGTGTACAGTGCATGCCGCTCGCGCAGTAATTCGAAATTGCCTTCGCGGAATCGACGGAGGTGCCCCGCGCGCCGCCGCCGC
>JAWWEM010000010.1:8311035-8324106 GCA_035582935.1 Ormyrus thymus
GCGTACGCGCACGTGAGCAGAGGCAACATTGTTGCTAACAATAAGTAGCACTTAACCGCCCACGAGAGAGGCTCTTTTGCCCGCCGCCTCGGAGGAGGGAAATTAGTATTCCCTCGTAAAAGGAAAGAAGAAAAAAAAAAGAAGGAGAAGCCGGAGCGTTCCGCGAGGAACGAGGATAATAAAAAAGAAGCGGCCGAGGAAAAGAGGTGCTGCGCAGCACCTTTTTACGAACTCATTCGTCCCGCTGCCTGCTGCTTTTCCTTCCGTTCGCCGGGTAAGTGTTGATCTTGTCGCGAATGTCATCAATTTCGCCGAGGGATTTTGCGCTCCCGCCGGCGGGGCTTTGCTGCGAGGGAGAGACGACTGGGATCGGCTCTGATTCATTGAATAATGCCCGTTTAATTGCCGAGCGTTGTTTGGTTTGAGCTTGTAAGCACGGGGGACCGTTAGATTCGGGGCGGGGCTGTCGCGTTCATTCTGGGGAGTCATTTCGGAGATTTTCTGTAATTGTCACTTCTTTGTAATGAATTATCATTAGGCATTAATTATTTATCGCGGGATTCAATTAACATGTTTTTACTGCGATATAAATCATCGGTTGGCTGCTAAAAACTGTTCGAAAAATAACTTGCACTGATTGCGATTCCCCGGTGGTAAATAGAAGAAAAAAAAAATAAGTAAAGTGCGGTTTTGCCAATAAAAAATTGCCATTATATCGCTGCTTTTCTACGCAGTAGAATTTTTCTTACATCGCTATGAACCAATGCAAGATTCAAATTACGCTCGCTTGATTTATGACTGCGAAATCCCATCAGAAATGTTACGATTCGAAATGAAATTTATTAATGACTCGCATTCAATTAACAAAGAGTCTATAAAACAGATTGCGGCCGGCAACGGAAACGGCGATCGATCAATGCGACTCTAATTGAAATACATACAACTAGTTACTATCGGTAAATTCAATCGAGCGACGAGAAAATTGCGCTTGGCGGGAAACGCTCCTCGAAGGCCGTAAGTAGCAAAAGAAAGAGAGGAGAGAGAGAGAGAGAGAGAGCCGAGAGCGGAAAAGGAAAAGAGCACAAAGTACGATCTCTCGTCAAAAGGATGTAGAAGAAACGGCATCCCCGGGCTCGATGCATCGACGCTTTCAATGACTGTAATTACGCGATCGCATGTCAACAAGTTTTCTGTCTCTGGCGTTTCATCTTTCTGCGCCGCGATCCCTTTCTTCGGTAAACACGCAACAAAGCGCCGAAAAAGCGCCGCGTATATACACGGACACATTGTGCGCCCCGCGGAGAAGGCATGCAAGCACGCGCGCGGCCAGCGGGAAGTGGTAAAGGGCAGTCAGGCTTTTGTTCGGGCCGAGGAGGGACTTTTCAATGAGAGAGAGAGAGAGAGAGGGGCTCCCCCTTTGTCGAGCCGTAACATTACCGAGCTTCCTTGATTCATCTCGTAACTTTGTTCGCGCCAACTCCTTCGACGAGCTGCTTAATGAATTGCGGCCGCGGGGCTACCGTTTTCGGGCCCGCGAGCCCCGAGCCGAGGAATACACTGTCCGGTGGATGCTGCCGAGTTGCGGAGCTGTGGTTTTTTCGGGGGATAGAGGAGGCTGCCAGATTTGCTGCGCTGTTCCTCGCGTTTTGCCGATTATACGTATGTAAGCGAGTTCTCAGGCGAGATTCGAGGGCTTGTACGAGCTTCAGGACAATGTAAGAAAATGGGTATTTTGTTGAAATGTGTAGCTTTTCTTATTATCTTATAATAATTTCAATTTATATATATTAATTTCAATATTCAATTGAAGGAGTTCAAACGCGAAAATGAAATAATGGTACGGTTCGTGTCCGAAAGTTATATTTCTTCTGTCCACGTCTATCGTGTCTATAGCTCTTTCCAAGTTTGTCAACGTCCTTCTAACATCGCATTACGCCGATAGTTGGAATTGATGTCTGCTTTGTGACAAGTCTATTATCTCAGCCTGTTGCGTGACAATTCCAAGTATAATTCAGGAACTATTGCGCGTGCGACGGCTGGCCGAACTTGTTCGGAACTGATTGTGTTTCCACATCGGACAGGCACTATTTGTCTATCGCAAGTACGGCTGTCGCTTCAAGTGGAAATATCAATGTGAATATTTGAATTTTTTGTCGAAATTAAATTTAGTTGAGATCTCTGAAAAAAAAACAGCTAATAAGCAATTTTGCGCTCCCTTGGAAGCAAATGGAAAACTTTGTCGAAGGAATTTCACTTGTTTAATCTGAAAGATAAATCTGCAAGATAAAATATAAATTTAATACATTATTCATTCGCAGTTTTCAGCGGACTTGTTTACGAGGATAAAACGCTATTTGTCACCAGCAGCCGCAAACAGAAAACATCCATATTTATGACAAATCAGTAAACTTTACGCAGAAATTTAAAAACAATTTTCGAATCCGCACTCCGGCCACGGGGCTCTAAAAACGAGTCCCCCCCACCCACTTCCGCGACTCTCCGCCTAACTTATGCGAACTTCGAGCGACGCACGCAAAAAGATGCAAAATTCAAAAGAAAGTAGCCCGGACAAAGCTACAATGTATCCGATAGTCTTGAGGTAACAGCCGCGCTCCTCCGCGACTGCGGTGAGTCTCGTTTCCGGCGAGTCCGCCCTGAGAATAGAGGCTCGCCCAGAAGCGGCGCAAATAAAGGCGCGCGCAGCGCGCAAGAGAGCAGCCCGAAGAAAGAGCCGTAAACGAAGGCGACGACAATGGTTGCGTGCCGTCCGCGCGGCGCGCATCTGTTTCCTTCCATCCTCCCGTCCGAGTTTCGCCGCGCGGACAAAAGTCAAAAGAGCGACTCGCCCCGGAGTCTCGGCGGCATTGTCCGCGCCGCGAAAATCGGAAGTACCTGATCGCTCAACTCTTCTGCCGCCGCTCCGTGACGCAACGTTAAGCGCGCCGGGCCTGCATATGCTCGTTGTTTGGTAACGGGGCGTTCGTCGGCTTTTAACTTGTGTTACAAAGCATTCCGCAAGCGTTATTACGCAGCGCACTTGAGAGCTACTTGCTTCTTGCCGTCGCCGTCGTTTTAATAAATATTCATTACGCGCCTTTCCATAATGGAAAATTTAGAGTCCGCTTTATTACTGGCTTTAGCCGAAAATGGCCGCGGCCCGCGCACCGAAGTGAGCGGAATAGTTGTACGTTGTACGTGCATTCGGGATAGTCGTATTTGTGGCGTTTCGATACTCCGCCACCTTTGTCAGAGTGTGGATACAGCGCCGGTTCTGTTCGAATGGAAATGCCTGGCCGATGAAAGCACCGGAGGAGTCCGTGCCTGCTGTTTCATCTTCTTTCGGCGGGATTGATTAATGGTCTTTCGAGCAGTTTACCGCGTCATCGACACTTTTTATTAATCTACTTTATGAAATTAAAGAACTCTTTTATTGAATACGGATTTAGGGGGATCCCGTTGATGTATTTACCTTCGTAAAAACCGCCTTTGAAGTTTTGTTCGCCGGAAAAATCGAGAGTATACTTTTTAAACGCTGCTTCGAGTAGATATTCTCTGCGTAAATCGGTTTAAAATATGCTCTTTACCTACCCTTCCAAACGATTTCCCTTGCGAGATACGTATTTAACCCTACAACGAGAGCTCAACAACCTTATGACCCAAGAGGCGGTCGGCAGCTAGCAGCGAAGGTGTTAAAATAACTGCCAATGGCAATACGGATGGGAATCGATATCATAAAACATAAATTCCCTTCGAAGCCCATTAGCTACGCGTTCCGACTCTATATCCCCGTGTAAAAAATGTCTCTCATTCGCATCCGCGACTTGAGAGAAGCAGCGTTATACGATACTTCCCCGCTGTATAAATCACTGGAAATCAGTGCGCATCAATCCAGCGCCAACGACCTCTCGAATTTGTCAAGGAGCGCCGCTTGATTTGCGTTTTCGGACGGATTCCGGCGAGGTGATGACGCTCCGGCTCCCACCCGCCGAGCGAAGGTGTGAAGGAACAATTTTCGAAGGTGTAAAAGCGACGGCGGCGGCGGCGGCACAGAGGCCCCCCAGGTGTCTTCTGACTCGGGTCTTCTTCTCGTCCGAGCGGCGCACTAATCGCCACCAGGCGGAAAACAAGCGAGATGAGTTGCTCGTTTCTCAAGCGGTAGGTGGACTAGCAGTGAGTGAGAGAGAGAGAGAGGGAGAGAGAGAGGACCTTATACGTGTAGGTGATGTCTCGGGGAATAAAGGCCCAGAATACACTACTGTTATGGAGCCGGGCCACGACTGCCTTTAGTTACGCCTGGGCCTTTTGAATTTTCGGCCCAGAGCGAACGCGCGTGTAGGATGATACCGGCGATATTGGCTTTATGGAAAAAACAAACCCGAAAGGAAGATTCATGGGTGGCTGCGCGCTCTTTTTTCCTCGCGCCAAGTGGCCCTCTTTCTCTCTCGGTGTTTATTGATGCACGTGTGGCTTTCGAAAGAGCGTTATTAGTCGAGTGCCCGCGGTATCATTCGAGAGCTTTTGTATACCGCCTTTTTTGTCGCTCCTTTTCGAAGATTCTCGCCGCGGTAATGAAATACATCGGGGCGTCGATGTTGATTCTTCGAAGGATTTTTCATTACCGAGCGATGGGTTATTGCGCGGAGGATAATTAAATTTTTAAACAGTAATAAATACCTTTATTTAATGTTCTCGATGGGCAATCGCCGCATTCGTCAGGGTGCGAGTTTCGCTGTCTCTTTGTGCTTAATGATGTTTCTTTTCCCCTTTGACGCTACGTACATTTTCGAGGCGCATTTTTGCCTTTGTTTTTTCACTGATTTTTTGTGTAAATAAGCAGTCTTACTGAAAAAATTTTCTAGGAAGGTTTTTCTATTAGACCACTTCACCGTGAAATTTAACAGTCAAAAGGCGCAAAAAGGACATTTACGGCCCTGCGCAAAGTTACTGTCATTGTTCGCAAAAACAAATGTTTTCAGATCTCCCCGAATGAGCCCTTCGGGAAAGGAAAATGCAGATCCGCAGCAGCCTCGCGGCAATGAGAAGAATGGAAATAAACGAGGCGTGAATGCCACGAGGGACGTAAAGTATTTCTAAGGATTTCTAAAAGCAATTTCTGCGGCTAAATTAGTTGCCGATGCAATTAAGAAACTTATTTGAATTCAATAATTAGTCGAGTTATTATCGGAAAGTTTAGTAACTAAAATATATAAAAATAGATACACGTTTTTATAAACATAATAAATATATTCTTTTTTCAAGGTTAAAAATACATGGAGTAAATGGAAAGCAAAATTTCCATTCAGAATTTACTGAAAAAGGGATTAAGTTTCGAACCCTTTTTTGTCGAAGAATTTTGAAAAAGTGTTGCCTTGTTTGCTCAGCAGTAAATATTTGAGGTAGAAGAGAGATTAGCCCTCCTGACAAAGGGAAATCAAAGCACCCAATCACATTCTCCAAGAGCCTTTAGCGCCGAGGGCCCTCAGAAAGTCCCAAAAGCATATCGTCATCGTGAAAACGTACACACAGCAGGCTCGTCAGTCTCGTCACCCCGAGCGGCTTGCACTCTCGTGCAGCGGGCATCGAGATCAAATATAAGAAACGAGCAAAAAAGGCGTTAAATCGTCGGGCGGTCGGTCAAACAACAGGCGCGCTCGGGTCAATCCTCGGCTCTAAGTGGGCCCTCTCTCTCTCTCTCTCTCGCTCCTTTCTTCGAAAGTCGGAAGTGTCGTGTCCTCGACGACGACGTGCAGTCTCGTCGCGGATTATCGTCTCTCCTCCTTCTCCTCCTCCTCGCGTTCTCCTCGCGCTTAGCGGAGGGAAGGGGCTCCGCGCGGAGTGGGGGAAAAAGATGGGCCCGGCTCTAGAGGTTCGGGGCGGGGCCCGGGCCCCTCTCTCGCTCTCGCTGCACAAAGCGGCCTGCGGTATAAATTGGTTTGTTTGCCGCGGAGATGAAAGGGGCCGCTAAATGCTATCTTTAAGGTGTCGGATCAACGCAAATGTGCCTGAGTTACTCGTAATTATAGGTGAGGCCCCTCGGCGAGCTCGGAGGAGAGAGAGAGAGAGAGAGAGAGAGAGAGAGAGAGAGACTCTCGAGCGAGGTATACCTGAGCCTCCCCTACTACACTCGCCTTGTTGCTGACTCGTTGCTGCAGCTCTTTCTCGAGACTTCGATCCCAGTGGCGTAAAGGTATCGGGGACTGAGCGCGTCGTTGCCTCGCGTATATATATATATATATATATATGTATACACGCCTGCGTGCGTGTATGCAAGGATGATGATGTAGCCCGGAGGCGTATTCGATCTTGCGGCTCGTTCGCCAAAGGACGACGATTTCCCGATTGACGATTACCGGGCAAGTAGGAGGAAGAGAGATGAAAGTACCGCGCGGGAGGAGAGGGAGCCGCGCCAAGCTCTCTCTCGAGTTTTCGCCATTTTTCGGCGACTTATCTGGATTTAATCATAGGTGGTAATCCCGCAATAGGAGATCCAGCGATTGCGCCGCGGGAATCGCGAGGCTTCGATCTGGGAACGCGGCGATATTCTAATCGGCGAGCGAATCTCGCGCCGATCGCGTATCTAATAGAAATTTAATGAGCGATCACATCCCAGATAGGCTAATCAATACAGCCTTGTTTGGATTCGATATTTCATTTGCGCGGCGCGCAAATTGGCGCGGCTTCTCGCTCTACCGCGAGGCGATAAACCCCGACAAAAATTTTCCCCGATATTAAATGTTTTAATAGCGGAGTCGTGCGCGCATAATGGCGCATTGAGACTAATCTTAACGATCGACTTCCATGAAGATTATGCAAATGGCGCGCGGGGCCATCGAAAAAAAATCGAGCGAGAAGTGAAAAAGCCCTCGATATAAATTAAGATTTAATAAGACAACGCGTCCTATCCCGCGCGATAAATCCCCGGGCTCGAATAATAGATCAGCTGAGCCGGGCGCCTGGCTCGTTGCGCGATTTACGCCCTCGCTCGCTAATGAACTCCCCCCCCCCCGTCGGCCCCGGGAAAATAATTAACAAGCTTATAAAATAGGGGATTTTATTCGAGAGCGCGGCGGCGCTTCAGCATCCGAAAGGAGAAAGATCCGCGCGAGTCGCGCGGGCAGCCCGATAAGCATCGTTATACGCCAATGGGCCGCGGCGGCGGCGAGAGTCGGTTATAAAGCAGCTAGCGGCGAGGCGAGGGTGCACCTCGACGCGCCGCCATTACATTACAAAATAATAATTCATAAATTATACGCGCATCCATTTAGCGTTGTATATAGAAGCGTGCGCGCGCATCAATTCGAGATGCCCGTTATGCGCGCTGCATAATGCGCACTTTACGGCGCCGCTGCTCCTCTCTCTCTCTCTCTGAAAAGTTAAACAGAGCTCGGGGAGTATTAAAAGTTGGAGCGCGCATGATTAATTGCTAGTTTACTTGTTTCAATTAGAGCTTTCAGTTAAGCGGGCATTAATCGTAGTTTCGCATCGAGTTATGCGGTTCGCGGGGGTTAATAATGGATTAACTGCAGGCTGGTCAAGTTTTTTGTTAATGTTTCCTCGCTCGATGCTCCCGGGGAATATTTGATTAATTGAACGAGGGCGTTTTGCATTGGACTTTTTCCGACGCCATCGCCAATGTGCTTCGTTTGGCAGCAGACTGCGAGAATGGGTAAAAATTACTGTGTTTACCAGTACATTTTGCTAGAAAAAAATGTCATTTTTAACGCGGCGTATTTCGAGTCGTAAGCTGCTGGGAAACGTTTGTCGTTCGGTGATTATTAGAACAGGAACAGCGTTACGCAATGGCAAATTGTAAATCTTCGTTTCGGGCAATCGAAGAAACGTGCTATTACCTTCGTCGGATGGTCTTTTGAATGCTGTTTCTCATTTTGACGTTTAGTTTTCACAACATATTACGAAAAGCCGTGCTTCGGCTTTCATTATCAGTAAATGACTCCTTTCATCGTGTTTGATCTGATCTGTCTTCCGCGTTCTAACAGCACAGTCATTGTTGTCCAGTCGAAAACTGCGCAAGTCACTTGCTTGAACTCCCCATTGAGAATACCTAAAAGAATATCTCAATTTAAATTAAGTTTATAAACAATAGATTTTCCACATCACGATGATTAATTTTTTCAGGCTACTCCATAATTTCATTCCGTCTAATTCGTAATACGAAAACGTATCATTTCCACCGCGAGAGAACATTTCAACTCGTGACTTTGTATTTTCAATTTTAATATTTGAGTACAGCTTTATAAGTAGCTCGATATTCCAGAGCTGTAAGCGACCGGAGCAAAAACTGAACTACTTTGGCATCAGATCATACACGTCATTACAACTTAAAAATGCTAATTTCAAGCGAACGTACGAACAACAACTGTACAGTAAAAAAACTTCTTAGCGTAATTTTATCGCCCATAACTAACGCTGCTTCCTCCTCTCAGCCCCCGAAAGCCTTCGTTAGAAAAAAAAGAACACGCGTTAAACGCGCTCGCGCTAAGGTGTTGCATCTCCCCTCAGCTTAGCAATAATTAGTACACTCCCATCGTAGCGGCAGCAGCGGCGGCACCCCAAAAACTGCAGCTCCTTGACGCCTCGGCACCGTCATTAGCGGCGCATTAGCATACTACCGAAATTCGCGTTAAGCATCGGGCCGTTCCTATCCGATTTCCATCGGAACAGATGCAGAGAGTCCCTGTTCTCTCTCCCTCTCGCGCCGCTCCCTCTTCGATCTATTGATTAATGAAGATAAAGGCCGCGCGGAGCAAAAAGGCTCGCTCTCCCTCTCTCTCTCTCTCTCTCTCCGGACTCGCTTTCTTGCATACCGCGCGGCGCGCGCGAAGGCGAGAAGAAACGAACGAGGAGTATAAAAGGCCGGCCGAGGCGCGAGAAGAGAGAGAGAAGATATAACGACGAGCGAGAGGCAAGTGCAGCGACGAGGCTATTAAACAAAGCTGGCCGCGCGTACAAAACACTTACACTTTCGCGCGCCGAGAGAAGGAGAGAGAGAGAGAGAGAGAGAGAGAGACGAGCAGCCACCCTGCACTTAAGCAAAGTGGCACGTATGGCCGCCGCGGGCGTTTTGCGGATGCCGTCGGCTGCTGCCGCTTCGCTCTACTCTCCGCTCTGCAGCTCTCAACTCGGCTGCATTTTTCGGATTGTCCGGCGTAAGGCCGAAGGAGGAATTCAATTTTTCGGCCAAGCAGACGAGGTGGCCGAGCGATGACAATCCTGATTATCGGCGTGTCTCTTGGGGGAGGCATTTTTTGGGAGTAGGCTGCTGATGTTTTTGGCCGGTGGGCTGGTTTGCTGATTTTTCCGAGACTTAGAGACGTTTTGGTCTTTTTGGCTGATGTATACCTTAGAAATTTATTACAATGTTGCTGCAATGAAAGATCGAAACGTCGCCGTTAAAAGTCATCTTTTTTATCCTTGTCGTGTGTCTTTTGAAACTTCAAATTTATACTTTGCATTGTACCTCCTTCACAGAATTTCAAGCCGAAATAGACCTTTTATGTCAAAGTCAGAATTTAAAAGCAGTTTTAAGAAATTTGAAGTCAAGGGTAAACGCTGTGGGCTTCAAAAGAAAAATTATCGAACCACTGCCGAGATTTAATAACAGTGACATTATCTTCCAAAGTTTAGTTGAATTCGATCTTCCAGATAAAAGCACCAATTTCGAAGCCAAAGTCGTGTCTTTCTCGCGAGAAGCAACATCATTCTGACGCAATCTTTTACGTCGCCCACTGGCAGAGAGCAATAAGAAAAAAAGAGTAAACACGCGTCTCGTAAATTATGATTTAAACTTAAAGTCTCGAATGGCGGAGCGCACTCGCGCCCGGCTTAATAATTACCGAGGCATCGAGGTTACGGGAATTGAAAGCTTGCGAGAATCGCGGGCAGTACCTACGGCGAACGTAAATTTCTCGCTTCGTGCCGCCGCGGTAATTATTGTTCCCCTTCCGCGGGGAAAAGTTGAACTTGTCGCGGCGCCCGCAATAAATATTAATCGAGTCCCGAAAATCGACTCGGTCGCGAGATGAGAATGAATGCGAGAGCTTAAACGTCCCGCGGGGCGATAGCTGCAATTCAAGCGAAATCCGTCCTCGTAAAACGTGCAATTTATCCCCCGTAATTGCATTACTTACGGCGCGTAATAACATTAATACAAATACAGTTTAACAAAGGGCGAGAGAGAGAGAGAGAGAGAGAGGCGCGGGGCCCGAAAAATCCATAAGTACTCAATTGAGCGGAGAGCCTCGGCCGATTATCTCGCTATTCAGCGTTCCCAGTGCAAACAGAGTCGGAGAGGCATCCTCGCTTCCCGATCTCTCTCGCTTAATCCTCGACTGCACAATATCCTTAAGAATACATTACGGACGTTTAAGGAAAAAAAGAGCGCCGGTAATGACGAGGAGTATAATGGCGCGCTCGCTCTCTCTCTCTCTCTCTCTCTCTCTCGCTGTATGCACAGGAGAATGTTTATTTATCGGCGTTCTGGAAATTGGAGCTTAAGTAGCGTCGGCACGCGATGCGCATCGCGCGAACGGAGAGAGAGAGAGAGAGAGAGAGAGAGAGAGGGACAGACAGAGTGAGTGGCGAGGAGCAGAGAGAAAAATGCGAGGAGCTTGACAATGGGAGCGTTGACGGTTAGTTGCGCGGTCGGGTGGTCCGGCAGCCTCTGAAATTTCGCCGGTCCGAGGCTCAAAGGAGAGTGAGAGAGAGAGGAGGCCTTAAGGGAGCGTCACGGGCTCCGAGTCAAAATCGATTAGGAGCTTCCAATGAAATTCTTTATAACCGCTCTCTCTCACTCTCTTTGGGGCCTTCCAAAGGCTTCTTCGTTAATATCGAGCCTTTTTCGTCATAATTTATATATTAAAATTCTCTGCTCTTCTATAATCTCTTCTGGCCGTTTCTTTTTCTCGGCCAGCCTTGAATGCGACTTCTATATAATATCGAGTCGAGCCTTTGTCGGGTGCTGAATTTTGCATCGATTCTCTATGCTCCGAGAGAGAGAGAGAGAGAGAGAGAGAGAGAGAGAGAGAGAGAGAGAGAGCAAGTTCGATGCCGAGCGTTGACCGTTATGTAAGAGGGAGACTCGTCAAGTTGGACTCATTTTCGCTGGACGTGAGCTCTCGGTAAGCCTTCTTTTGTCGTATTATAGGTAATTCCAACTTTTACTCAATAAGAAAGATTATCGTATATTCTTTAAATAACTTTATTCCCCAGACTCCATTCTTAAGCGCTCATTATAAATTACCACAAAACTAAAATTACAATCCGACGCAGCGACTAAACTTATTAATCCCCGCACCGGGCTTAAAGTTCACCGTCCAGCTCGAGCGCCGAGCCTCGGCGATTAGCGAACAAAGCGAGCCGCTCGCACGAGAAGCGCGGCGTCCGTTGATTTTTCCGGGGGAGCAGCTCAGCTCTCGGGAGCGCTTTAATTTTTCCGACTCGCGGGGCCCGAGGCGAGCGCGAACAGGCGGCGATTAACGTCGCCGGCGAGTTAGCGGAGCCTGAAGATGACGCGCGGCGATAGGCGTCGGCGCTATAAATAAACCATAAACGTCTATTTGCACGTGGAAAAGCCGGCTTAATGAGCGGCATCCGCGTGACCCGCGGAGAGGGAAAACTTTCGGCCCCGAGACCGATTCGGCGAGGGAGGAGGGACGGAGAAAAATCTAGATTAATTCTCTTTTGTATGCTAATGCTTGTTTGTTAACATATTCGAGTTTACTCGGGCCGGATTTGCATTTTGAGCGTTATGTATGCTTTTTAAATGTATATCTCGGCGGCTTTGCGGAGGAAGCGCGGAGTTAATGTCATAATAAAAGATGACTTTTTTCCTTCGAGAGCTCGGCAATTATATACGTTAGATTTCGGTAGATTCACTTTGGGTAATTATTACGTGCTGGCACTGGCTTCTTTTTTTTTCTTTTTTGAACTCTCATTTCTGATTCAGTATTAGTGCCTTTTAATCTCAATGAACCATAAAAATGTAAATCTCCAGCGGTATGAATATTTTCCATTAGAATGCTAAGCGCGACGTCGCGCGCCTTCTTTCTAAAGGAATTACAATTAACTTTCAATTTGCAAGCGCGCCGAAAAATCCCCGCGATCAGCGCCGAGGTAAGCCTCTTGTGTACGCAGAGCTCTTTGTAAGTCGAACGTTCCTTAAATAATCATTTGTACGGCGGCGAGCGGACGGACGTAAATTGCATTCGAAACGTATAAAACATCCTCTTAAAGCGCTCGCTAAATTCTCGATAAGGGAGGGGGATGGGGGGGCGCAAAAACAGCTCGCTCGCTCCTCCGTGTATGTTTAAGGCGACAGAGGATTGTCACAATAGCTCCCTCTCTCTCTCTCTCTCTCGCAATCTGGCCTCGCTTTTAAATCATCGCAAACGTAATGCGCCGCGACGGCGATCGTCTCGAAAAACCGGTCTGCCTGTCTCCTTTGCTCTCTCGCGCGCCCGTAAGCCTCGAGATTTTTCGGGATACATAATATGCCGAGGGAGAGAGAGAGAGAGAGAGAGAGGCTCGGCGAGCTGTGAGGCAGTTACATGCCAGGCGAGATAATTACAGAGCGCTGCACGGCCGCCAAGTCAAACAACCTAAACATCGGCTCTCTCTCGCCGTCCGTTCCGCCATGGGCGCCTTTCGCGCGCGTTTCGTCCTGCCGCTCGCTCTCTCTCTCTCTCTCTCTCTCTGCTCTGCTCCTGCGCGCCGCTACCTTCGAGGAGCGCTCTCCATTTCTTTTCGAGAGAGAACGCGCCGGCCGGGGCTCGCTCGAATTTTAACCTTCGGACCGCCGACGCTCGATGCAATCGGACTTTCGGCGACACCCTAATGCTGCTTAAACTGCCGAGCTGAATCTCAGAAGCCCCCGCTCTTTATTTCGCTCGCGGTACCTGATTCTAGAGATTATTGCCCAGGATTCTGAAAGCGATAGAAGTCGGCGAGCAAGAAGTTTAGATAATCGGGGTTTTTTAGCCTTTTGTAATAAGCACTCCGACGACCGTCTCTCGTGAGGTTTGTTTAAGAAGCAGAATGCACGGTGAATAACAC
>JAWWEM010000010.1:8324206-8336078 GCA_035582935.1 Ormyrus thymus
AGCCTTTTGTAATAAGCACTCCGACGACCGTCTCTCGTGAGGTTTGTTTAAGAAGCAGAATGCACGGTGAATAACACAAAAATTGAAAAGTTCCGTAATACAAAACTAATTACACAGGGCTGATAGATTTCTACGGGTCGTTAGCCACGAGCGCGGAAACCAAAAAGTCCCGTCACATCCTCGAATTCCAGCTGATTCACAACGCCGCCAGGTTTCTGTAAATATAAAGCGCGATTAGCATAAAACCCGCATAAATTGCGCGTTCGAGCGCTCTATTTTCAATGGGCAAACAGTTTAATTGAATTTTCTCCCGGCTCGGCGCGCTAATCCACTTCCTCGCTCGCGTTTCTTTTTACACCGGCGGATGTCGAGGCGACATAATCGTCCTCCGGCCGGGATTTTTCCGCGGCTCTAAGCGCCGAGGAAAGCTCGTGAAAGTGAGCAATTTAGCCGCGTTGTTTTGTATTTACGATTCCGCGATTTCTTTTTGTATACTTCCCCCCTCCCCTACCCCTTATAAACCCGAAGGCTTTATTATCGAGCTACCGTTCGCGATTTCACCATCGCGAATTAGCCGCGCCAAAGCAAATATATATACGGAGCTCTCTCTCTCTCTCTCTCTCTCTCGAAATGAGCGTGTATATCGCCGGGTAATTTAAAGTCCATTAATTCGGGGTTCCTCGTCCGACTATGTGCCTCCCTTTTTTTTTCTAGCGGCTTCCTCGCCACCGCGGACGATTTGAAAGTCCGCGGATCAAAGACTGCGTCGTTCCCTTCGTTCGCCTGGGATTTCCATATTTTATTTCGAGGGGAATAATTAATGTTGTTTACATTGCGCGTAAATTACAGCGGCGGCGCCGTTTACGCGGATTAAAGTCGTGGAAGCGTGCCTTCTTGTTTTTTTTTTTTTGTGGCCACCGCCGCCGTTCGGTAGCGATGTTATATGTATACACAGAGAGGCGCGTTTTTAAATTAGAAAACGTAATCTTTTAATATGTTGTCGGGAAAATCCACGTCAATTTATGCGCCGGTTGGAAAAAAAGAAATCTTTCGAAAATATCTTTTAATGAGATAGTTTAATAAATAATGTATGAATTTAACGAGTTTGCGAAACGGGGTATTTAAGGGAGGAATAATTTTGCATTTTCTGCACTGACCGGCCAATGAGAGAATTTATAGATTATTTTTGCTCGAAATGATGCGAATTTAGAAGAAAAACTGTTGTCTAGAAGCGGGTAATAAATTAGGCAGGATATATACCGAGGATTAATCATTTCTCGGAGAGCTTTTTTCTGCAACTTGGTAGCATCAATGCTTAAAATAATATTTGCTTATTCTTTTTATCGGCGTTTCGAGTATTTTACGCACGGAAACGGCAAACGATAAAAAAACTCGCAAGAAATTGCAGCGGTAAAGCTGTCAAGAGTTTTGTTGAAATGCTACTAGTCGTTATGATATTCTTGCAGATTTTTTTACGGTGCAACTGATTATTTTGCTAATTTCTTTGAATTTTACTCGGTTAAAAGTTTAAAGTGTACTTTAGAGCCGCTCAAATGCATACTATTAGCGAAATTTCAAATGCAAAGAGTTCGTTTATTTGAAAAGTATACAAAAACTTAATACATTTGTTTATATATTCATGAGGTTGATTGTGCAATAAATCGCGTGAACAAATGATAGTGGCATAAAATTTATTGCCTAATAATCTGCGCAACGAGCTTACCGGAATCCCATCTCGACTCTTTGAATAGCAAATAACACATTTCAACAGCAAATGCGAATATCGAATAATTTTTTCCAACGCGTAATATTCGTTTTTCTCTTGCAATTATGCGTTATAATAATTCTATAAAGTATTCTATACTGGCGGCTTTAAAGCGACGGGCAGCCTTCTTTGAGTCCTTGAAAGTATTGAATTTAAAATATTTAAAAACGTTGATTGATTTTCTTGCATAAAATCACTCCTCAAGTTGATTATAAATCGATCAATATCAGTAATAAAAATTAATTAACAAACATAATTCATCAACGCTTTTTCAAAATTCCTTTAAAAAACACATCCAATTTCAACAGCCAACTCGCGCCAATGCTCGAAACAATACCTTCGCAGAAATTTCGAAATCCTCAAAAGCGGCCGTTCCCCAGAAGCGCGGCAAACTGTTACGGGCCAGGCAGATCGACCACCTACAGGCGAGAATCGTTGACAATGCAATCTCACAAAGGCGGCGTGGGTGCTTCGCGCTCCGCTTCAAAGTAAACGATTACGCGCGGCAGGCTTTTTTTGCGGGCTTGAAAAAAAACAGCAGCAGCCCGTAATCCAATAATTATACAAAGCTGGGGGCTCGCGCGCGAAAGAAGATCGGCACAGGGGCCCCAAGGACGAGAGCGGGACGCGCGTCTAAGAATGCGAGAATTTACGACAAAAGGCCTCCCTTTTATGGTGCTCTATCACATTTTTATTTTATCGCCTTCGAAAACTTTGAAGCCGGCCGATGATTTAAACGAGGAGCAGAAGAAGAAGCTCCCTCGGCTCTCTCTCTCTCTCTCTCTCTCGCCTAGCACTATTCGCGCCTGCTTCTTTTGCTCCTCTCCGCCGAGGCAGTTGTTAGCTTCTTTTGCTCGGGCTCGTCGGCTTTCTTCCCCGGCTGCCTAGGCGAGCGAGAGAGCCGTTTGCCGCTTTTTCGAATTCGCGCTGCCGGCGTGTAATTTAAATACGAATCTCGAGCATTTCGCCCGAGTGATTTGTGTCAATGCTTCACGGGTTATTTGCCTCGGATAAAGAAGTTTCAGGTTTTAACTCGATCCGTCGATTAAACGTTATTTCCTGATACTCCTCGCGGAGAAATGTTTGTTCGTTAAAAAGAGCCGCAGAAAACGAAGCAAAAAGCAGCCAATATAAATTCAAAGCGGAGGTGCTTCAAATAAAGATTGACAGTCGCATTATGTTCATGCGGGAAAAACACGTGTCGGGGCGGCTAAAAATAGCCTCTCTCTCTTTCTCTCTCGAAGCTCAAACACGCAGCCCATTAAAGCCCGCTAATATCCCCGGCCGCGGCGAAAAAAATGTCAAACGCTCGTCGGGTCGGCTTCTCCACTCTCTCTCTCTCTCTCTCTCTCGCAGTCAATCAGTCCCTCCTCTTAAAAAATGATCCAGCTCGTCTTCTCGCCGAGATCCCATCAATTCTCTCTTTATCTATACACATCCGTTCACTCTCCTATTCCACCTCTCTCTCTCGCTCCTTTTTCTCGTTATATCGGCAAGGTGTCTGAAACGAGGTTCGCATACGTACGTACGCCGGCAATTTCTCGAGAGCCTCTCGGCTCGTCTCGTCGGGTCGTTCCTTTGATGCTTTGAACTCTCACCGCTCTCGCGCGCGCGCGAGCCTCTGACCGATCCTCGCCGGTAATCATGCGGCCGGCCACGCCCCGAAAAACACCTCTCTCTCTCTCTCTCCCGCTCGAGCTAATGTAGTTCGTCTTTATCCGCGGCAATCTGCGCCCTGGAATCTCTGATTCTCTCGCCAGCCGGCGAAACCCCTTCTCTCCCTCCACGAGATCGATCGATCGATCGATTGCCCCAGTGTATATATACGTCCGCTGTTAATGCGGCTGCGTGGAAAATAAGGCTCTCTCTCTCTCTCTCTCTCTCTCTCTGCTCGGCAAATGGAAATTTTAGCCTCTTCGTACATTATACAATCAGAAAGAACTCGCGAGAGCAGCGGAGGATTGACGCGCGCCCGGTGCATTATCTACTATCGAACGGGGATCAATCGCTTTTATTGAATTCTTTCGCGGTAAACCGCCGCGGCCGCCGCCGCGGAGAGATGGAGAAAGAGCCGCGCTTATCGTCGAGGCGGCATCGCTCGCAGGGGGGGCATTTTTCTGCGACGCGGCTCTCCTTTCGGTGGGTGGAATCCGCCGCCGATTTTCTTTTTTTTCTCCAACGATGCGATCGTTTCAGGCTGCTTTGTTACCGCGCGGCCTATCTTTCGGGATTCGAATCGGTAATTTATGATGATTGATACACGGACGGATCGACTCGATGCATACAGTCTATTGCGTATGACGAATCGGGGATTTTAATTCCCGGTGGGAAACACCTCGGCCGCGAGTACAATGGCTTTTTGTCGGAGATTTTTCAATTACTAAAAATTCCTGCGCATCTTAATGACCCGTGCAGAATTCATTGCTTAATCTACGTACAACCGAGAGAATCCAAAGTTTTCTAGAATAGGAGATAGATGCGTAATTCGATTAAAGAGGAAAAAAGTGTGCAAGAATACGGAGGAGCGCATTAACCCTTGGCCTTTTTTGGCACTTTGATGAAAAAGAGTGTAAGCGCAAGGCATACACAAGAGCGTTTACAGAGCCTAAACGACGAACATTTACAAAATGATCGCCGGCCCGTCGAGCGAACAGATTTTTTCGTTCCCTCGAAAAGCCGGACTTCTAATAAAAAGCAGCTCTCTCTCTCCTCGTCCGTACGTCGGTCAAACAAAATTGCCAATCCTCAAAAACATCAAACACGGAGCCTCTCGATATAAACCCCCCCCTCTCTATATAAGTACTGATCTCGCAAGCTCTCCCCTCGTTTTTTGTTTATTTACGGCTTTTGATTAGCGCGCTGCGTGCGCTTGCGTACTTATACTCGCTCTCTCTCTCTCTCTCTCTCTCTCTCTCTCGCGATCGGCGCAGAAGCGGAGAGTCGCTCGGGAGCCTTTGGCCGCGCGGCGAAGAGCCGGGAGAAGAAGAAGAAGGTGTGAGGCAGAAGGGGAGAAAAAAGGATAAAGAGCGAACGGCGGAGAAGATCGAAGGCGGCTCACGGGGGCTAATCACAGGCGGCCGAGGCTCCCCGCCAATTAATACCACCGCCGGCAACACCTCGGCCAGACTACTCGGAGGCTCTCTCTCTCTCTCTCTCTCGGCAGAGGCTTAACCTAGAATATGCCGCGAGCCTCTTTTTCTTCCCTTTTCGCGAGAGCGAGCGAGAGAGAGAGAGAGAGCGTTCCTCAGTTTTTTTTCTCCGCCTGCGTATACACCTCCTTCTCGCTCTGTCCCTCGCCTCTCTCGGCCGTTATGCTGCAGGAGCCTCTCGCCGGGCGAAGCTTCGCACTTTCTTTTAGCGAGCCCGCGCTGAGAGATATCGCCGCCGCCGCCGCTGCTTTTCTTCCAAACCGGGGCCTTTGTTCCGCAAGCATTCCGAAGGCTTTTTCTGGCCGGGTGGAAGGACTTTAGAGATGCATACGCGCGCCGAAGGATCAAGCGCGGCTTCTATGTACTCTGCCGCTGCTACGTGGAAATATGTAAATTAATTGGGTGGAATGGCCACGGGAGGAAGTATACTCGTTCGCGGAGAAAAACGAGCTACGAAGCGGCTAAAGAAGCCATGAAAACATTTCTCTTTGGCGTAATCGTTGTGTGCTTGATGCAGTCGGGAAGACGAATGTTTTGCGCCGCTGGTGTTAGAAAAAATTTCGAGATCGCGCGGTAAGGTCGAGCGAGTATTTGAAGAATTCGTGTTTTCGCGGTCATTTTATTGTACGGCCATTTAAGGCAAATTAGAAGAGGGCCTGGACATTTTGAACGATGTTTCTCGCGAGGAATTCGGGATATTCGCCTCGCTTGATAGAGCGATCCTGTAATTTGGACTGACAAATCGCCGCGGCAGCTTTGTCTCTATAATAAATTTCGAGAATTCCAAGCATTTTAAGAGTTTCGATCTTGTGCCGTTTAAATAGATACATCTCTTTTATCTAATTCGGCGCTGCTAAAGCAGAATATTCAAAATACTCAGGATTAGCGCAGAGTAATGAAACTCGGGGAAATTAAAATTACATTCACTTCCACTTTGTTTATTTTAAGCTGCTACTTAATTAAGAATAAAAAGTACATTTAATTTCTTAAATACCGTTTTATCCTTGATCCACTCAATCCTTTACGAAAATTACGACTTAAATGCGCGCGGCGGCAGCATCTCGGCGCGGAAAGAAAAAGATTTACCAAAAATTGGCAGTATACATCGGCATTTTATTACGCCTCAAAGAGATAATTCCCGCGCTTATTCGCCCGGACACTTTTATTGCAATAATTCAGCGCCGTCAGTCCGATTAAAGCGAAAAGTTATGTTTATTCTTTTAAATCATGTCCTCAGTCGGCGGCCGTAAACTGAAAATTACCGAAATTGATTGCATAGCGACGAAAAATTAAACGACCGGCCGGGGTTACGTGAGAGTCGAGCAAAGTGATTTTGCAAAAATATCATTTAAGCGCGCGCCGGACGCAGTGGAGCGCACCGTATAAAATTAAAGGATGTATGTACGCTTTGGGTTTACAATGTGAAGACATGTGCGCGCTCTGAGAATGAAACGAATTTACCTTCGAAGCTCGCATCGGCGAGCGGTTGTTACATAAAGGAGAGTAAAAAAAATTATCGACCCGTAGCGCACGACGAGTTTACATAATTTATCCGGCTGTATAGGGACATTTTTTTTTTTTTTTTTCGGAGTCGCGCGAATTCGGGCAGGGCGTTTTATTTGATAATTATTTCGTGATTAATGCCTTGCTGCGGCATTCTCTCCGAGTCGCATTCAATTTTTTTCGAGTTCACATCGTTTTCGTAATTTGCTTCTTGTTTATGACTTTTGCACTTTCTTTCGAAAGCATTGATTCGGCTCGGAACGGTGCTTTTTATCGGGTGCTTAATTTCATTGCGAACACTTGACGTTAATTTAATTTATATAAACAAAATTATGGAGTTTATTGTATTTCTCTTTTATCCTTATGATTTACATTTATAAACAGAAGGTCCTTCTTGAAAATCATTTCCATGTTTACTATAATTACCACTGCAGAAATTGACGACTCTTCCGCGTGCTTCCAGGTGCATAATGCATAATTGATTATTCAAGCGATAAAGAAAATCAGAAAACCTCATTATCCCCGTCAAATGTAGTTACCGAACTATTAAAAAATTAAATGAAATTTAAATTCCTACATTAAAGAGTGAAAAAGGCAGCGAGAGCGACGAATTAAAATAATTTACGAAAAAATCTCGCAACCAGCTATTTTCACGAACGTAATCAAAGCACTTTTCAGCGCCATTATAATCCATAAAACCGAAATTAACGCTTCGAGGAAATAAAAAAAAGCGGCCGCATCCCCCCCCCACCCCCCTTCGCGCGTAAAAGCACGTAATTACAAAAGGCATTTAGCTACTTGTTGTACAAGAGCCTCGACTCGCGCTCGAATATATATTCCGCATTCGCCGCTCCGTAAAAAGAATTTCGAACTCTCTGCTCGGGCGCAAATCAATTACCGAAAAAAAAGTGCACCGTACTCTCTCCCTCTCTCTCTCTCTCTCTCAGCCCCTCTTTGAGTCTCTCTCAAAAGGGGCCGGCTGCCGCTCTGCTCCCGCAGGCTCATCCCGAATGCACGATTAATAACCGCGTCGTTCATCCAATCATCCGTCCAACAAATCCGTCCAAACAAGCCCTCTTCTTCCTCCTCCTCCTCCTCTTCTTCTTCGTTCGCGCGCGAAGATCAATCCGCGCGCAAAACTACGCAGGGGAGAGAGACGGAGAGAGAGAGAGAGAGAGAGTCGGTGCATAAAGGCCCCGCGCACCCAGGAGGATGAGGCCGGAGAAAAACGAAGCTGCAACGAGGCCGGGTAAGAAGAGGAGGAGGGACTTCTTTGTAGAGAGCGAGGCACCATTTGTTACTGTAATAAGCTCGTTGTTGTTGACGCTTTTTTCAGCCGGCGTCGAACAATGGCCGATTTTGTAGCGTCGACGGCCGGAGGAGGCTTACTTTTCAAGCGGCGATTAATAGACCAGGAAATTAATCGGGCGGTCTTGATGTTTGCAAATGCGCAGTCGTTCGTTTATCAAACCATTTGTCTGCCGCGGGAAGCCGCTCCGTAATTTGTCGCTAACGATTCGGCTCTTTCGAGTTTCGAAACTTTTGTTAAACCGCGAAATAATAATTCACCGGGGAAGTGTCTGTTTATATTCACAAAAGAGCGCTCCGAACAAAGGTGTACAGTTAGACGTCGTTTTGCAGTGTTAGCTTTATGATAGTTTACGCGGAACTTTACGGCCGATCATTTCAAGGAACATTCTTGAATTTAAAATATTTCAGCGATGAAGTTAAAGATTTCGCGACCGAGATGATACGTTGCAGAAGCGAGGAAAAGTAATTTATTTTACTCATGCTACAATAACTTACAAGCACGGCGGAACGTTATTTACAATCTTGCCATTCGGGTAACTGCATTGCACCACCAGAAATTGCAGTCGGTTTAATTTACTGAAATACGAGATAAGATAAGTCATTCCAATACCAAGAACCGAATGCACCCTTTGAAGATGCGTAATTATTGTAAAACATCCGCGAGGGTGAGAGCTCTATTGTTGACCCGGCAATGAGTAAGGCGCGTTTTGGTAGTAATTAAACTTTTCAAAGAAATAAATAATTTCCAATCGCCGGCTCGTATAATGTACATTCGCGTTATAAATTGTACAAGGGCTTTAAATCTGTGGAGAAATTTTTTTCACGCAGATATCAAATATTGATACCGATGAAAAATGTAAAATGTGCGGTCGAAACAATCTTTTTAACAATCTTCAATTGGCAAAGTCGTATAAATAGCCTTCCAGCAATTCATTCTGCGCACGAGGGATTTACGCTCAACCCTTGCGATAAAAGTCGTTAAAAATTCACTAGTCATCGGCTTTACCCTCCTTATATACTTTCAACGTTTTACTATCAACCCTTCGTAACGGCGATCAATAAGCCACAAAGTACTTGACGATTTACATCGTTTTCGTAGGAGAAACATGGGATTATAAGGATTATTGTTGCGATTGAATAGGGTCGTGTAAAGCGATAAAAATTGCTTCCTTTCGACTCGAAAGCGATTTTTGCGGTTAATACAAGACACATTTAATGGACTATTTCTTTTTCGTTTTGTTAAAACGGCTTTTCAAGATACTTTACAACAATCAATTTCATCACAAATTGAGAAAAACGACTACGCTATAAGTTCAAAGTCACTAGAGAATTTAGAAAAACGCAAGAAAGCTTCACGCTTCCGCCAGCTGCAGTCACTAAGTAACCCATCCTACAAGAATCCCATGCACTGTCCGTCACATTCGAAAGACCGCGGCGCGCCGAAGAAAAGGCCGAATCGAGGCGTAAAATCGCAGTCGTCAAAGCTCTCCGACGTATGCACACAGCCCACATTCAGCTCGAGCAACAACAACGGTAGCAGGCAGCCTCAACAAAACCGTACGGACGCGCGCGGCCCAAAGAGAAGCGTAGAATCACAGCTCCCCGAGCCTCCTCGCCCGGCAGAATTCGTCCCGGCCGAGAGCCCCTCGTGTCGAATTAGTCAGCTCTGCGACAGATTTTAAAGCGGCGCGCGCCTCCGACCGCGCATCCATTATCCCCCCCCCCCTTCGCTCGGGAAATTGCTTAGATTTCTCGATTCGGGCCGGCCCGCCTAAACGATCCCCTCGCGCTCGGCGTGGCGAATCCCGAGTCCCCCGTCCAGGTTCGCAGTTCATCAAAAAGTCGTGATCTCTCCCCGCGCGAAAAACGAGCGGCTCGAATCGGGGCGCCGATTTCCCGCCGCCGCCGCCGCTTCCCTCTTCGGATTTTTGAGTTTTGATTCGGGCGGAGGCCCGCGTCTGTCCAAACTCGGCTCGGGGGGAGGATATTAATGGCCGTACGAGTGCGAAGGGAGGCCAAGTCCCGGGCAATTTCGACGCATTCGTCGCGGTTATTCGTGCTCTTGTAATCGTATTTTTACAGCGAAATTATTTGTGTGCTCTGCGTACGGGGCATTCATCTTCGCGGGGGGAAATATGGGAAATGCTTGTTTCATTTTATTTCGATTGTGCAGATTTTAAATGCGAGCTTTGAAATATAATGCGGCACGGACTGATATGCTGTTTTTTTTTCTTTTTTTTTTTAGTGTTTCGATTCATGGTTTTGTATTTTTTTGTGGTTCGATAAATATTAGGATACTGCAGGGGAACGTGGCAAGCAAAAAATGAAAAAGCGATCCAGCCAAGAGTGAAGGTTTATGCTTAAACTTATAAAATGGAATTCTAAATTAAATTTAAATGAAGTTGATGTTTTGCAACGCAAGTTTTTTTATTTATTTAGTATCACATGAATTATCGCGTTATAAAAAGTAAAAGCTGCATTACGTTTATAATACATTTCTATTAGCAAAGATAAAGGCACATTTGAGTAATTTGAATAAAAAGAGCTGCCTATTCAATAAGACGTTGTTCGCGCTAAGAAAGTTTGGACTTTATGTATTTTTAATTAGGTGCTCGAAAATACGTCCATTTTTCTCGGTATTTTAATCACTTATATATACGACAGAAACTACTTTTCGGGCCATGAATCACCAAAGCAAAATGCTTCTTAATCATCGTCTATAATACTCGGGCCATTATTTTTTACGACATATAAAATTCCAGCGAGCCGTAATTTTTTCGTCTCATTTTGTTTTCCTTTATGATTCAATTTTTTACCGCGAAAAGATACGTTGCGGTTTTGCGGCTTCGAAGTCCGTTACATTTAGGTGATTTAGTGCGACTTTCATTGTACCATCCTCTCTCTCTCTCTCTCTCTCTCTCTCGCCAGTGCTCACGTTTTAGCTTTTTTCAATCGTATCGCGAGTTTCTAGTTAAGACCCCCATATACGCGGCCCATTCACGCTCCTCAAAAGGTTATGCCGGCGGAGGAAGCTGCCTCCTGCCGTACACACAGAGATCATAATATCGGCGAGAGTAATTGCAGCTCTCCGACGCTGCCGGCTTCGACATTAAAAGGAAACTTTGAGCAGCCGAAAACACGACAGTGAATTATAACCTTATTAGTTACGAGGCAAAACAGCTTTTATATCGGTGGCTCGAGCCGCTCCGTCACGGGCGATAATGCCAAGTTTACGGAGAACAAAAAGAAGGCCCAGGCCAGGAAAGGAAGAAAGGAAACCGCGAGCTCTCTCCCCCGAAAAAAAGAAAGGGCGAGCCGCCGCCACCGCTGCCACCCCGAGAAAGCTCGATCGCGCCGGAGAAAAATGGGCCCCCCCCCCCCCTTTCACGACGGAAGAACAATGAGGAACGAGAGAAGTCGCTCTTTGGCGAAGGACCCCCACGTGACCTAATTAATAACGCGAGCCTTTCTGATTTTCTCGCCTCTCCCGTCTCCTCTGGAGGAGAGCGGGGGCCAGATTTATGACGGCGAAATCAGCGAGCGATGCTACCTAAGACTGACGGCCGCCGCTCGATCCTGTCAAAAGCTGGTGTGTGTGTACACGGAGAATAATCAGCGGCCGAAATAATGGGGCCTCGTTACGAGGCTGCTATTATTACGGCCGCGACCCGAGAGACGATGAAGAGATTTTTATGCCTCGTATTCTTTGATAATGCTGCGGGCGTGATTTATTTCCGAGGGGAGGGAAGCCTGACTTGATGCGTCAGGATTTTTCGATATACCGCGCGCGGAAAATCTGTCTTGACGGCTCTCGTCTGAATGGCTCTTTAGGCCGCTGCTGGAACGTTTATGCAGTGGTTTCAAGCTAATGCAAAGAAAAGAGGTTCGCCTGCTGTTTTTAAGCAAACCTTTGCAGTTTTAGCAAACTATGTCTTTCCCAAACTTTGAATTATCTGTATCACCTAGACTTTTTTCTATGTATACACTTTTAACCGCGTGCACAATTAAAGGCCTTTAATTTTTGACAGCAATCCCTGGTAGAATTTCCGATCTACAAAATGGCCATAAAAAATGGCCAGTTTTCAGGTCATAATGAAACGTTTTTTGAAACGGTTATCGACCATTTTTTAGTTTGAACATAACC
>JAWWEM010000010.1:8344820-8362003 GCA_035582935.1 Ormyrus thymus
TCCAGAGCATTCAAAATCTTTTGTATATTGTATTGCATAACTGAGAACGGACTGAAACTTGATTCGAATATTTCTAGATTGTGTTCAATCTATTGAAATGATCCGAGAATGATCCGAAAAATCGTTACATCAAAGTTAGCTAACTAGGAATTAAAAATACCTAGTTTATACTTTCCTGGCCATTTTTTATTCTTTTATCTCTACCAGGGGTATCTCGAGGAATTAATTCATACGAATTACTCTTACGCTTCGCGCAGCGAGCAAAAATCGGCTTTTCCGCCGGCGAAAGCCAGCGGAATCGAAGGTATATCTCCCACGACTATATCGAAAATCCATAAATTCCACGGGCTCGATCGCCCCTCGACTCTATTCCCAGCGCGAAAACCCGGCCGAAATTGCGCTTGATTTCCATTAATTTGGCGCGCGGCGATTTTCCCCGCGCAATAAAGATCGCTCGGCACTTTCGTCGGGTGTCGACTCGGGTCGGCCGCGACGTCAGTCACCGGCAGTGCCGCTGCCCGCGCGTAATAGCCGCCAGTGGACGCTCGCCGCTCGCGCCGAGTTCTTATGCGCGCAGGTGTTGTATAAGAGGCGCAACGTCGCTCCGCGTAGCTCCGGGCGTCGCATGCGAAAATTGAAGCAGGCTGGCTGTCCGACGCGGGTAGGCCGGCGCGTGTACGTTGTAATCGCCGTGGCAAATACGGCTGCATTAGATTTTTATGTAATGCTTCGGGATCTGGAACGAGCGCGGTTATTTTTAAACGTCAGGAATTTACTGCTAATGCAAGCTTTGCCAGCCCGTTTTTTTTGCAAGCTCAATTGTTTACAATTGAATTTTAATATCCTTCTCTTCGTGCGATAATTATTGTATCCAGGCGCCTTACGCGCAAGGCGACCGGCCGAACGAACCAAATTCCAAAACCGCCGACGGAATCAGCATTTTTGAAAGAATCGCTTACATAATCCATTAAATTTTCCCCTGAGCAATCTTCCAGCGATCCTTCCCACCCGTCCGCGAGATCCGACCTCGCCTCACCCGGCGAGCGCCGACATTGTGTAGGCGCACGCAAATTTTCCTGCGCACGCACACCCGCGCACGTATACGAAACAGTATTACTCGGGGTCAGAAAAGTTGTACGTACGCGTACACCCAGGGCCCGGCGAGCGCAACCCCTCGCGGCTACGTACACGTGTTCGGAGTTAATGGTACGTGGATATTACATTGCGGAGAGTGTATTACGCGTGCGGCGGGAGGGGGAGGAGGGAGGAAAACGAGACTCGGAGACCGAGGGATTATTCGCAGACTCTCTCGGGCGGCGGCATCGATTTCACTTCCTTGCCCTTCCCTCCCCGCGCCCCGGCTCCTTTTTTTCTCTCCGAGGCGCGGCGGCGGCGGCGTTTATTGCGCGTGCACCTAAGTGCCCGGGACTTCCATACTTAGTTTTTAACATTTTTCGAACTCCGATGCTTTTATTGCCGTTTACGGGACGTTAAGGTAATGCGCCGCTCTCCGCGCGATGTCTTTTCAGCCGGGGAGGAAATAAGCGGTTATTGCCGACGAGAGATTCCTCGGGATTCCTCGGGTTTCCGCGCGGGTGATTAAATTGAGAAACGGCTGCATTTGCATCGTAAAACTTTAATTTTCGTTTATTGCGATAAAAGTTTACTGGCGAGAGAGATGCTTCTCCACAAAGTATCTGGGGGGATTTTTGCTTTTCGCGCAGAACCGCCCGCAAAAAATAATCAATCGATTTCTGCGGAGTCCGCGAGCTGCCGATTGTTAAAGTTGCTAAGCGCGCCGAGAGGTTTCAGATGAATAAACAATTTACGTCGGCGTATTTGTTTTTCAATGAGTTTACGACGCTGTTTTAAATTCAATTTTCTTTTATCTCTCGACAATATATTGTTATTGTACAACTTTGGGATTTGCATGATGTCTTTCTTTTGTTTCGCATTGTGTTTCTCTAGTTGTAAACGTCGCAATAAATATATCAAAGACATGCGCACGACCACCGTCCGTGCCGCGCGATTTTTGCCACTGCCGATGAGAGAAAGTTTCCGACAAAAGTTTATACATTACGAGAAAGAGTCGTAACGACGTATAATAATGAAATCCAATTTGCGTTTTACCCGAAATCACCCGACTTTTGCGACATTTAGAAATCGGCAGCGATTTCTGCGCGTGGACACTAAATAATTAATGATCCGGCAGAAGAAGATAAAAGAAAAAAAACCAGATTCTCTTCCATCAAGAGAGCGAAAAACGACCACCCGACGAGGTCTCCTTACTCCGCTCCGAATTCGTCCAATCACTTAGCAGGATCCTCGCTCATTACGGCCTTCTGAAAGTCGGCGGCTCTCGCCGAAGAAAAGCCATAAAAATGGCGGCTCCCAGGAGCCTCCCCGAAGCCGCGCTAAGCAAATGACGGGCTCTCTTCTCTCATTCGGGTCGCTTTCTCACGGGCGGCAGGCCGGCAGCTACATAGGCGTGCACAGCTCTCCCTCGTCGCCGCGGTCGCTGGTCGTCGTCGCGCTTCACGGGACATTTCCGCGAATCCGCGAACGGCGCGAGCGGCAGTCTACTTCTTTTACGACTCATTGCCGAGGGACTTTTATTGTTGCCCGGCGTTCTTCACTGCCGGATTTTCTCGGAGCGCCTGTGCCGGCTCTGCGTAAATACGGTAGCGGCGATATGGTTTTTCCCATTCTTTCTTTCCCCGCCGCGCGCTTCTTGCCGCTTTTCTTTCGAGAGCTTCTCAGGAGCTCGGGAGCGCGCTCATATAAAAGCCCCGCGCGGCCGCGGCCGACGTGAAAAGCATCGCCGAGTAATTTCAACCTCCGCGCGCGGAATGTCCTTTGTCGAGCCTCCTCGCGGGATTAGAATTACTTTATTTGAGTGAATTGTCGGGAGCGAGTCGGTGTTTATGTAATTAGCGTGCCGAGGAGTGCATTTAAAAATAGAATGCATGAATTTGTCTGGCTCGGACGGGTCGTTTCTACTGTTGCGGTGCTAAAGTAACAATGAAAACTGACTTGCTGACTGCGAATGAATATTCTATGAGCCGCGAGTTAGTCATTCGAAATGCAATTCCACCTATCCCACCTACGGCGATAATTTTATTCCTTACAGATTTGGCGCCTACAATTTAACCGCATTTCGAAACTCATTTTCCACCAGAAATACTCCGGATAAAAATGAGCTTCCTTTTGTGCAATCCGTTTCCAACGCAGCCTTTCCAGCAGCACATATCTCCCTTTCAAGCAACGACTATCGCCTCCGCGCCAAGCCGAAATAAAGCTCCTCCGCATCCAGGCCATTTTCACGAGTTCATTGAGCTTCCCGCGCCGCGGCCGTACTCCATTAGCCCGGCTCCCTCCTACGCTCACGCACAGTAGCGAATCCTGAGAGAGCGACCGCTCGGCTTTTCCACCGACTGCACCCGCGGGGAACAATACCCGCGTACGCGGCAGGAAAGGAGGAAAAAAGCCGCGGCGCTCGCTCGCACGCGAGGAGAGGCGGAGGAGGAAGGATGAACGAGGAAGGACAAAGTCAAGCGACGAAACGACCGCCCGCCTCCGCTTTCTGCCGGAGCCTCCGCCCTCGACTTCCGGTGCGCGCGCGCGCGCCATTCGCGCTGCTCTCCGTTGCGACACGCTCTCCTGGCGGGCTCGCCGGAGTGTAATTGAAAAAGTGCGCCGAGTCATGCGCGCCGGGAAAAATACGGAGAGCTTCCCCCCCCCCCCCCCAGACCGCGCTCGCCGCGGGTAAACATTATGTGCCGCGTGCGCCAAAGGGGGATAATTCAATGACCGTCGGCTGAAAAATAGATGTCTTTAGGACGCGGGGCAGGATGTGACGGAACGCCGAGGAGCTCGGGCGCGGAGTTTCCCCGAACTTGCGCCGCGGTGATTGGCCAAGGATGCGAGCCGGCGAGGCGCATGTAATGCGACCGGTTTCGTTAGAGGAAATATTTGTCTCTTGGAGGAAACCGAGAAAATTGCCGCGAATTGTATGTGATTATTCGAGACAGTTATATTTCGTGGTGTGCTGGTGAAAAGTATTTGAGCTTTTAGGTAAATATTTTATTTCGCTGGAAAATCGTAGCTTGAGAATATGTAAACTCGGGCTGAATCGCGAGACTCTTGATAAAGGTCCAACTTTAATTCAGACTGTAAAGAAACAAAGGATAAGAATCGCTTACATCGTTCAAACATGTGCCAGATAAGAAAAGCTGAATTCTTTTAAATAACATCACGATGTACTTTCATTCTACACGTTACCCTCATTACATCCCGCATTAAATCCGAGTTTTTATCCTGAAAAATTGTTGAAAAACGACAAAGCAAATAATGAATCTTTCAACACCCGTGTAACAACTCCGTTTAACATTTCCCCGATACGCGGCCGATTCGCCCCCCGAAAAGCGATTCAATTTTAAAAGCCTCCCGCAAAAACCGGCCGCAAAAAGCCGCTCCTCCCGGAATAAGAAAAACTACCCATCTCCGCAAACACGCGTCCCGAAGCCGTCCCGTCGAACGTTGATTAATCGCGAATCCGCGGTCTCGCGAGCGAAGCCGTCGACGCGAAAGAGATTCGCGCGCGGCTCGTCTGTGTGTATAGAAAGCGACGGCGGCCTCTTCTCTATCCTCTGATTAATTGCGAGCTCGATAATCGCGGAGGCTCGCTTGACGAGCGCGCGCGCGGCTGCGTGATTTACGAGGGGAAATAAATTTAATAAACCCTGCGATTCCGAGCGCGAGATGCGCGACGTAATTGTTTTGACCGCGCAGGCATGGCAGCGATTCTCTCCGCTCTTTTTTTTTGAGACGCTCGCCAGCTCGTCGGATTTTCGACGGATGCTCCTTCGGGAAGTGTTGAAGGATGGTTTTTCGAGTCGCTGACTGTTTGTTTGATGGGAAAAATTTTTGAAAGGAAAGGAGCGAGTGAGAAAACCGACTGTAAGAGCTGCTGTTAATTAAGTGAAAATCAGAAACGATATTAATTAAATTTGAGGAAAATCTTTTTGGGCGATAATTTTTTTTTTCCAGTTATTGATGGTGTTAGTTTGAGAACATTAAAAGAATCAATAGGTTCTTAATTGGTTTTACGCTAGTATTTTCTTGAATCTAAATAGTAATAAGTGTCAGCGTCAGCGGCGAGTTCTTAAATGTCTTTTTGAAATCTGACTAAGATTATTAGTCTTTTTGTCTATCAAACTCGTGTTATTAAATCACCTCTCTCGAATTTTAATCTCTCCAAATGAAATTGAAACTATAAAAGCCAGTAACGGGTTATTAAAAAGTAATTACGATTCTACTGGCTTTACACTTCTTGAAAGCAATTACATCGGACTACTCAGCTTGTTTGTATCATAATTTATTTTTTATCAAAATTGCTTATAAAGTATGCATTTACTGCGCGGCCGTGTTGATGAAATTATTTACTAATTCTAATTCATCCTCCTTTATGGCGAGCAAGCATTAATATTCAAAAGAATACTTTAACAGTTACAGCGACGCATAATTCAGAAATTCTATTAACGACTCGGCAAATTTTTTTTCCACTTCCGTTTGTAAGCCGCCCAACAATGAGCCATCCTTGTCTCGTCCTCAGAAAACTACCCCCTCGACTGAAGAGAAAAAAAATCCACACAAAGAGCCTATAAGTCGTCAACGAGGCGGAATAAAAAATTCAGGCGCCCTCCGAATTGAACTTGAAAAAGCGCGGGTAACCGCACATCGAATTTGCAAATGCGGCTTCCCGGACGCAACCTGCAATTTCGCTCTTCTTCTCTAACGTCTATCGGCTTGGGCGCAACCCTAAAGGCGCTATCAGCCCCTCTCGACTCTCGTTTGCCGTATATATAAAAGAAGGCAGCGGCGATCGGCCCTCTCCGCTTCTCCTCCGCTATAAATAAGGTACGAAGTCGGCCGGCGGATGACGAGGGAGCATTATCAAGCCCGGCCGCAAAATCTCTCACGGGCCATTGTTTCCTCGAAAAGCCCGCCGTGCTCTGTCTAATTACATGTAATTTCCAATGTGTGCGCCCGGCGAATATACTTTGTTGCTCGAAACTTACACACCCGCGTAGCCTGCTCGCTCTCCGGCCAGTCTGCATACAATAAAGTGTAAGATCCGCGTAATAAGCAGCACGCGATCTGTTACTTGCTGGGGGGAGGGTGGTGGACTCGTTCCATACATTTATTGATGACGCATTGATACACGGTAGAGAAAAAAAGGCAGCCTCGTTATCCGGCTTTAACATACATAGTTAAGGGGGGTGGAGGGCATCGTTGCCGGCCGCGTCGTTAATTTTTCATCGATTCCTGCAGGCCGCCGGGGCGCCACCTCTTTAGCGGCGGTTCGCGTGCGAGCCGCTAGAGAGCTTCGGGACGCGACTAGCGGTCGAAGCCGAAGGGTAACGAGAGGTTGCGTCGCCCCGGCCGAGGAGGTAGCTATATTTGAAGCCTCCGCTGCACAATGCATAAATGAATTATGCTCCTTCGGCCGGGTGCTGCTGCTGCTGCTGCCGGTTCTTGCCTCGCTTCCTCTCGGCTGCTTCTTGTTCTTCTTCTGCGGTGAGCGAGGACGATCTAAGGCTGAGCCGCCGCCGTCGCTACTATTTTACCGGGGCGAGGAGAGGGAAGAGCCCCGCGCTGTTTGCTCCTCTAATTTTTGAGCTGCGTTCAATTAGAAAAGGTTGGGATTGCAAAAGCTTTGAGATTGAAGAAATTTCAATAATATTATGGGCATCGTCAGTCGTTCGGCAAATTGAACGCGATTAGTTGCCTTTAATGTAAGGTCTTACTGACCATGTTTATTCTTTTCAACAAAGCCGAGTGAAAATATTATTTTAGCCGGCACAGCGCAGTATGGCCAGCGACTAAAAGGCGTGACGAATAAGCTGCTCAGTTCCCATTCAGAAACTGGTTCCGATGTTTATCGCCGGGGTTCTCTGATTCAGCAACATTTGGACTTTTATAAATATAAAAATAAATCAAACGTGGAGGACAAAAATAAACCAAAATGATTGAACACATATTTAATTCTCTTCAGATGCACGCCGGATAAAAAAAAATGGCCGACTGGTAATTTAACCCTCCGAGTTGTCTTCGGTGTTTATAAAGCAGCAGAAATAAATAAAATGAGTAAGATCGATGGTCGTGGAACAAGTGGGTAAGCTTATTTTCAGATCTTTTTGCGAAAGGTAAGATATTCAGTGCTCCGTGCACAAATCCTGTGTTATTAACGCTGGCGAGTCTCCTCAAATTACGCACTGAAGATCGCTGACGTTAAGGAGAACCAGATTAATGGCGATCTATTTGTCGGCCTGGCCTGCAGGCCTTGATACTCAAGCCGCATTGAAATAAATAGACGAGAAGCATCGGCACGTATATACGTTCTTAATAAAAGTGCGCAAACATTAGCAATTTAACGACGGCCGAAAGCAAAATCGGATCCTTTATATATCCGCGCACAATATATAAATTTTCAATAAAGAAATATCCCTCGCGGACGAATCCCGAGGCGCTTTATAAAGCATCGGCGGAAAAGCATTGCGCAAAAGAGAGCACCGAAAAGCGCGCGCATCCCATACGCTCGAGCTCGATTTAATGGGCAGGAAAAATGTCTTTTTACTCTCCTCTCGGCTTCTTTCTCCCTCGCGCTTTCCTCCTCCTGCAGCAGCAGCGGTCGCCTCTCGTTTCTCTCTTTCTCTCCTCGGCGCGTATGTACGTGTCGGCGAGATCATGTTGCCGTTGTTAAGTTCCGCTAAAGATCTCCCGCTCGTATATACGCACACGCGCGGCCGCAATTACACGTGCGCGCGCGAGCTGCGCATAATAATAATTCGAGCGCGTAAGTAATGACAAGCTTAGGCATCGCGTATGCTTAAAGAGAGAGAGAGAGAGAGAGAGAGGCTGGATGAAGAAAGAGGAGAAAATTGAGAGGGGGAGAGGACGCGGCTGCTAATAATTTCCAAGCCGTTGTTAGGGATATTTATATTTATTGCGCTTTTTTTCTCCTATAAGGAGCGGCTTGTTATACTTACGGATACGCGTTTCTTAATAAAATTAAACTTTTTTTTTGTAACATTTCGGCGTGGACCAAAAAATCGGATAAATTAAAACTGCAAATCCTTCACTTAAGTGTTCCACAGTACGCTAAAAATAACTATCGCCAGGGAGACGAGATCGAGCAGCCGATTATCCTCGCCGCGATAACAATGGAAATTCAATTGTCCAACAAGCAGTCTCAACGATTCCCGGGCGTACTTAGTCGCGCGGGCACAGTATCCTCTGCAGCGGCTCGTGATCGGCATCGCCCCCGGGGCCTGAAAACAATTGCGCCCGTTGGAGTCTCGTCCCGAGAGACAGAGCGAATAAGAGAGCGGCGGCGGCGGCAGATTAGCAGTCTCCTTCCGCCTGGCTTCGGAGCCGGCTGCCCCGCGCGCCGATAACGGTGCATTTCCCCCCGGCGAAAAAATCAGGCCTAAGCGCATCACGCGCCGCGCGCAGCGGCGGCGGAAGACCTTCTCGCGCGGAGCGCTGCACGCTAACCCCGAGGTCAGCCGCGTTACCATTACCCGACGGGAGAGCCGCCGCCGCCGCCGCCGCCGCGGCCGAATTGTAATTCAAGCGCTCCTCCGTACGTGCTGGTTATTTATCCCCTGGGCCCCGATTTCTCGAGCGCGTACGCTGGTTGCGCCTCGATGCAGCCGGCCGTACCCGAGATTGCGCCTCCGTCGCCGACACTCGGCGAGAGAGAGAGAGAGAGAGAGAGAGAGAGGGCACGTAGGAATAATTCGAGGGCTGCTTTTCGGATTTTCACCTGGAGTTCGGCGTGTTTCGAGCGTGTATTACGAGCTGAAGCGGCGATTGGGTTCGAGGGATTTTTCGAGTTTGGCGTGTTGAGGTTTTATGTTTACATTTTAAGCTGTTGCTTGCGTTATTCGGCGCTTCGGAGGATGTAAGAGTGGTAAGCATTTAATTAATGCGATGTAAAGCGCGCGTTTTGTAAAATTATTATTCTCATACGACTTATTTTCTTTTCCAGTCGAAAAATTAGCTGTAAAATAAAACGCTTGTAAGAGGGTAATATTACTTGAATTTCTTGCACAAGCATTTCTCGATACTTGCTTTGAATTTAAATTTAATTAACACATCGATCGCACCAAAAATTATTAATTCCCTGAAAGAAAAAGGTTTGAAAACCAGCCAGATATCCCCATCATTTCCTTCAACCATACTAGGAAGTTTCATTAATTCTGGCATCAACACTCAAACAACCATTAGAGTTCTTTTCCCTTCAAAAGGATCCCTCTCATTAAACTATTGAAAGCCTCACAATAGCATTGCAGGTACTTTGATAAACAGGAGTCAAGTCTGATGACTCGGCACGTCTCGCGGCGTTTTGACTACTGGCTCTCGCTCGGCGTCGGCGCATCCAGCTTTTGATCGTGACACTATCGGCGCTTCGCTTTTTCAGCTATTTTTTTTTTCTTTTTTCATTCCGTGGGAGGGCCGAGGAGCGATGAAAAGCTGCTTTCGTTCGGAACAGAGCCGAAGGAGGAGCCTCGCGCGGTTAATTAATTGAGCGCGGCATGTATAAACAGATTCAATTTCCGAGAGCGGCCGTTTTTCATGCTTTTCCTCTCGACGCTCGATTAGGAGAAGTGGGCAAGTCGGATTTTGAAGCGCCGCCGAGTTAGTATTGGAGAAAACGCGGGATTCACTTCGTAGTCCTACACTTGAAACTTTGGTTAATATACGTTCGACAATCTTTCAACTTTGATTGCTGGCTCCTTTGTAAGGGAACGGATGAATGGTTTTTTGAAGCAAGTTTGTAACGACGCTTGCATCGCGGATCGATAAATTCAAAATTTATACATAACGAAAATCGAACTCGGAGATTAAAATTCAAATGACCCGCGCGCGTATATATATAACAACTCCACTTAGATTAAACGTTTTTCAAATAAAAGCGTATACTCAGAAAGCAAAGGAGCCATTATCCGCAAATTAGTACGAACCGGTTCGAATCATCATCTCTTTTCTCTCCGCACGAAGAGAGAAGCGAGAGAGAAAGAGAGAGGCCTTAATCTCGCGGAGCGGCTGCCGCTGCTACTCCGCCGGGGCTGCCGCTGCGCTGCCTTATTACCCGGGCATCAAACAAATACGTGAATCCTTCTAATTAATTTCCGACGCGCGCATGAAAGGCCGGCCCGGGAGAAAAGAATCGCCCCCTTCAACTCTGATTCATCTCACGGGCAGCTTCTAGTTTGCAGCTAATAATGCGTTAATTAAAATCGTCCCCGCGCGAACGTGCGCCGCCGCCGAGCACGTTTTCACGCCGGTTTACAGCGTCCCCGAGAGAGTTTGCCTCTGCGAATAGAGGCGGCCGTCGACGCGCTCGAAAATTATCGTCGCGTCTGTTTATTCAAGAAAATCGTTTTCGGAGACGCGCCGCGGCTCGTAAAGAATAATAAACGTCGGGCCGAATTTTGTTGATCCGTCCGGAGCGAATGACCGATCGGCGAATCGAAAGATATCGACAGAGAGAGAGAGAGAGAAAGAGCGAAATCCCCCCGAGTTTACATAAGACGGCCGGGTGATTTTCGAAGCCGCGAAAGACCGGCACTCTGCCGGCAGGATTCTTCGAAAGATTCGAAATTTATTATCGCGCTTGCTCTCGGGACGAAAAATGTATGGCAAAAACGAGCGGGCCGAGGCGAATAAGCGCGAGAGAGGGAGAGAGAGAGAGAGAGAGAGAGAGAGGAGAGAAGAGCGAATCGCGTGAAAATACAGGTACATTATATATATATACGCACGTGTATCGAAGGGGGCTCCGAAAGTTACTTAAGGAACGTTAAGGAGGCCTTAAGAAATCGAGAAGGCGAGAGAGAGAGAGAGAGAGAGAGAGAGAGGAACGAAGATGGAGATAAAGCGGAGAGAAGGTGCGAAGAGACGGCCGCGAGTGTAGCGTAAGAGAGAAGAAGGAGCGAAGAGGCTCCTCTCGGCGAGACGAAGATGAAAAGATGAAAGGCATTCCGCCTTGAGCCCCTGCCGCCGCCGTGTCTGGTCATCAACACCCGACTCCCTCTCTCTCTCTCTCCCTCTCTCTCTGTCTCTCTCGCTCCTCTTCTTCTCCCTCGCTCTTTTCGCTCTTGGTCAGCCCGAGGCTATGGGCACACTTACATATATACCGAACTGCCTATAACTAACGCGCCGTGGCCGAGGGAGAGAGAGAGAGAGAGAGAGCTAGAAGACCTCGGCTTGATGGATGGAATTCCTTCTTCTTCTTCCTCCTCTGTGTTCACGAAAGCCGCAAAACTGAACCAGAAAATATTAGCCGCACACTCGCCGGAGAGCCATTCGAGCGCCCCGGAGAAAGGCCGTGAGCCAAAACAGCGCGGGGAATATTGTTTGATGTGCAAATAATTTCGAGGTGGAGAGCAGCGCGGGAGACGCTGCGCCCAGCTCGCGAGGACTGCGGAGCACGTTGGTGTCAGGGCGTCGGAAGATAAGTCTCTCCGCCTTTTCAGAGGCCGATTTTTCCGGGGCCAGGCGGCGGCGGCGGCGGCGGCGGCGGCTCTCCGCTCCTTTCACTTTGGCAGCTCGTGTGAAAATTGAAAAGGACGACCTGGTTCGCATTGTGCGGCGCGGTCTCGGCTGGCTCTTCGTGAACTTCTGGACTGGCTTTTTTTGCCGAAACCGCAATTTTGAAAGCCCCAAGCTCGATACTCTTCTCGAAAACTGATCTTTCATTTTTACCGGCCGATTTTCTTACTGCTCTCGGCTCGCTCTGCCTTTCGTTTTCCTGCCTTTTTGCCAAGCGGAAGGTAAACAGTTACTTTGAGACCTAAATCGTGGTTTTATTGGAAGAAACTTCATTCGGAATCGCCTCCGAGAAATCCTGACCGCAGAGATTAAAAACACTGGCGACGAGATCCCGTCGAATTAGGGCTGTTTTATAACTAAAATATTGCTAAAGCATTCTATAAATAGTTGGGGGGAAAAAGTGCTGAAAATTGCGCGTTTAACTTCACAAGACGCGTACCTCCGTTAAGAGTGTCATTTAAAATTTGAGTCGCCTTAAATTTTATGGCTCCGAGCCATTAGAGCTACTTTCGTGAGCATAGGAGCTTGTCGGAAATTGGGCCGGCCGTTGCATGCCTTTAATAGCTCTTTCTGTATGCATTCGCGGCCACGTATTCCGACATTTTTTTTTTCAAAGTATAATGACATTGCTGAAAAAAAAAATCAAGCAGTTAAGCGCGGCTTTTTCCAAAAGAGAACACCTCGGCAGTTCCTGCATGGTGGTTGCGCTGCTTCGATCCCCTGCAATGTGACGGAAGCAAGTTTGGATCGAGCTGTCAATGCGAATAACATCCAACGTTAAGTATAAACGTCGGTAATTTTCCTTGTAAGATTCTATAAACAAGATTGAAATTTTATCTTCACTAGCAATGATGCTAAAAATACATGCTTACGTACAGGTAGAGTAGAAAAAAGAGTCTGAAGCATTAACTTAATTTATTTTGAAGAGAAGGAGCTACTGTAATCAAGCTAGTCTATAATTAACGCTTTACAAAGTTAAATAACGGTTAACGAACCGCGAGGACCACCGAAAAAAGCTATAAATTGAAGAAATCACCAGATATTACGCTTACAAAGGGTCACTAACCTATCCGGAAACCCGAAAAATGCGCGAACAAAAGTAAAAACAATTAACCGAACCACAAGACCTTCGTCTCTCCACAATGCAATCAATCCGAGAATCCGAGAGAGCCACAAAAAAAATCTATTAAAAAGCCGAGATCAGCCGTAAAAACAGGTGTAAAGATCTAATCTGGACTTTATCTCTTCGACAGTCAAGTAAAATCGAATTCGATACCCCGTCCGAAAAAGCGGTAGCTCCTCCAGAGCCACACACACACGCACACACACACGCATGCGCGCGCACCCGAGACCAGCCGCTTTCTAAAGTCCCTCGCGTAAACGCCGTAATCCCCTCGGCCTCTCTTTATGTATGCAGTGTTTATTCACGGGAGCGGCGGGCCGAAGGTGTCATGAATATTCGGATTTCTCGGCGCGGCGGCGGCGGCGCTTTTTACATTTTAATCGGGCAGCTCTCCTTCTCCCGTTTCCCGAGGGATTTCGTTTCGGCCAGGCGGGCCATTACGCGTCGTAGGCCGCGCGTTATTGTCGGGAGCTCCGCGGAGGGAGGGGGGGGGATCGTTAATTCGTAATGAGGAGCGCCGCCGTCGTAAAGCATTCTGCTGCTGCTGCTTCCTTTTTTTTTTTTTCGGGACCGACAACGCTAATCCGCGGCTTTATGGCTCTCCGCCTCGGTATTTGGTTTGTTTAAACGGGCGAGCTCTGGAGAGTTAATAAAAATCCGACGTTTCCATTCGGCCGGTTCGGGGAAACGAGCGATTTATCGATTTTTCGAGGCTGCGGAGGTACAAATGTACTAAATTTTAGTCAATCTCGGCCTGAACGCTGCAGGGAACGAGTTCTGCGTTAACGCGCGTCGGCTTCGCTGTCGATGTATTCAAATGAAACGATATTGGTTTTAGTAATTCGACGCCGACTCCTTGGCTTTGAATGCCGGATGGAAATATTATTTCGATTTATCTCCAAAGCTGACGAGCTCGACGCCAAAATACAGCATTAAATCTCGAACTTTGGCTTCAAAAGCGAGCCTCGCGCGACGCACTGCTCAAAGCGGATCGTAAAATCAATTTTTTATCGGGCTCGATTGACAACTCACTAAAGCAAGTTGAAAAAAAAAAAAAAATTACTTTGCATTCGCCGCTGCAATTAAATTGAATCCCGAGATCCGAGAGAGCCAAAACCTGGCCGATTCTTTGAATCTTAATCCTCTCTCCTCTATCGATTGCAAAAAGGATTAAAAGCGCGCCCGGACATAAATAAGGTCAGCATTCCAGCTCCGGCGAACCGCGACCCGCCCCGAAAATTCCAGCGAAAAGAAGGAATAAAAACGAAAAGCAGAGAAGCGGCGCGCGCAATCCATCCTCACCCGGACAGGCCTCCCGCGCTTGCCTGCCCCGCACGGCAGCGCGGGCAAAAAACTCCGGCCGCGTGATTTAACGCTCTCGGCGGCGATCAGAACGCGCCGCGATCGATTCGTCACCGGGCGGGGGCGTTGTTTTGCCCGGATTTTTCGAATCGCGTCTCACGCCCGGGCCGCTTCTTGCCCGCGCCGAGAGTCCGTCCTCCCCCCCCTTCCCCCGCCTGGAAATTGAATTAACGAACCTCGAAAGTCCCCCCGACACGCCTCGGCGCTCCTCGAGCTCGGCCTGCGAGAAAATGAAATTAGACGAAAAAAAAAAAGGAGGCGAGACGCGCGCGCTTGCGGGGCCCTCCGAAAAAGCGTAACAAGAAAGAATAGGCGCGAGCCGCCTGCGAGGGTGGTCGAGGATGACTCGCGCCTTTCGTTCCCGCTGAGAAAATGGCGCGCGCCGCGTCAATTTGCGCGGACACGCGGAAATTGACCGCGGGCCTTTTTTCGTATACCTACCTTCAACCAGGGGGGGGGGGGGGGGGGGGGTTACGAGCTGATCGCTCCTGTCGGCGGGCTGCGATCGCTGCGGATTTTCGTCGCTGCTTCCTGGGGAATTATGTGGGGTTCAGCTTGTTTTGCGTTCCTGACTAATGTGCGATATAGGAATAATGTGAATTGTAACAATCACCGCGTTGTATATATTAGTAGACCCTCCGAAGAAGCAACGGGTTTGTTTTTTTATACGAGAGTTATGAATTTTAGAACTTTTTTAATAAAAACGTGCACTGAGTAAGCCGCGAGATTTCCATGAATATTTCAGTCTCGAATAGCTTCTTCTTCTAATTTACGGCGTTTATTATTCGAAATTAATTCATAATTTAAATTCATATAAATATGCCGTGTTAGCAAAGCTCGTCCCCCCTGAAAACGGCGTCTATTCAATAATCCACTCATTAATATATCTCTCCTCGAGTCTTCCGCACAGAAGTTCGGGTATTTCATATTCGCAAATAAAGAAAATATATAAGCGACGGAGAAATAAGCAAAGGCCAAGTCGTTCGATTTATCATCGTTATTTATTCTCGCTGTCGATACTCTCTAAATAATATGTACAATAATTTATAATCGCTTTTTGCTTCCTCTACATTTACAAATACTTATACGTTTCTTTCAGCGCGAGCAGTAGCAGTATAGTAGTACAATTCACTCCGCTTCGCTTCATTATCTCTCTTTAAGTAGTAACAGTAACCGGGAAACGAAGACGCGGCTTGCATCTCGTTATCCTCGAGCGCCTTTGTCGATAGCAGCATTGATAAAGGAGGAGGGGGGGAACATCACTATAATTCACGATCATCATGCTAAGTCTACTATACGCGCGTAATACAAAGATGTCGGCGGCGCGCCGCGTCGGCGAATTCCCCTCGGGAGAGCTCGCCAAGCTTAATATCTTATAATTAAAGGTTTTGCAATTTGAGAAACTTGCTTTCTCGAGGCTCGGAATTGATGTCTCACTTACCGAGTCCCGATAAAAAGCTTTAAAATCACATTTCGGGCGCAATCAAGCCTTTAAGCGCCGATTTCGCAACGGTTAATGAACAATTTAATTAGCGAGGCGATCGCTTTAATTGCGCAGGTAACGAAAGTTCGTGCTGCTCGCCGAGGGAGGGGGACGCAGAAATAAAAAGCTCGCTTAAAGGCTCAATTTTTGGCGAGAGCGTCCGAGGGTAATGCGCCGATACGGAGCGATAAGCCGCGTGCAGTTGCTCTTACAAATTTGCGAGCGCGGCGCCGCCTCCTCGCGAGTTTCCTCCAATCGACGTTCATCACAGCAACCTTATATACTTCGTGTGTACCGAAGGCGTAATGACGAAAAAGTAACGAGTGCAAGAATGCTCCCACGCTCGAGTGGTCTGAAAAATTCTTTGTAATTTTATCAATCTGTCTTTCCAGCTTGCTTTCGGTAAAGGATTCATGGGCCGTCGATTCGCGGATGTTTGTCGGCGATGTACAGATATATTCGAGAGGTAAAATTAAAAAAAATCCTTCGATTTATTTTGCTCTCGGAACATTCCTGCGCGACTCGACCGCGCGCCGGGTTTGGTAGCTACTTATATCCAATTTTCACATTTTACTCGAATAATTACTACAGTCTAACATGTTCGCCATTCTTTCAGGAGCTCTCAATCACAACTAAAAAATATCTACAAAAGAAGATCATTTACAACGCCTCCTTCACGATTAAAAATCAGTTCCATCTACTTTTTAAAAGTAACGTTTAAGCAGTCCGCATACTTTGCTTTCTCAAAACTGAATCAAGCTTTCAGACACCGAACGCCAAACGAATCTTGCATAAAAAAAATGCTTTCTAGTTTGTCTTAAGGACCAACACGGAACTCGCATCAGTGACTGTTTCGACCTGCGGAATCGATAAAGTATGTCGACGCGCGAAATAAGCCGTGAAAACGGAATTTCAAAGATTTTAACAACTGTTCTCGGTCAGCTTGCGCGTCGTCGATTGTTTCATCACGTCGGCAGCTCGCGAAAGCCAACACACTTCATCCATCCCCCACACTTGACTCGCCCGGGAAATCAACGAAAAGTCCTCCTCAGGTCGCCGTCCCGTAGCTGGGCCGCTGATGCGCGCTGTCCCCGAGGCTGGGCTGCAGCGGAAAGCCGGCGGCGTAGATCGGCCTCGGCATCGACAGCACGATCTTCTTCTCCTCCTTCCCGCTGCCGAGCGGCTCGTCCTGCTGCTCGTCCGGCGCTATAATGTTCTCTATAGTGAAGGGCTTCTTGGCCTTTTTGCCGATCTGCTTGGCGACGAGGCCGGCGGTGCTGCCGCGGTGGCCGCCGAGCGAGAGCGCCGCGTCCGGCACGAGGCCCGGGTAGCCCAGCCCGGTGGCCGTCGCCGAGGACTCGTCCTCCAGCCGCTCCCTCGCGTAGTACGAGCTGGCCTCGCGGAAGTTGAGCGCGGCGACGGCCGCCTCGCTCTCGTGCAGCCTGAGGTCGGGGCTGCCGTGGTAGCCGGGCGCCGCCGCCGCCGCCGCCCCCGCCGTCAGCCCGTAGCCCGCGCCGCCGAACGAGGAGAAGCTCCAGGAGGCGGCGCTCTGCAGCAGCGCCGCCGTCTCGAAGGCGGCCGCGGAGACGGGCGGCG
>JAWWEM010000010.1:8362103-8373855 GCA_035582935.1 Ormyrus thymus
CCCTCCACCAGGCGCTGCCGCGCCTCGGGGCTCAGCAGGTGGTAGTAGCTGGGGCAGGTGAGACCGCCGCCGCCGACGGAGGTGGGGGGCGCCGCCGCGGGCGCGCACTCCGTCGGGAAGGCCTGGGAGGCGGCGGCCGCCGCGGCGAGCATCATCCGCCTCTCCTGCATCTCCCAGCGCATGAGGTCCTCGCGCAGCCGGTGCAGGTTGGCGGGGCTGAGGTCCCCGGCCGCCGAGGTCGGCGGCAGCGAGGCGTGCTCCGGCCCGAGGGCGCCCGGGCCGCCGCCCAGCTCCGCCCGGGGAGGGGGCATCGCCGACGCCAGGGCCTGCAGCTCCGACTTGAGCAGCTCCTTGTCCGGCTTGTGCAGCTTGAAGCGCTTGCGGCGGCGCAGCAGGCTGCCGTTCTCGAACATGGAGAGGGCCGCCGGGTGCAGCGCCCAGTAGGCGCCCTTGCCCGGCCGGTGCGGACCTCGTGGTACCTGCAAGCACAGAAGGCAACGCTGATTCGTTAAGGCTGAAGAGCTGAACTTAGCTTGCGTATTTCTGTATTGAATTAATTAAGATATGCAGCGAGTAGCTCCTCATTTTCATAAGCGATTTATCTTAACAACTAATCGAGCTATTAACACAAGCACTGTTCCGTGTAATCTGGGAATGAGAATGTAATAATTATTAAAATAAAAATCGGTGTTTTCAAACGTATACAAATTACTGAAAGCTTTGGACAATTTAGCATCTCTTGTTGAATCAGCTATTAGAATAACCATAAGGCTTACAAATTAATTTCCCTTTCCTTTTATCTACCTTACAAAGTTGAGATGAGTAAAAGCGTTGTTCATAAATTCAATTAGATACTCTTAACGGATAATCGGTAATTATTGGAAAGGATTTTGTATATTATATATTTCAAGTATTTAATTTTAATACAAAATTCTTTTGAATCAATCAATTTTGAGGCTTCTCATAAGTTTTTTCTTTAAAGCAGCTTTTCCTCAACTTGCAAACAAAATTAGTAATTTAAATATCTGTATAATATCAATATGTGTGCATGATTGAAATACAATATTCTCTAAACATTAGTGGACATTATGCATTCAGTTGTATCGTTGAAATTGAAAATGCCAGTCTCCGGCAAATTCAAATTTAACGTGCGTTGACAGAGGACTCGGCAATTTTAATTTTAAATACTCGTTTTATGACCGTTATTCAACAGTAGCATACGACATGACAAACTTTAACCTTTCCTGTACATTGTCTTTCGCGACGCTGCAAACATTTTTTATTTTTATATATCAAAAATAAATGTCCGCGCAACATAAACAGCGAAATCTAACGAAATATAATTATCTCCCCTAAACGCTTAATTAAGGCGGACGCGACCGAAGACGCTCAAACAACCAATTATAAATTTAATACCCAAACTCATTGACGAATCCGCGCAGTCGCAGCCTATTACATAAACTAGAAAGTACCGCGAGCCAATCGGCCCTCGCCTACATAATTCGATCGGAACACCTCGCGAGCAAGACGCGTCTACACGTCTCTAATCCGCGCGCGGCTGCCGCTGCGGGGAAAAACTCGAGCGCGCGCAACTGCCCATTAATGCGTTAACTGCCTCGATTTTCATTCGGCGGCGGCGCTCGAGTCCATCGCGCGATCGAGCGTTGGAAATTTGCAGCGCCGAGTCCGTGTTTTGCCTCGGCGGAAAAAGGCAGCGGCTCCTACGCGATCCGGCGCGCGTTTATAAAAGCGGCGAAACGATCGTCTAAGCCGGTCTTCCGTAAGCGTTAATTGTTTGATCGTATTTTAAAAAGCCAATAAAAAAAGCACGCGGCGCGCGCGCGCGCCGAGCGTTTAAATTAATTGCCGTAATATAGCCGAGCGCTCGCGCGAGATTCCTTCTTCTCTCCCCTGTGTACGCGTGTCCGTGTGTGTGTGTGTACGCGCGAATATATGGGAGTTCAATTTAAAGTTACAAAACTCCACTTGGGGCTATGCTTGTGTATTTTATTAAGGCTTTTACGCCGCAAAAACTTTTACTTTTCGCCGCCGCCGCCGCCGCCGCCGCTGGAAAACGCGGCTGTTTGGATACTTGCGGAGCCGCCATTAATTGGCCGCTTGTTAGGCCGAGATTCACTTTTTTTTCCTATACCGGCCGCCGATCTCTAAAGTGTTCCTGCATTAAACACTCAGTTTGTAAAACAATGTTTTTGCGACGGAAAGCCCGCCGCCGCCGCCGCCCGAGATCTTGCGCAATTAATCGCCGGATTTTCGTGTTTATACATTTGTTGCGCAATAATGGGAATGACGATTTTACAAGGGGCTATAAATAAGGGGATTTGTGACTGTAAAAACCTGAGATATTTATTAATGGACGGAGCGATTTACGATGGCGTTCCATTAAGATCGCGCTGAACAAATACCCAACTCTCTCTCTCCCTCTCTCTCTCTGCTACAATGTGTTTCATAATTCATTTAATATGAATAATCTCGGCTACTTTATTTGTTTTATGAAACTTTAATTAAAACCCGCTGATAATACTTTGCTCGGTTGCGCAATGCATTTTCTCTTTCAGACCGTACATAAAGACGCGTACTCGAAAGAAAATCCCCATTTTAGCAGCGCGTTAATCGATAACGGTGGATAAAAAAATCGGACTCGTCAAAAAGTACCAATCGCCGATTAAAAAATGCTCGGCCCAAGTCCGCCACTCTTACATGCAATCAACGGCTCAATAAGCGGAGGAGGCCCGTCTAATTTAATTAGCTCCGACGGGCAGCCGTCAGGCGGGCATTCGCGCAAACAAATTGCAAATAAATTTTTCCCGTAATTGCTCTCGCGCAGCTTACCCGCCAAAGCAGTAGCTAACGAACGAGCGGCGAGCCGTGTGTTATTATTGCCGCTCGGGAGGCATTAATAATAGATCGAGCGGCGCCGATAAAACGAGCCATGCCAGGCGAGACGCCGCCGCGCGATACACTCGCGCGCGTCGCGGGGCTTTAAGCGCGCGCCGAAGTGACAATCCCATTGGGTAAATAAGATAATCGCCGCCGCGGCGGTTAATTGTCCTCGTCGGCCGGTTGATACGATCGGCCGAGCGCGGTAATTGCGAGCGCTAATAACAATTACCCTGCCTGCGCGCGAGCGGGAGACAGCGACAGCTGCGGGCGAGCGTGCATGTGTGCCTGTACGCGACTGTCTTCGCGGCCATGTTGGCGCTCTTTTTCGCGAGCCTTTATAAAGCTGAGACGCGCGATTGACAAATTGCCCTTTGGCCAATCTGTGGAACGGCTGCCGAGTGTCTTTCTTCTCCGAGGAATTAGCGGCTGTTGCGTACTCGTTAATGCGGAGAAAGTTACTTTGTAGGCCCGTAATTGCGGCTACTAGAAATTTCGGAATTCGGAAGGTGAGTTATATTTTTCACTTTTCTGCAGGATTTTTTTTTTTTTTTAATAAAAGCGAAATAAATTCTTGGACATAATTTCTGGAAATGAATTATACTCTAATTGTAGCTTTAACAATTCCGACGCTACTTTTTATTCTGTATCCTCGAATTAAACTTGCATTGCATATAATTAACGGGCCGCAAAACATTTAATAATTTAACAACTTAAAAATGAAATGTTGCAATTAATATTTCATAGTTTTATAATGAGAAAATCCGGACAGCATAAATCCAGCAGCCTTATAAAAAGAAACTTTTCTCGATGTGCGAGCAAATCCCGGTGAAAACGCCGGCAGGCTTTTCACCACGAGAAGAAAAAAAAAGAAGAAATTAGCCAGTGCAAAGTTTCGTGCTTTTCAGTAATTGAGTCGAAGGTGATGGGTTTCAGGTGTTACTTTACTTTAACCAACGCGCGTAAAAATGTATTTTTACGCCCGGAGCTGTAAATTCAAAGATAATGCTGTAACATTAATTATGCGCGAGCCTTATCTGAAATTAAATTATCGTGTATTATTATAATATGTTGCATTATGGTTATACGCGTTATGTGAGTTTCGTTATGAAATCAGCATTAATTAATTTCTTTTTAATTAAATTAATGACGAAAGAGAATGCAAATCGACGGGGGCTTCGGATTACATTTCATAATGTGTTACACATTTTTGTTTACACACTTGCAACGCAAAATTTTATCTGATTAATATATGATCTCGTTCCAACAATTTATTTATGATAGATGCACAAGACTTTATTGCTCGCCTAGTTTTTTTTTTTAATCCAAAGCCTAAATAAGCGATTTTAAATTTACACAAACGGGCGCTGTTTTCTTTCGTAAGCCTTTAATCAGCGGTCTCGAAGTCCAGGACTCGGAGGAACTTGTCCGAAGCAATTAAGCGCCACTGAAAAGCCGGCATTAGACCTAAACGCACCGCTCGCCGTTCATCCTAATGATATCTCCTCTCCTTCCTCCATTCACCTATACGAGCAGCTTTTAATTTCCGGCCGACTCGTCGACGGAAAATATAACATTAAATAACGTTCGCGCAATGAATGCGCGAGATACGAAAAGAAAATCCGCGACTCACGCGCGTTGTGCAATGCGCATAATAACGACGCCGGGGATAAGACCATTCATCCGACCGGGGGACAGAAATTGCACGCTCTGGGGAGGCGAATTTTCGTTCTCAAAGACACGAGCGCCGCGCGCCCGCGCGAAATTTCCATATTCAGCGTCGAGCCGCGGCCGTATTCGCTAAGTAAACAGACTTTCACCACGCACGGCGCGAGTCGCGCTCTGGAAATTCGGCGCTGCCTTCTATTTTTCGGGGGGGGGGGGGGCGAGAGAGAGAGACTTTTATTGGCGCGGTAATTGGGTGGTACGCGACGTGCTGAGCAATTTTTCGCTCTGGACGGAGAGACATTTCGTATTGTCATTGGCAAATCCACAGTTTTCGGAGTGAGGAATTTAGGCTTGTAATTGTCGGATAGATAAGGTTCATATTATATACGATAACGTGTAATAAGGATATGAGCTTCGAAAGTAAAGAGCGAAGAAAGTTAATTTACGCTGAATTGATAATGAGCAGCGCTGATAGGACCGAAAATGAATGTTTAATAGAATTTAGATTTGTCAAGCTCGGGTTTCGCATTCGCAGCGTTAAAGCCGACAATTATTTCAGCTTAAAATTAGCAACTTTCTTTATGATTTATAAGGCCGCATTTTTAAATACTGCAGCTCCGGTTTCTCTACTAAATTATTAGCTTTCAATATCTGCGTTAAATTGAACAAGTTAATATAAACTCATTCTTTTTCATTGGATTTTTTTTTTTCTTTTGATATTAAATAAAAACGCGTATACATATAGTTCTGCAATCGGTCTTGCCGAAGGTAATGAAATAAACATCGGAATCAAAAACATATTAATCTGTTTGATATTTCCTGTTATACTTGAAGTTTTTAATAAAGTTTTTATTACCAATTCGTACGTATACGCCAATGTTCAATGCTTTTAATACACGAAAATTCTTGATTTTAAAGCAAAGATTATAAAACATAAATTCTTATTTAAAGTGCATTTCGCGTTTTTATCTCAATGCAATTATAATCAATACTGTAAATTATCGTTATACTTTATTTCACCTTTAAAACCTATAAATTTGTACAATTTAATTTTAAAGCCACTTAATTCAAGCATACACAAGCAGCTCCAAACGCACCGTCGATTCCGCCAGACGCAACGTGAATTTTCAGCCCAAAATTTCAATTCTCCCGAAAAGAAAAGAAAAAACCCCCCAGTCGCACCTCGAGCAGCGGACACCAGAAACGAGGCAGACGTCTCCGGCATCGTCCAGCAGACGACATAATTCAATTATTAACTTGCGATTTATGCAAATGCCGAGTGTCTGCCTTCTCTCTCTCCCTCCCCCCGGAGTCGGGGGATCGAGAGGGTACGCATAATTGGCCGGGCGCTCGCCTCCAATGAAATTCCCGGCGCTCTAGCCGGCGCGTGCAGGTGCGAAACAGATGGCTCGTATGCGCCGCCGCCGCCGCCGCGCCGCGTAATCATACTTTGCGTGCCGACGCAAGCAAGCCTCTCCGCTTCCGAACACCTTGCCGGGAGTGCACTTTGTGCGAGAGGGCTTCGAGAGCGGCTCGGAAATTTGCGTAGAACTTGATGACTCGGGGCCTTCTTTTTTTTCTCGTTGCCGAGGTAACGAGATTTCGTGGATTTTTCGCGGCGGGAGGCGAGGAGGATTCCCTGGATTTTCTTTTTAATGGATGCAGGTTGATAAAGCGGCTAATTGCGTTAAAGGGGCTTGACAGCCTCTTTCTTCGGACGAAAGCGAACCCCGCATCTTTTCAGAATGTAAATGCGATCGTCGGGGAACGGTTTCGCACAAAAACTAAATAAGTTTCTGCGTCCGAAACGCGCTGTGATTAATGATTTTGTTCTTGATTAATGGCTCGTGCGTGATGGCTTTAGAATGATGCAGTCACAAGCTGATAGTTATGAGGTATAATTGTATCGCTTAAAAGAGTCGCGCGTTTATTGATATACGGTTGCTGGAAAGTTTCTTTTATTCATTGAAAGCTTTTAAACTAAAATTATTTAAAAAAGAAAACTAGCTCCTACATTACATTTTAATTGCTTCTTCATTTAAATTCCATTAAAATTTCATCTTGTAACGGGCAAATTCAATATGTTAATGCGGATTTCGCAATCAATTCGCGTGGAACGCCCAGAAAAAAATTATACACCCAACCGATCCACCTCCGTACTCCGTGCGTATACACGCAAATGCAATTCCTTAATTACCTCTCGGCTGAAAGCGGCATCCTCCGTCGAATGAAAAACTAAAGCCTTTCTCCGCGATCTAAAAATTTCCTCCCCCCCGCGCGCAACCGGCGAACTCGAACCACCCGAGCCCGCAAGAATCAATAAACCGAGGCTTCTCCAAAAGCCTCGAGCGGCCGGAGCTCTGCTCGCGCGGAGCCGCCTCGCCGCGAAAGTCTCTATCTCGGGATACGGGCCGCTTAATTCGACAGGGCTGAAAAGCCGTCCGTCCGTCCTTCCATGCGAACTCGCAACACCTCGCCAAAGTCAAATTGCTCTGGCGTGCGCGCGGAGCGGATCGACCGTCGGCAAAGACTGCAGGGCAGGCTTTCATCTCTCTCTCTCTCTCTCTCTCTCGCTCGGGCTTCGTGCGCAGTTCCGTGAGCGCGGGCTTCTCCGATCGAGATTTCAGACCGAACGAAAGCTTCCTCTCTCTCTCTCTCTCTCTTTCTCCCCCTCCCCCCTTTTTTTACTCGGGTCGCGGCCCGCGAGAGAGGCGTGGAATTGATTTTGCTGTTTGTTTAGTCCGCAGCTTTCGTTTTGTCGAGGTTATTTTAAACGGCGGGGTTGTGGGACGGTAATGAGGTGGGGGCGCGAAGAAGAGTGTAAGTCCTTTGTCTATAAGAAGAAGCGAGGTGATGCCCGCGCGGAATTTCTCGAGTAACTCTTTCTATTACTTCTCGTTTAGTTATGCATAGGGATATAGGTAGTACTTTGCTCGCTACACTTCCCGCACTAAAAACCACGTTTCGACTGAGCCGATGTGATAATAATGAGAGTTATATCTCGCGTTGTGCGTAGAAGTACGACTGGAATTAAAACGTAATGATGCTCCGCGAGGAAAGTTTTCGAATAATTGGCAGTTGGGATTTAAAAAAAGAACACCGTAAATCCTATTTTCTTCGTCGAAGTTTCGTTCAGAGTATCAGTAACAGAAAAATTATGCTGATTGCAGAGCGCGCTTGAGTATAAGAGAGAATATTGAATTTTGAAGCAGAAAATGCTAATGACAATCAAGTCATCGTTTTAAAAATAATAATGAATACAAATGCACAGTCCGTAATGCCCGGTGCGTCCATTGAATTAATGCATGAAACCGCTCTCGTCTCGCCTCCATTGTTCTCTAATTGAATCCGGCAAAAAGAGAAAATCCTCCCTCGCTCGGTCTCGTTTACACGACGAAATTTCCCCCCCCCGCTTTTCCTCGTCCTCGCTCCGCAATATAAATACCCCCCTCCCCCCCTTACCGCGTGATAATTCAATCCCCCAGATAAGCTCGCAAAACCCGTGCATAATTAACGCAACGACGGCATTATCTTCTGATTTACAGCCCGCGGAGGAAAGCGCGCCGTTTTTTCCTCTCTCCTGCTCCCGAGCGCCGAAAATATACATCGCGCGGCCTGATTAATTGCGAACGACTGAAAAAAGGCTCCGCTCGGGAGTGCAGACCGCCATTGGAAAATGCGCGCCAGTCGCGTGTCCTCGATGAAACACGCCCTTTTCGTGTCTCGGATTGTATCGCGAGTCACGGTAGCCGAGGAGGAATATTTCGTCGCACGGACGCGCGTGCACACTCGCCGGCAGAGACGGAGAGACGGAGAACGAGAGGGAGGAGAGAGATAATAGATTTCTCGCCGCCGGAGAGAGGTGGCAGCCATGTTTGCTCAATGCATTTGTTAAATCTATGCGACGTGAAGCGCCGCTGGTTTTTGGCTGCGGCGAACGAGCGGGCTGATAGAAGGTAAACGACGACTGACGCTGCTCGGATTAATTCGAAAATTATTGCGTCTGTCGGTCGGAGGTTCTTTGGAAAGTACGACGATTTTTATCTCTCGGACTTTTTGCGGATATAATAAATAATTAATAAAGGCGCATCTGTTATTGCGCGATGTTCGAATAAACAAGTGCTTAATGAGTGTAATAAATTCAAACTAAAATTCAGAAGTAGAGTAATTGTAGGTTTTGAGGTAATTAAAAGTGCTGCTCGTGTAAAATCAAGATTAAAACGTCATTAATTCAGTAATTAGAAGCTACGGAAAGGTAGTTCCTGCAGTTTATATACGTAGAATTTCAAGTTTAATTCTGCAAATATTTGACATGTTTATATTGGTTTACGCGAATCTTTTGCATCTCAGACTTTTAAATTAAGGAAGCTTTACAGTACCGAACTTTAAAGACTGCTATAGTCTGTATTTAAAGATCAACAAGACCTTACAAACTTTTCCTTCGCTTATTAATTCTCCTTAAAAATTCTGTGCATTAATTGTTGAAGCTTTATTCGAACGTTCGTATAAAAGAATAATTAATTGCCAAACGGTGCATTTTTACATAATTTTGAAGGTTGCATTAATCACCACGATAATCACTAAAACAAGCGAGACATGTCGCGCAGACACACAGTAAACACAAACGCATACATAAAATCAATCCAGCAGCACGCGCAGAAATAAAAAGCGAGTCAGCTCCCCGTTGACGAAGCAGCCGTACCTAACGGAATCACTCAACTGGCAGCGATTCATAACCGTAAACTCAATAATTCAGATAAAGCTCAAAGTAGACTTTAAAGTCGCACTCTCAACTCTCACTCTCTCTCTCTCTCTCTCTCTCTCTCTCTCTTTCCGCCTGCAGCAAAAGGGCAAGCTTTACCCTCCCTCCCCCAGCGGAGCTCGTCCGAACGCGTATCGATCAATCCCTCGAGACTGTTTGCGGCGCGAGTCAGCCGGCGCAACTCTTTTTATAAGGTTTATTAGCGGTCGCGCGGGAATATATAGCCGCGCTGCTGCATTATTCAAGTCCCTTTGACGTATCGAGGCGACGAAAATGTCACTCCTCCGCCGCTGCTTAAAGACCTTTGCAGCCTTTCGCTTCGCGTCGAATCGCACTCCCTCGATTGGAACTTATTGCGGATTCACGGAGGCTAATATTAGGCGCTGACGCGACTTTCGAGCGGCTCCGTGACGCTTAGAATTTCTTTTCCACGACGGATCCCCCCGCTGCGGGCCGCTGCTCGCTCACGGCGCGATTTAGTTGCGGGAGGTCGGCCCCGTGAATAAGCCAAGCTGTTTTCGAGCCGAACGCAATTATATACAGCCCGCGCGCTAAAGTGCGCGCTTTCATTCATCAACATTTCACGATTATACCTAAAGACTTCATTTCCCCCCGCGGAGCTGTAGAGACTTTTGAAGGCGATATTGACCGGCTCCCCGGTCTTCGATGGCGGCATCGGTTCTGCCTCAATCGCAAATTACCGCCGGCGGATATGTAAACAAGCAGCGTGTTTATTTCTCGCCTACATATATTGAATTCCGCGATTTCTGTAATCATTGCTAAAAGAGAGATAAAAAGTATAGGCTGTCGGTGGACGGATAGAGTGTCCGTTCAATAGCCGCGAGTGTACGTGTAATGTGTAACTGATAATTAGTGTCATTCATCCTATCTGCTAATGCTATTAATGCAGGCGGACACCCCGAGTAAACAGCAATTAGGGAGAAACTATTGCGGTTTAATTCGTATGATTAAGCTATCTTCGTGCAAAATCGAGAACTAATTCACGCGATATACAAATATTATGGCACTTGCACGTGACGACGTCGAGTAATTGAATTTTTTTTTCGCGCGGATAAATGGTTTCGAATGCGACACAGAATTGCTCGGAATTTTTCTACAAAAAGCTCGAAGAATTCAGACGTTTAGAGCAGTTTTTTTAAGCTCGTTCAGCCTGCAAAAATAATTCTTTTATAAAAGGCAGCACTCAGGTGTAAAAAATAAATGAAATATTTTACATTGTTATCCTCAACTCAACTTGATTTTTACGATTAAGGTTGCCCTTACAAAGACTTGCATTCATGAGGAGAAGATTCATTAAAGCAATTATGCTTTTAAATTAAAAGACTGCTCGCGATCCTTGCTTGTAATCAAAGTACAACGGACGGTCTACTTATGCAAAGTAACAATTAATTTTCATTACATTAAAAGCTCCTCCATCAATCTTACACAGTCAATTAATCAATTATCCTAACTGAATGTCATGTTTTTGCACGGCTATCGTATCCTCAAAATTAGAGCTAATCTAAAATAATAACGCCGCTCCTTTTTATCCTACTTTCGAGTAAAAGTACAGACAGTTATAATTCTTGTGCACACTTGAAAAGTTGATAACGAACCGTCCTAGCAAGCAAAACTATCGAACTAACGCTCAAAACTTATAGAAAACTTACAAAGAGAGGAGACAACGCACCTTGATAAAACAGTCATTGAAAGAAAGGTTGTGCCTAAGCGAGTTCTGCCACCGGCGGGTGTCCTTCCTGTAGTACGGAAACCGGTCGGCAATGAACTTGTATATTTCAGCTAGAGGCAGCATCTTGTCCCTCGAGGACCAGATGGCCATCGCCGTGAGCGAGATGTACGAGTACGGCGGCTTCTGGTCGCCGTACGTGTCTCGCGAGGGTCGCGGCATCTCGGCTCCGAGGATTCCCCCTTCTTCGGCAGCAGCAGCGGCAGCAGCACCACCAGAGCTATCACCCGAGGCAGCCGCATGTCAGCAGCCGGCCGTCGCACATCGTCGCTTAGGACAGTCCTTCAAAAGCGCAGTACCGCGTCCCCCGAGCGTGTCCCTCCTTTTTCTCTCTCTCTCTCTCTCTCTCTCTCTCTCTCTCTCAATCTCTTTCTCTGTCTCAGGTCATGGTCACTGATACGATCGATTGCACAAATCCCCGTACGGCCTGGTGCACGGTCCCCCGAAGCCAGCGGAGCACACAATACATTCACTGGTCAATTCCTCGCCTCGAAGGGCGCACAAACCGACTGCGGGAGCAAAAAGCAGAGGAGCTGCTGCCGGCAGCCGCGGCAGCCTGGGCCTGAAAAGTCGCGGCGCAGCTTCCGCGTTCGGAGCTCCTGAGGGACTGCCACCTGAGCGGACCCCACACCCTCGGCTCCTCGCCGAGATAGACACCCACCGACGGCGCGGCGGCC
>JAWWEM010000010.1:8373863-8398004 GCA_035582935.1 Ormyrus thymus
CCGGCTTCCAGCGGTGGGCGTGGGCCGCTCGGGACCCCGCCCCCCCGGCGTCCCCGTCACGTGCGCCCGCGAGCGTCCGCTGCCCCGCGTACGTACACACTGTGTGCACGAGGCCGGGGGAGGTGGGGGGGGGGGGGGAGATCGGCTCCGAAAAATCATTTCTCGCTTTTACCGACGCCTGATTTCCAGATGATCAAGCGTAAAATGACGGCTGCGCGAGGAAGTCACGGCTGATTTCGCTCTTACGTGCGCATCGCGTCGCTCTCCGCTCCGCGAGTCTCCGGGGGGAGGTGATCCGCGCGCGCGCGCGCCGTCCTCCCCGGGCTTTGCATTTACGCGCGCCGACATATTCTATTCCGAAAGCCGTTCGGCCGCCCCGAGCTATTGATAGAGTCGACTTTTAATGAGGCTTGTAATGCCGAGATAATGGCCAGCGCTTTACGAGTTATTGCGCGGGACTTCGTTAATTAATGCCTTTCTCGCGCCGGAGTCTATGTACTTTGGGGGGCATTGAGATCGGGGTAAATTGAATAGCGATCTACTGCCCGCGGGGGACTCTCCGCTGTTGGAAGTTGACGCATTGCTTGCTCTCGGTACATCTTTTATTGCTGCACCGTTAATAATATAAATGATATTAGTTATGGTCGGAGCGCCGCGGACGCATTGATGTTTAATGTAAGGAAATAATATTTTATTAGTGGCTTTGTACGTCTGGAAATGATTTCCTGCATTTCCCCGCGGTTTTATATACATTTTGCTTTCCAGGCCGGAAGTAAAAAGAAAAAAATAATGCAGACGTTTCGATACCGTTGTTTTCGAGGGAACATTGCGGAAGCACCGGCAGGATCCATTGGCGAACTGCACATTCTGCGAATCGTAGAAACGAGTGGAATCTTTCAGGCGTGTCATTGAATGCTCGGAGTTCATTTTCTTCGCGGGATTTAACCTTTACTGTTCGGGGAAAATTTCTATTTAAATAAAATAGAAGCCAATATTAATAAAATTCCGTTTACCGCGTCCATCTGTCGTTTTAGTACGCGCTAAATACTTTTTACGGTTCGAGAATCTTGACGAACTCCGAGGCGTTATTTGTTCCCCTCTTTCAGTGCTTGTAATTATATTCCGTTCTTTTAAAGTTTATTTTTTGCTATCGGCACAATAACTATAAAACTGAACCTGGTGCACATTTGTATTTTTGTTCGAGTCTCGGAATTTTTTCAAGCAAACAATCATTAAATCGAATGCGGTAATTGCCATGTTAAAATCTCATAAATTATCAATTAGAATTCTATTTTTCAGAGTCACCCATCAATCAGCCAAATAATAAACGGGTTCGCATTAAAAACCCGAGACTCGGAAATTCTCAAACAAGCGCGCGCGCATATTTAAATGCAAAAGAACTCGGCTTTATCCAAAAGGAGCATCTTATTAGCGGCCTTAAAACAAAGGAGGAGGGTACGAAAGGTCCGATTTCGGTCCCCATTGATTATAGTACTCACGCAGAGACGAGGCTGCACTTTGAATCCCACATATAATTTGCGGCGCATGATATATAATGAATCTGCCCTGAGAACGTTGCGAGCCTCGGGACGGTAATGCAATAAATATCGTCTTGTTTGAGGAATTTTTTCGATTTCTTTTAAAGCAGCCAATTGCAATTTCAAAATTCTGCCTTTAGATTGCATTTTATTGTATCGTTAATGCGAGAAGCCGCGATTTAAAATTTTTCCGAAAATTAAGTTTTTAATTTTTTAAAGTAACGCTTTCCTCGTCGAAAGCTGTATTTTTGATTGACATTTGCTTCTAAACAGTACTGTAATAATTTTTCAAACAAGAAGAGTAGAAAAATTAAAAACATCAAAATTTCAAGAATCAATTACATGCTATTTGAGCACCTTCTATTTACGGAGCCAACTAATACATGTCTAATTAGTACACAGTAGTACAAAATCCATAAATTTCAAATAAAAGTTTAAAAATTGAAAGCACAAAAGAACAGTACAATGTAAAGCTCGAGTCGCCTTACACCCAAAATCCGCACCCTTCAAAATCCAAACAGCTTCTTAACATCTGTGAAAAGCATTGTCCCATTTCGACAATGGCAAAACATATATTAGAAAAGAAGCAAAACATCGTTAAAGCCGAAAAGCAAAAGCGGGCTCCGCGAAACGGTTAAACAAACCCTGAAATCGAAAATTACAAAGAAGAATCCCTTACAAAGCATCCACCCATCCATCTATCCTCTCTCTCTCTCTCTCTCTCTCTCTCTCTCGGCGGGCCGGCGAAACGGTAGCCCGCTGCATCTCTCGGCATAACGAGAGTCCGTTCGCCCCTTCCTGGACCGAGGCTCGCCATTGGCGGAGCCCCGAGGCAGGCTCGGCCCGGGGGCGGAGCCTCGGCGGACCAATGGCCAGGTGGGAGGTAATTGATTTCACGCTCGGGCGAGCCCCTTCCCCTCGAGCCGAGGTACTTGCCGCGCGAGAAGGACGGAGGAGCGGCTCGTAAAGTACGCCGAGAGGGAGGCTCTTCGTGCCTCGTACGTCATGGCCGGTAATGCGGAGAGCGGCGGAGAGGGGGCTCCGCTTCTTCTTCTTCTTCTTCTTTACCCCTTTTTGCAGTGCTGATCACCAGCTCGTTCGCTCCGCGGACACGCGCCCGTGAGCGCTAAGAGTGTAAGGGTAGGCGCGCACACGCCGACGATGGCGGAGCAGCCCCCCCCCCCGGGGGGGGGCTTCTTTGGGGGCTCGAGGCTGAGCTTTTGCATGTTGATTCAGAGGATTTTCGCTTTGCTTTCGGTAACTTTCAGATAATTTGAGGATCGTAGGTGAGTATTAAGCTGTTCGTTTCGTGCTTCGCTAATTCTGTGATATTATGCAACTATTGTCTGCCCTTTGAAGTTTATGGAAAACAAACTTTTTGGGACGTGCGATCTATGAAAATACGTTCTTTATTCAACGAGTCGGTATAAAATTTATGTAAAACACAAAATCCACAAATTTCACGATTAATTTAGGCATACATCACTATCCCCAAAATTTATTTGTTCGAGGCACTTCTCCAATCTGAATATTTGTGTAAAAATTATTTGACAAAACTAAGATTTTGTTTGATTAAGATTTACCTTTCTGATTAAACACAAGTATTCGTTTTTCAAAAATTTGGGTTACTATTGAAAACGTTTGCTACAGCAATGGAATAAAATAAACAATTATCCTACATATTTAAAAGGAGTAAAATTTCGTTCATTTTATTAGATATCTATTTAAAGAAAGAATCAATCTCACTTCGCAAAAATATAATTTTCTCTCATTAAGCCAGAGCAGAATGGACTCGAGATGGATGAGAGACCGCTTTTGCGTTGACTTATTGCAGGGAGGATCCGGCGGCGCATATCCAATGAAAAACGGAAGCGAGAGGAGCCGCGCCGACCAGTTTTACAAGGTGCGATTAAACGATTTATCCGCGCGTTTCTCCTTCACTCTGCTCCTCTTTGGCACTGTAAATATAGCCGGTCTTATATACGTTCGATAAATGATTTTCCTCGAGAGGAGCGGTTTTGTTTTTCTGGTATTAACTGCAGGCGTGTTTTATGTGACCGCTTTCAAAATTAGTTTTATTTTGCATTTTGAAATTACTCTGAAATTCTTAAGTAAATTACGAGTCTTAACTTCATAAATAATTTTCTAGTTACTTTGCACATTCCGTTGATCCTAAATGTGTGTGCTCTAAGGAGGAAATTAGTATTTTAAAAACTTAGATTTCACGTTGATATCTAGTAAAACTTTTATGCAAATATTTGTAGAATTTTAATAAACTTGTTGGGAAAAGGGAAATTCAAGACATGGCAATTTTCCCTAAATTGCCATGCTTGTAAATTGCAGCAAATTTAAACGTGTCGCGTTACCTTTTCCTGCCTACTGCTCTTACTTCTGGTTTTCGAGAAAAAAATTTAATCAAATGTTGTCGAATTCTTTCAAAAAGTGCACATTAAACAAATGTAAAAATACATTAAATATAAATATCACAATTAGGGACTTGTTTACCTCAAAGTATCGTAAAACAAAAAAGAATTCCAAAGAACGATCATTAAAATATGCAAGATACAAACAGTAACATGAACGGTGCACTGTTCTATATATAGACAATTATAATTGTTACAGGTTCATCAATTTCTACATCGTTTATGAAAATCTAGTACCCTTTAGAAGTAACGCAGAAGAAAGTTACAAAATAGCATTTGAAGTGCTAAAGGATTTTAAAATCACTTTCAGTATAGGCACGATAAGAAAATTAAAAACGATGTGTGTAATTGAATGCAAAACTAGCATTTGAGTACTTAAACTCATGCGGCTAAATGGTATTTAACGTTAAAATTTTATTGCTTTTTTCTTTGTGTCGGACACTTTAGAAACTCGTTAGACAGGCGCAGAATTACAGCGTTCTGCATATAACACGCGTAAGTAGATAATAACGGTTCCTTGACATGGTCAGACAATCTATAGTTCCGAAGAGAAAGCCATAGTTTAATAAACGGTAATTATTTCTCAGGCTCCCATAATCAATAGTATAAAGCGGTAAAAATGAAAACACAGGGAAAAAAAATAAGGTAACCGTAAAGTGAAAAGTACAATAATGAACGAAAAAAAATTTCTATAGACTAATTTACGGTAATTGCAGAAAATTACGGGCAAACAGAATTTTTCAAAACTAGAAAAATGTATGTACTTCAAAGAAACCGCAGACTCCATAATCCCTTAATTACGTTATTTATTTTGTTGATAAAGCTTAAAAAGAAATTATGCCAAACATTATGCCAAAATGTATTTTTAGGAAAAATTTAATTATCTGGTTTGTATAAAAAAGAATATAATATACTAATTGTAAAACTTTTTTACTTTCTACATTTCTATAAAATAATATTGAAGAAAATAATTATTGCGTACTCCAGTACGAAATTAAAGATTAATAAATATTAAAGACTGCTACTGTTTTTATATAAATTACTGATATTTAAATATTTTAATAATACGATCCTTTTAAATAGCAGCAATTTAAAATGATTAACCATTTCATCCATTAATACATCACATCAACAGTAATTTACATTTTCATGTCAGAAATTTGCTGCTGTGCTATTATACTTACCGTACGCAAAGATGATCATTAGTCAAAGGAAGTAGGCAGGAAAATTTAAATAAATAATAGTCAAGATTTATAAAATACTTCAACTGCATTTATTTGTATAACCTAAGAAAGGCTTCATCGCTTGAAACCCTTCGAAGTCGACTTTAAACATCTGCGTCTTACATTTGATCACGATTTTGTTTAGCTCTTTCTGATCTTTCTCTCCCCCTCTCTCTTTCACTCACTCACTTTCGCTCGCTTTTTAACTCTCTCATTCTCTCGTCCTCTTGCACACTCTCGATCCTCGCGCTGCCGAGACCATCGGCGAGTCGTCCCTTTCAAAAAATATACTTCATCGCAGCTCGCTCTCGTCCGGAACAGATCCTTTACAATCGCCTGTTTACATATGTGCATCCATATGTAGATGTGTGGCTTGCAGCGCGCGCGTTCCTTTTTAAATTCGTGGTTGACTTGTTTCTTTTTACATTTTCATCGTTCCGTCTCAGTTGCGTCCCATTCACGATAATTGAAATACGAAAGAGAATCATTTCTAATCTCTTTCCTTTTATTTTATACTGCACTTCATCACATATTTGCATCCCATTTGCACCCGCAAAAACAATCAGACGTTCAGTTGCTTGAAGTAGTGCCGGCAATAAAGTGTTATTACTGAAGGAGCGGTGTCGATTGTGCTCAACAGCGACTCCTCGCCCTCCGATAACTTATCCAGAGAGAGCGCATATTCGCGATCGAAGACTCCTATTTAAAAAATTGATATAAATCTACCGCTACTCGTATGACTACAGTAAAACATAAATATAAATATTACCTTGATCAATATTTCCTCTTCCAAGTGCCATAAAAGCCAAAAAGAGAATATCGCGATAAATGGAGAAAGGCGTTTGTTCGCTGTTTCGATTCCTATTACGTTCTAATGCTACTCTCTTGATCGGTTCAGCTAAATCATTATGTCGTACGAATGTTATCACATTTTGCATAAACCTACAATTAATAAAGTTTAATACACGCAACCCATCATTTAAAAAACGTATTTAAAACAAGCACGAAGCTTACGTTCGATCCTCGAGATTTTTTTTCCATTGTATATACATGGGTAGTCTGTCCATGTGGAGCTTCTCATTATCCCACAGAGTACGCACGCCTACAGTCGGCAAGGTCGCCAGCGGATCCTCTCTGTGATCACACTTATTCAGCCAGAGCTCGGGCAGATGACTCGTCATGTTGATGCGCTCGAAATACCATATGAGATTCCAGTAGACAATCGGGTGCTCCTGGATGAACTTGTGTTTGGTAAGGCACGAGTCACCCTCCTGGCTGAGCACGTTCTCCATCTCCTTGCGAAGAACCAGCGGATTCAAATAAGGTACGGTAATCGGCTCTGGTAACTCACGAGGTTCTTGCAGCAAACCTGCCATCAGGGGATCGTGACCACTTTCACTATTCTCGCATCTACATTTTCCAAAGTAAAAGAAGAAATTTGCACGAAAAACTAGATAATGGAAACACAAATTGATTAAAATGAATTATTAAAGTAACCTGTAATCCAAAATGGTGACTGTGAGCAAAGGGACCGTAGCTTTGTCGCAGAACTGACAGATCGTATTTAAGTTCGAATCCTCAGGTTGCCATCCCGCCATGATTTCCTCATCATAGAGAATAGCCGAACAATTGTGGCATCGACTCGCACTCGATAGAAGTAACTCTACTGCAAAGCGCTCTTCCAGCTCTCGAGAACCTTTTGGATACAGACACTCAGCAAGCTCATAAAGCGGAACTAAATCCATAGTGGCTTCCCCTTTAACAGTGTTTTTTATTTCTCGAATTATTTACCATTTTTTATTAAGTTCGGCACAAAATAAAAAAGACTAGCATGCACATTTTATGCACTAAAATTTATACAATCTTACAAATTTTTTTCAAACAAATCTAATCATTTCGTAACTGTCGTGCAAAGCTACACAGTTTACTTAAGTATCTACGAATCTGATCTAATGAAAGTTTAAAAGAAAAACTAAAAATTATGAATTTGATTTTTATAGACCACCTGAACCCATGCAAAAAACAAAACTCAAAATTGCCATTACAGTTACCGGCCGCTCTAGCCGAAAGTTCATTGCGATCCTGCTGCGAGCCATCGGTTAGCGAATCCAAGCTTTCATGCGATACTCCGTAGGTCAATTTCGAATCCCGTTCCTTCAACTTAACCGGCGTGCTCGTCGCTGAAATCGCTTCCTTGATCTCGTCGAATTTCTTTACCACTGTCGTCGCCGCCGACTTCAGGCTGTTCAATCCCCCCAGGATAATCTCGTTGGACTTCTTGCCGGTTAAACCCGACGGACTGCGTAAATAAAGAAATTGACAGTTTTGAAGGAAATTGGACAGGTTTGAAAATGTTTACTATTGCATCACATTCTTTGCAATTTATTATTCAAATTCGTGATTGCAACGTGCACTTTGAAGATTGCGAGTCAAAATTCATTCTATTTTAGCTCTCTTCATACCCTTCTCAAGCTAAATTCACTACAAGTATAGTAATTTTAATCTTTTGCTCCGATACATACTAGATATTTGTATTTAAAAAAAATTTAATAACTATAAAAAATATAAAAAAACTAAATTAGTTACACAAATATAGCATCTCTGAAATGTACAATCTACAAAAGCATGACAATCAGTTCATAAATGCAAGAGTTAACAGTAACAGTAAGTAAATAAGTTTAAAAATATTTATTTAAAATTTTTATAATTTAAATTATTTAAAAATTTTTAATCATAGATTTTATTAAAAATGTCATTCCTCTGGTTTAGTGTGAAATTTTACTTAAACGTATGCATATAAAAGTGTCAAATTTTGACTTTTGATTGTTCCGTGTATGTACGTGTACACACATCCATGATTTTTTGCACGAAACATTGATACGTTTGTAAGTTCTGTTTCTAATCGTCGTTTACCTGATGTAGCTGGAGAGACTTAGAGATTCGATCAGCTGATTCGTCGATATTAATTCCTTGTTTTTGGCAAAGGCGAGTCCTCCGGTCGAGTAACGTCTATATTCAAAATCATACTCAAGCCAAACGTGCACGAAAACCAAGGTAGGATAGTAGACGACGTTGTTAAAATTAAACGTAGTCGTAAAACAAAATTAATTAGCCAAAAATTAACGAATATTATAAAGTTAATCATTACAAAAAACAGATATATAATTCCAAAAGACAAATAACGCAAAGAAAATATTAGCGAATTTAAAAAAAATATTGTGAATTAGCAAAATTAAAATTAATAGACAATAAAAACATGCTGCTAAAACTAACGTGTCCAAAAAATATATTATGGGACATACGTAAGTTACAGATCGTACCTGGAGGTCCACGGCCAACTAGGAAATTATCCTCTGAGATTGAAATCTTTTAAATCTAAACGCTGTTGCCTAATACTAACTATACTTCATACCAGAGTCCTCAACTCCGTTTTTATTTATTGTTAATAAGAAATTTGTAATAAAAAGTATTCAAAAATATGTTTTTATAAACTTACTGCAAGAAATGTGATCCCATGAAGCAAAATTCTTTGTTTAAAATCATAATTTAACGAATAAATTGTAATTAACGCAATTATTAAATAATAACACATCATTTTATTCATTGAATTCTTTATAATTCATTTTAATACTTAGCAATATAAGTCAATTCAACATTTTTTTATAATAGCCTATAGTTATGGAAGTAAAAAAATTTCGATAGTTATTTTTATCGAGCACACATTACCTAAGAATGTGAAGAATGCTATTAAAGTTCTCAATACTTTTTATTACGAATATCTTTATTACTGAATATCCTACACTAATTATCATAAAATGCTTGTTGCTTTCACTTACCCAAAGCTGAGTTTGAGACTCGAACCAATGCTTGATAAACTTGACGTAACGCTGTCCTTGTTCTGCGCCCACAAGCTGCCCAATTCGAGTCGTTCATGTTCCCGTTCCTGTTCGGCCTGCTGAACTGAGTGTGGCATTGTTTCACTTCGCTGCAAATGTCCACTAACAGTACCACCGCCTGCTTCTTCTGCTTGGTGAAATGTTGCGCTTCGTGGTAGAGCGTTACTAAAAAAAAAAGAAAATTATTAAATAAGTACCTTTTTAAACGATTTTTAATAACATTGTATAAAAACAAAATTTATATTAAGTATTTTACCTGCGGAAGAGCAAAGGTCCACCAGGTCTGGAACTATCTTCCACTGCATTATTAAGTACAGTCAAAGTACTGGTAGAACAATTTGAATCGTTTTCTTCACAAGGAGAAACTATTGGTGTCTCATCGTTGGCCAAAGCACCCAGTGGATCGTTTTCGGTTACAGGCGTTCTCACCGGACTCTTTATAGGAGACTCATTGCTTCTTGTTAGTCTGCTATGAAAAAACAATATTTTATTGCATTTGATATTATATTAAAATGTTTGATAATATGATGTTAAATGTATATATGTTTTATTTATATGTTTTACCTGGGCTCACTCGGTGAACGGTCAAGAGCTTCTGGTTGCGAAGAACAAAGTGCTGTATCTTTGACAATACTATTTTGTCTAGGAAGATGTTTTTTTACTTCGTTAAGTCCGAAGGTTGGGAGGTCTGGTATCGAACTCCCTTTCAAAGCTAAAAATTAAAATTTATAAAAATATCCGTAAAAATAAACATACTTAAAAAATTCAATGTTATAAATTTCTTACAATCGCTGTGAGCAGCTTCAGTATCCTGAGAATGAGTACTATCAAGACTTGAACGCGATATTGCAAGCTCCATATTTTGATTTTTGAGATCATCAGTAGACAAAAGATTCTCATTATTTGAACTTAAACGTCGTCTAGCACTTTTTTTCCCGGCTTTTTTAAATAAAGCTGCGCCAACAATGACATTACGTAATTTATTCCACATCAGCTGGCTCGAATTCGTCATATCCGAGGGCCAGGTTGCTTCCAGGACGGCCTGAATAATACAGTTAATGTATTATAAAATAAACATGATTTTAAACAAGATATAATTTAAAATTTATTCCTTACTTTGTTATAAAATCCATATGTGAGTGCATTTGGTTGAACTCCACTACGTTTCATGTGAAAAAGTAATTTAACGGCAAGTACCGGTTGCCCATAGACTCCGCAAAGTTGCATCATTGCACGATAACAGACCTGCGTTAAAAAGTTAAATTATAATTATAATTGTTTTCATTCACTGCTTTAGTGTCGTATCAACTTACCTCTTCCATTGGGTCCAAACGTAATTTTTGCATTTTTACAAGTAGCTCGTAAGCTTGGTGGAGTATATTAGCTGGTTGATTAGACACTTGCAACATCGCTGGCAAGTGTAAAAACCATAAACTATAACACGTATTAAGTAAACAACGTCCCCAACGCTCTGGCAAGGCTGCCTAAACAATTTAAACCGTTTGTCTGAATTAAAATTCTCTTATGTTCATAGAGTAATACTTTAAATAGGAAGTATTTGTATTCACTAACCTGCTTGCGAGCCATTCTTTGGGCAACTTTAATTTCATGTTTTGTTCTGCGAGCCATTGGACTGCCAGGTACCATGCCAAGCACATTCAACGACACATTTTTTAAGTGAAAATTCTTAGACGGACGCATTAATTTAGGATCTAGCTTAAAAGTTTCGTATACAATTGGAAATTGATTAGGGCCGGATTCTGGTGGGGGTATGAACACTGTTCTTTCGCTGTGTTGCGATTCATCTAATTCCAAAAGCATCGCTGAAAATAAAGTTACAATAAATAAATGTTAAATGGCGTTTTTGAAATAAAATTTATAATAAATTTACTATTCTCTTCTTCAACTCTCTCAGTGCACTCATCAAAGAATGCTAGGCCTGCCATGTCCATATCAGAAACAAAACTTCGTTCTTCAATGAACCTAATATCCAATATTATTTATGAATATTTGAAAATATAAAGAAGCTAACTACAGCAAATGCACATCAAATTTTACCTTATAAACATTTGTGTACGAACGAGCATACTGTAAAACTTGGCATGATTTTTATCTCTACTCCTGAGAAAAGCTTGTATATTGAACAAACTGGTCGGATCCGTCGTACCTACTGTAGGCGCTTTTGTAATCGGCAGTAAAAACCCTCTGTACCCTTTCAATATTAATGCCATAAATCTTAAGAAAGCATCCTGGATCTCAAGCTCAAGTGCCTGCTCCCGCCTCTTTTGTTGAAACTCCTTATCAACGCTAAACTCCTTGTCTTCAACTGAGCTCGCAGTTCGTTCTTGCAAATGGTCCCTATTGATAGATACGAGCTTTGAATGTAGCTTTTCTAAAGCATTCTTTAACATTCTTGCTGCTTTTTTCGGTAACAGTTTACTATTTAAGTGCCTCTTATCATCACAAATAGCAATATTATTGGTATCGAGATTGATGCAATTAACATCGGACGGTGGGTCATAGAGATCGAAAAAGCGCGAATCGACGCCAATAAGAAATGGTAAAGGCGCGTGTAGGACCTCAGCGAGACCAAGTGGACAGAGTGGAATATAAGGACACTGCCACTTGAAAGGGAAGAGAATCATCGCTATCGCTTCGCTGACGGAGGTCAAAACGTCTGGACGCAAAGAATGGACGAGAATTTTCTGCTCGGTGAGGATCAACAGTAATATTAATAAACAGTTATCAGCTCCTATAATTTAATAAATATAAATATTTTAATTATGAAATTCTTTTAGAAATTATAAATTTATACATAAATAAAATAATTGATTACCTAAATTAATGAGTAATTGTCGAAAACTTGCTCCAGAGCGAGGCAGCGCAAGATCCTCCGGCTGCGTAAGGATAAGGCGATCCTGCGCGCCTAACTCGATGAAGATTCGAGGCCGTTGTGGACTCGGGAAGGGTATATCGCAGAGAAAGTACGAAATGTACTTTTCAATAGGCACGTTTTGCGGCTGGCGATTCACGAGACCGTGAAGAAAGGTGAGAAAACGCTCGAAGGTGTCAAAGAAGGGCCAGTGAGACAAAATACATATGGACTTGCTTATATTTAGGGACTGAGTGGATGGATCATTGTACTGAAGTTTTTCCAGTTGAGAAAGGTTCAGTTTTTTCAGGATTCCGAACTTCTTGAAGATTTTCTTCTTTAGTTGCGGCTTGGAGGTTATTATTTCGGACGGTTCTGTTGTTTCTTCTGCAAAATTATATTTTTTTAATTTAATTAATCCTCATAACGAAGTATATTTAATTTTTGTAAAATGTGTTTTATTTCATTATAATGTTCTTAAGCACGAAACTTAACAAATAATTTTAACAAAAAATTGATTATCCAAAAAAAAAACGTTGATATAAATCGAACTTCATACTCCTGACAAGAGTCTACTTGTCTATTCTAATATTTTCTTGCAAAATAATTATTTTTAAATAAAAAGGTTTCGTTAATGGATTTGATACAGAAATTACATTGAATGTATTATAATAAAATGTTTTTATTTTTTGAAGAATCCCTACTAAGTTTTCTCTTTAAAAAACAAAGTACAGAGAGTATGTGAACAATTTAATGTCAATTGTTAAATTAAATGTTCTTAGAAGTAAGAACTGCTTTTAAAAAGTATCTATTCGTTAGTATATCTATATATAAAGCTATAAAAGGATAGAATAAAAATAACTCAAGTGTAAACATGTTTACAAAGATGAAGCAATAAAAAAGTTCAGAACAAAAAAGGTTTTTTTGTATTATTAACTAGGTGTTTGATATTAAAGCACTAAAGTATAAGCAAATTAAACTTGAATTAAAATGAAATAATATCTGTAACAAGTACATGAAGTATCTTATTGAGCGAATCTTATCTTTACAGCGCGAGATGGAGCAAACACAAAGGACATAATCAATTGTTGTAAATATAACACAAGCCTAATAAACTCTTGCATATGTTACATACAATGTTTCTTTTAAATAAATAAGAAAGAACCTTCTTAATGTCATTGTTTTTTTGTGTAAAAAACCAAAGTCTCACATCAATGTAGGAGTGTCAATACACCTGCTCTGGTGTGGTATTTGGCATTTTGTGCACAGAAGAGGCACGAGAAAGGGCTATTCTCATGCACATTTTAAAATAGTCTTTTTATATTTTATAACTTTTTTAATAATTGTTTTCTACTTTAATTTTTGTATTGTACATACCAGTTTCATTTTCTGGAACTTCTGTGTTCTCTTTTGAAATTTCGTTTTCACTAAAACTACTATCAGGAGGTAAAACTTCCTCATAAAAAGTTAATGCAGACCCATAAATTTTTTGCGCAGCATCTGCTACAGTCAAAACAAATGTTGAAAAAACTGGCTTTGGTTTACTTGCAGTTTTTGGCCAACATTCAATTGTCGCTCCCATTGGTAAGCAAAACATGGCAACAGAATTAGGAAAACCAAAGCTATCATAGTCTGCCGTTGGATACTTGTATAAAATAACAGGCTTGAATGAAATTAAGTTAGCTCGGTTCATTGACTTTTTGTAGCAAAGATATACATCACTACCAAGCATTCCTTTGTTTAAGTTTTTTCCAATCACACAGAAAGCATGAGGTGGGGTTTCTCCTTTGTTTGTCAGAATAACACACACATCAGTTACGACTAAAGAGTTACATGGCATCTTTTTACTTGCTCGACGGTATGTAACAAAAATTCTTGCTGTAGAATTATTAACATTGGCCACAAGGCCAGTTGGTGTTTTCATTACAATTTCTGCATCTTTCATAATGCGTTCCTTTCCATCATATATTACACCTGTAAAATGTAAATTAAGCTTTAAGCCATTATATATAAATTATAAATTATACTTATCTTACCAATATCAACGAGTGGAGGTTTATCTCTTCCTCTTCGGTAACACAAATAACATTCTTCAGTCCTTAAACTACCATGATTTAAGTCTGCCTTAAAACCAGTTACTGTATTCTCTAATAAACTAAACCCTTCGGGACAGGTCTCTCCGAGAGCAGGGAAAATAATAGCTAAGTCTGTAATTGGTGCCTGTAAATTTGTATCCTTAAGATGTGTTCCTTCTTGACACCAATCCTCCAACTTTTCACCATTTTTTTCCTTTTCTTCATTTTCATTGATATTCTTATTGCCAGAGTTTGTGTCATTGTCAACCTGCTCTGGAAGACCAGCAACAACAAAATAATCTGCCACTCTACGTTCATCCATTGCAATTCCTTACTTTAACACCCACTTAGGGTATGTTTCAGCACAGCAATATAAAATCTCATGTCGCAATCATGAATAACGACTGCATCAACTTACATCATACAATGCTTGCAGTACAAAATTGATTTGAATTTCTAGTCAAATCTATAAAATCCATATCTTAGATTCTTTTGTAAATATTAAAGGCCTTCTAGTAGGTTATGTGAGGAAATTCGGAATTTCCGAAATATTTTCTCGACTCTAATCTTGTTTACATCATCGAATACCTCGTCAATGACGTTTCCTCATTAAACTCCTTGGTTTTTCAATCATTCTGTCTATCATTATCTTTCTTTTTTCTGCCTCGTTTAAGGCGGAGCAGTCAGCAACATAACCTCAAATCTCGTGAACACTGCGCTCCAAAACGTAATTTGACTTAGTCTACGCAGTAATTTGCGACTTTGTTGTGCTACCGAGGCAAACGAGGCACTTTTTACGTTTAGTAACACTTTGAAGACGTAACGTTAGCCGCTTTGGAACAGCGTGTTGTAGGAAAATTATAGTCGAGCTCGCTCGATTGTTAATTCGGACGATATTTAAGACACTACGGGGCGTGCTTTCAATCCTTTATCTCATTGGGGACTCGCCTTTCCTGCACATTTCCCCACACACCTTTTTGATTATGTTTTTATGTCGATTTGCAGACCTCATTCTTTATATACTACTGCGTTTGAGTCAGAAGTAAAATACAAAGAATGCACAAAGTATAATACTAAAAAATAATCTATATATAAATTATTGCAACAATGCTAATTCATTCTATTATTTCAAAAACAAAATTACTTCATCAATAGATGAAAATTAATTTAAAAAAAATTAATTTTATTAAATTTTTAATATAAACTACATAATTATAGTTATAATTTATTGATATTTTAAATATTTTTTATAAGAATTTCAAATTTTTACTTTTATCATAAAAAATTACGGATGCGGGGTGAATGATCATAGCAAATTTAAAGGGCAAAACACAGTACGATGTGTACATTAGTTATTTTTTAATATACGTCTGACTGTACTCATTTGGCCTTTTCTTTTCTATTGAAAGAAAATCTACACTCCTAACCAAACCCCACAACAATAATGATATAACGTTGCACGGGGATGTGTATATAACGCACAGTAGCTAATCCGCCGAGCCAAGTCGAGAGTCAATGCGCCGAAATTGTTTTTGGCTCCCACCGCCACTCAACAATTGATTGAAAGATCGTGTGATGTAACCGCAGTGGTGCACAGTACATGCCTCTGTACGTGCGAGGGATCTTTAGCGGCAATCAAGATAATAGCTATGTTATCGTTCTTTCGCAAGCTCTCGATCGGTGGCAAAATACGAGATGGTTTACTGCCTGATACCGTCATGGGAACAGCCGAGGATATCGTGAGGGCCAAAACTCAAAATGCACTCATGTTCAAGGACGAGACTGAACTTAAAGAGTCTATTTACGGTAGGGATGAGTTTCTTCACATGACGTTATCGGTGCTCCGATGCTTTTTGCGTGCCTGCAAAAGAGCAGTGCGAGAGTCAACTGACTGCTTTGAGGTTATGTTTATGACACACTGTTTTGAAAAAACAAACCTCTGAAAGTAAACTTGGGAGTTCATTAATTGATGATTTATGATTGACTTGTGTTAATTTCCTTTAGATCTATTGCGTACGATTAAAGATCCAGAGAAACCACAGACCTTAGAGCAGCTTGATGTGGTTTACGAAGATTGCATTAACATTCAAGAAGCTACTCCTGGTGGTGTAACTGTTATTCGGGTTGAATTTAATCCTACGGTACCACATTGCTCGTTAGCAACACTCATTGGACTCTGCATCAGAGTTAAACTTGAACGTCATTTATTAGCAGTTTTTAAATTAGACATTTATATAAAGGAAGGTGCTCATTCTACTGAACAAGAAAGTAAGATGTGCAATATTTTTTTAGTTTTGTATAAGCAATAAATAATGCAGCACAATAAAAACCTATCAACTTTATTAAAAAAAATTATAAAATAATTTTCTATTTTAGTTAACAAACAAATAAATGACAAAGAGCGAATTGCAGCTGCTATGGAAAACCCAAATCTCAGAGAACTTGTAGAAAAATGCATTCAAGAAGAAGAGTGATATAAGCTGTCAACTGTTTCTATAAGACTTGTAAATAATTTTTATTTGTTATGTAAAGAATGTTAAGGTTTAAAAATGGTTTTGTACATATTAATCAATTAAATTTTTTATAATTAAACTTTTTTAAGATAAGAAGCCTCATGCTCCTGCTTCTTCTCCTTCTTTCATATCCATATCCATAAGTTGTGAAAGTCTTAATGATTCTACCTCTTCAGTTTCACTTGTTTGCTCTCCCTGAAAATGTTTAAATGTGATTATAAATATAAATAATTTTATGATATATTTGAGATGAAAGAGACGTTACAGTAAATTGCGGCGGGTATTTGTATCTAAACATTTTTTTAGGAGGCGGCTCTGGTATAGGAGGAGGAGGTTCTGGTACTTTATCTTTGTATAAAACCGAATTTGTCAAGAATGATTTTAAAGGTATGTTAGAGAGTTTCATTAATTCTTTTACATCTTGAACGTCATCTGTTTCCTCCATAGGATAGCCTTCGGCATTAAAAAGTATTTATAATATAATATACAATTATTGAATATAACATTTTTTAATAAAATTTAATTTACTGTACCATAAAGCATTTGGAAAAAGCCGTATTCATTATAATATTTTTCCTCAGCCATTGTTTTTTCTCGGATTGTATAAATATCGTGCGGTGGAATATCCGGTGCAGGTGGTGATAAACTCTTTATTAAATCATTAACATATTTTTTCCAACCATCGGTGGTCATTAACTTTCTCTTTCCAAGTACTTGTTGAACTTTGAGGATATTGTCTTTAATTTTCCTTATATCTGCGAAAGAAGTTATTCAATGGAAATATATTTTATTTCAGAACTTATTATGTGATTATAATACCGGGTGTTAATAAATAATTTATGATATGGGAAAAATTTAAAAATATTTATCAATATCGAAGTCAATAAATATGCCTTACTAAACGAGTAATTATCTACACGTGACGCTTTTAGTGATACGGACCTCATAAATTGTTCAGATAGTTTTTTATCATTATTAAATTAAATTTTAAAAATTAGTAATTTAATCAATTGGTTCTTTTTAGTCCAATTTTGTTAACAATTACGAACTTTTAAAATAACTATCACAAAATGTCATTACTTAAATTTATCTTTATTACTAATATTTTAAATTATGGAAATGAAAAAAAAAACAATTTTTTTCATTACCTTCGTCACGATATTCATACAAAGCAAAGATCTGTTTCATGATAAGATAATCGACCCTTGGCATATTCGAGTTGGAGAGATCAAGTGCATCCAATGGTATGGTATTTTGCGGGTCAAGCATATCCTCTCTGTCGACAACGTCTTCATAAACTCTGTAATCTTTATCTTCGGGAACGACTTCTTCAATCTCGTCTTCGAATAATTTGAATAATGCTATTCTAGCTCGATGCTTTGGTGGTAAATCTGGAATGATAAAAATATTACTCGTTTTGAAATCACGAGATTCTGTAAAACGATAAGAATATTTATTTACAATTTTCAAAGAAAATTTTATACAGATGCTGTCCAGCACTGAAAATGATATCTCCTTGTGCAGATGAAAAAGTCGTTTTCCAAGCGACTGTATTGATTTCCAAAATCTAAGGAATTTAAAAAATGTTTGAGTAAAAAGAATTTAAAAATTTCTCTAAAAATCGTACTTTTAAAAGATTATTTTTATGATCCCAAACTCGAATGGTTCTGTCCAGAGACGAAGTTGCACAAAGCCGAAGTGATTCTGATATTACCATGTCTATTATTGGAGCTGTGTGATCTTTAGACGCCGGATGTCCTAAGCGCACTGCAATGAAGGTATTAATATAAGTAACAATATTTTACAAGAAACAAATTAATTATTATAAGTAATTGTCATTTACTTCTCTCTGACATATTTTCCATAATAATTTGATGAACTTTACTGTTTTCTGAGCTGTTTACTACACACAATGTATGTCTACAAGAAAATTTATTTTATCGCGTCTTACCCATCAGTACTCGTACTACTTAAACTATATAAAGTATTAGTTTTTTGCTTACTCCACGGTTCCAACGTGCGAGATTGGGGTGATGAAATAAAGAACATAATACAAAACTAAGGGAGTAGTTAAATCTCCAAAAACGCGCCAAACTTTGACACATTTATCGACTCCTAATGAAACAGCGCGCTCTTGTTTTACCGATGAATGCAATTGCTTTACGGATCCTGTATGAGCCTATATTATGAAATTCTTATGAATTCTGAATTTAATTAATCAAATGAAATTTGCTAAATTTTTACTGAAATTGTTGCTTCATATTTTCCAGTTTCATGGTCCACGACAACAATATTTCCATCTTCCGTTCCCATAAATAAAATAACTTTCGTATGATAAAAAACACGGGGTTCTGAAACATGCAAATATTTTTTTTTTTAACAATTCAAAACTTCATATTTTTATATTTGCTTATCAATCAACTATATTTAGAAAAATCTTACTTCTTGGACGACCCCTGGCATCGCGAACTTCATCAAAATACTCGTAAACTGTAATACAAGTAATTTTAGTTACATCACTGATGAGAACTGTCCTAAAATATGTTGGCTATAGTTAATATTATTATCCATATACATTTAAAAATACAAAATGTGTACTTACTTATATTTTATAGGACAACAACTAGCATCACTTACAAGAATCTCGCCAGATTTTAAGATAATAGTAAACAACAGTTCTAAAAATAAGTTTTTATTTAAAAGTAATGATTTAAAGAATTGTCAAACCTAAAAAATGTTCTTACTTTCATTTTGACTGAATTCAGCACACACAACATTTAAAGTATTTTTCGGCAAAATTTGAACATTCAATTGCTTTCCTTGGACGGAAAATATTCTCACGCTGTTATCCTCACTGGTAGCTATTACTTTGGTTTGGTACATTGGACTTTGCGTCGAATACAAATCTGAAGCAGCGGCTCTAGTTTAAAAGTCATTGATTTCAAAGCTTATTACACACATTAAATGATTAATTAATCGATTCACTTAAAGCTACATTTCCTAAATGTTCAAAGTTTATTTTTTACATATCCGGTGTCTGATTTGACGTCTGTTTGATACTCTGAACTTTGATCCGCTGAACGACCAAATATTTACAAAGCTTTCCAAAATTAGAGTACACTTAAAATTTGCAACGCCGCGCTCTTTGTAAAATCTTAATATCCCTAACTTTTCACTCAGAACATTGCCACTTATAAATCTGCTCATAAAACGTACGACAAGGGCGCATAAAAGCAGTACGCCTGGTGCATAGTCAGGTAGTAAAGCTTGTTCGACAGGACGAGGACCGTGGCCGCGGAGTCGATGACGGCGATGGCGTAAATCTCGCCGAGCTTCGTGAAGGACTCGGTGGCGCCGTAGAAATTGCAACACCAGACCTGCAGCCTGCTGCCGTCGCTGCCGTAGGAGAAGCTCAGGAAGCCGCAGATCGACGGATGCGACTCGAACATCAGCAGTTTGTCCTTATGCGCATTGCTCACCGACATGACGCAATCGAGACTCAAGGTCCAGCCTGTCACTGAGAATTGCACAAAGTTTTTTTTAATGCTTGTACTCGAGTCGTTAAATTTTTTACTTCTTTCGGCAGTTCCGTATGAATAGCGTTTCCATAGGGGAGCTTGTACATATTTTTAACCTTATTCATCCAAGATCACAAATATAGATCTTTGCGTCACCTGCGAAGAGAAGTCGCATTAGTATAAAATTTAAAAATACCTGCTCCCGTGTGGTCTCCGGCAATTATCCACTGATTGGATTTGTGATAGTGAAGGGCGGTTATGGTCGCCTTGGTTGCGTTCGTTCGCCTGAGAAGGTACTCGAGAGCTCCGTCGCTCGATTTATCTTTGACGTGGAGGGCTAATAAGTAAATCGTCGTCTGATAAGAACTGACCAGGTTCGGGTGACGCACTGGTTCTTCGTCCTCCACTACTGTTTCTTCCTCGTCGGTTTCAGTTGCTATGTATAGCTCTTTTAATCAAAAAAAATTAGAATTATTAGTAAAAGTTGAATATTTGTATTTTTGGAAACTTTTGAAATCTTTCAAGCAGCTGTAAAGTATGTATAACATTTCACATAAATGTGGTGTAGTGTAGCAATAATCTAGTATAGAATTTGTTCAATTTTAAGCATGACGAACCCACATCTGGGGGAATTAGCGACGTGCACTGAAGCTTCCAAGTTGCTCCGAATTCAGGGTCCATGTAAGTCAACGCTTTTAATGATTCCAAATCTGCTTCCAATTCTTCGGTCATTTCATATCTCTGTTTTTCAAAAATATTTTCTTTTTTACTTATTCATTTGACTTTTCAAATATATTATATATAGCGCATAAATGTAATGTACGAATTGGTACGCACCGCACGATCGTTAATTAATTCCACAGTCGTGGACGAGTTTCACAAAGCAATATGCCATTGAATTTTTTGAAGCAACGTAAAATGGTTTTAGTAAAACGGATAATATTTTCAACTGTCATGCAGAATATCATTGCATAAAAAATTTGACAGCTTCTATTTACGGCGTGCCAATAAGTTACGTAACGCTTTACCTTTTTTTTCTTTAATTTTATTACTTCTTGCAAATACTGGAAGCAAAAGAAGGCTGCGCATTTGAAATTATTTATAAATTCGTTCGAAACGAACCAAATCAAGAGGGTAATCTTTCAAATCCAAAAATACCTCCTTCTTTGTTGCAAACGAAAACGTCTCCGATTTGGAAGGTGCGCAACTCTCGCGCGAAACCGCGAGCGAGTCTATCGACGGATCGCGGCGCGAGTCTGTACCCGCTTCGACGAAAAGAGACTCACCGCCGAGTTGTGCAAGCCGAGGACGATGATCTCGTTGCCCATTGGCTCGTAGTAGATGCTCTTTATGAGAAAGTCGTTCCTCATCGTCTTCACGTGCTGGCACTTGGAAGTGAGGAACCAGACGAGCTCGCCGTCCGGGTCGTAGCAGACGAAGTACTCGACCCGCGGGCACCAGATCATCCGCGTGAAGATGAACGCCGGGTCCAGGGGGTAAGGCGGGTGCAGGTACTTGCCCTGCATCGAGAACCTCTGTATCTCGACGCCTCGCTCCACGAGCAGAGTCTCCTGCGACGGGGGGCGGGGGGGAGAGGGTTTAAGCGTTTCTTGAGAGGTGCTTTATTTAAACTTTCATTTCCATTCTAATAATAAAATTTTATGCGGAAGAAAAGGTTTCTGAATTATCAAGTAAACTAATAAAGAGACTCAAAGAAATTATAATCACGTCGCTTCAAAAAGCAAGTTATCCAAAATTCCTTTTTCAGGAAAAGTAAACGTTAGATTGCACACAGCAAACGTTCGATCAGCGTCAATAAGTAAAAGCCAAATACCTGAGTCGCCTCGCAAAAGCACATGAATATGAAGTTCTTGTGGAGGACGGTGGTAGTCGTGACCCTCAATCCATGATAAATCTTCTCGTCGCGCACGCCTTCGAAGACTCTCTCGTCGAGGCGGCTCGCGAACGTGTCGCTTATTATCCGGAGCTGCGTGCGCAAGCGATCGTTCCTCTCGTGCACCTGCGGATCGTCCTCGCTCTCCACCGGATCGGACTCGTCGCTCATCGCGAGAAGTTAACTTGGCTGCCGCTCGCAGGAGGAGACGAAACGCTGCTTGCCTTCGGCGCAGATCGAGAGGATCCAGCGGAGCGTCTGCATCAGAGTGCATCTGTTGATGCTCAGTTCGGACATTATGGTCAGGATGTACATTGGATTTTGAGGGAGCTCAGCCGACGGATATAAGTTACGGTGAATTTTGTAGGTTAGGTGGATTTTAAAGGGCTTGCGGGTGAAACAATGAAAAACGTAGATTAGTTTTTAGATGCTATTTACTTTGGACTGCGAATATTAGCAAGAAATATTGTTGCCGAAATTTGAGATTAAATGGGTATTAAATTACTTTGTAGTGGGACTTACACATTTGTCTACATTTTAAGTAATGTTTTGATGGTTTGATGAGCTATTAAATTAATTTTGATGAGACTTTAAATAGAAAGAACAGGTTAGAAAAGTATACCTAACATTAAATTGTTCAAAAAACAAAGCATGTTTTACGTCTGAGTCACGTTCGACAATCATTCTGTTTATATTTTTAAAACCATTAACTATATAACTATCCACAGTCTTTTGGGAAATTTCGCAATCAACGAAATTTTCTTTGTTGGAAAACGTGAAAGGGAGAAGTGACATTTTAAAATTGTATCATTATTGAAAATCTATAAAAAGTATTATAGAATTTTTTATTGAATTGGATTTTCATATTAATAAATAAAAACATCTTCCTATATCAAAGAAAAATAATGGAAGTATTTTCTATTCCGACGATTGATTGAAATTGAGTCAAATGGGTATTTTATAATGTTCGATTATAATGACATTTCTCCAACGCATAATAGCTGATGGCAAGAAACTTAATTACGCCCACTACAATTTTCAGTAGAACTTTTCTCGTCAAAACATTGTTAAGTAATTTCTGGAATTATCCGTTCTCATCTTATTAATGTATTGCACAGCATTTTGCAATTTATCATTAATTATATTGTTAAGTTTAGTAATTCATTTTCAGTGTTTACACTTTCTGTACGTATTGAAGGTGAATCAGAAGTCAAAATACTTGACAATAAACTAAAATTTCATGGAAACATGGGAAGTTTTCCAACAACTTTTTCTGCGCACAAATCAAATACTACGCCGTTTTGAAACGAAAGGAAAGCTGCGTAAATCTAACACCCAACTACAAATAACTAACTTTTGTTTCGCGTCGTGTTCTCATTAAATCAAATAAACTTTTTTTGCAGAAATGCGCCGTTTCGTTTGCACCGAAACCTTTTCAAACATTCGACATTCCAAAGAGCTTTCGGACATCCCCTATACGTCAAATTCCCGGAAATCCGCGGCCAATATTGACAATACCTTTATGAAATTCAGGCTAACCTCCAAAAGCAAAGAGCAATCGAAAAACATTCCTCGAAAACTTCGTCGAACCGCGAACAAAAGCAAACGAAGCCCATCACGCGGCTCGAGGCTTTTGTGCGATATATAATGACGCCCTCCTCGAACAGAAGCAGCGGTGCTAAGCCCCCCCCAGGCATTATGGAAATCCGTTTCCTTGTTAAAGAAAGGCAATTGCGCAACCAGCGAGAGCGGCTAATCAAGGCGTGCGCATAATTCCTTCGTAAGGGCGCTCGGTCGCTCGAATCGCACCCCTTTTCTAAATTGCCGGCGTTGCGCAACCGGCCGCGCATCAAGATCTTCCCCCGTCGTGTGCCGTCGCTCTTTAGCGCCTCGCCGTCACGTGCCGCGCGAGCGATGACGCGGCTCGGCTAAAAAAAATGATACGCGTCCGCGAAGGGCGAGAGAGCTTTCGGCGTGGCATTGACGAGATTGGCTTTCGTCGGGAAATCTTTCTTCGGCGCTAATTGCCGGCGTCTTAATTAGCGGAGATACGCGGGGCTAACTGGCTGATTTTCTGCACGCGGCGAAGGATGGGGGTTCGAGGCCACTGTGATATTTTGTGCTGCGGAATTTTTCTTTAAGGGGCGGTAATTAAACTTGAAATTTCATTTCGATCAATTTCGTAACTA
>JAWWEM010000010.1:8398104-8440401 GCA_035582935.1 Ormyrus thymus
TTAACATAGACTAAACAGTCCACAAGACACGTCACGAACGATGGAAGTTTTTTCCATTTATTTCTAACAGTGTAGTTGTCATTTGTTATAAAAAGTATATTTTTATGGAAGTCACATATTTGAAGAGTTGTATAATACTTTTTTCAATTCATTATCGAACAAAATATAATTAAAAATGTTCATGAAATGTAGATGATACCGATGAAAACGATATCTCACAATGAATTGAACCAAAACTTTATTTTGCTTCAATCCATTATGAATTTCAAAATTTCAAGAAAACGAAAAGTTTTGAAGCCATCCCTCGGGTATTTTACAAGTAGAAGTTTCATACTGTAATCATTCCGCTTTCTTCTGATAGCTTGTCTGTGTACATACTGTACATACTCCGAGGCACACCGCGACCGCGCAGTGGGAGCGCAGCAGTAGTGCACGTAGTCGACCGTTTTCTTGGCGAGTGTCGGCGCTGTGTGCGAAGTGCTGCCGCGCGGTGCCGCGTCCTTTGACACGCTTTTATAACCGTACACGGCGCGGTTCCCGAGAACGCGAGGATAAACACTGCTCGGCATCGCAAACCTCCATAACCCGAGCTCGAAAAGCCGCGGGCATTGTGTGATTACGGCGCGTAGCCGCGGGACACCATGCCAAGTGTCAGCAGAGCGGAGCCAGGAGAAGCCGCCGCCGCCGCCGTCGTATCACGAGGTCGAAGCCTGGGCGGCCGCATTTAGCGGATGCACGCCGCAGTATTCTTGAGCAGCCCGGCCCCAGTTTTGGCCCTCGCAGCAGAAACCGCCTGGCCGCAGCCACTACTCCGAGGGTATATAACAAACATAAGTGCACGCGCGTGCCGTCCCTGTTAAAGGAATCATAATACGCAACGGAGACGCGCGCGGGCGCGCGTGTACTCCGGCGTCTTTGGACTTTAGGCCAAGTGTCAACGCCGCGGACCGTCGCAACTCTCTTCGACTATCCCTTATGCCTGTCCTGAGGTAAATATACGAGAAGGCGTCTTGAGAGAGCGAGAAAGAGAGAGAGAGAGAAAGAAAGAGAAAGAGAGTGAGGACGAGCGCGTACTAGTAACTAGCGTAAAAAGAGAGAGAGGGTAAGAGAGTTTACTCGAGAGCGTGTGCGTGCGCGTTGGTGTTTACACGTAGGCCAACTTCTTCGGGAGACGTTGAGGCGCGAGGCACATAACCTCATCGCCGAGCGTTCAAGCTAACTGCCTACCCCCGGTCTGCGTCTTCCTTTCTTGCTTGCAAGTTTAGCGCCGTGGAAATGCACTGCGAGAGCCTACGGAGTTCCAGTTCAAAGTAGAAGAGCCGTTACCGGAATGTATGCTTTTGACTTTTCTTCATAGAGATCCTCGGGGTGATTCACGGTGCTTTTTCATGGTTTTCTAAAATTTTGATATTTTTTGTAATATTAGCGTTTTGGCAAATTTCGACGAGAAACGGTTGAGAAGACTTTACATAGTAGTTTAATGTTTCCTGGAAATCTACATGTGAAATAGAAGTTTTTTCTTTTGGTTAAACAAACAATTACTTTTTCTATTGGTGGTTCACTTACTATTGCATCCTGCAAAACAAACAAATATCATTAATCCTATGTTTAGAAAAAAAAAAAACAGTTAGGACAAGCTATGGATTAAATGGATTTTGTATCAGGTTTTATTATTACCGAAAAAATTAATGTATAACTGTTGTTCATATTACTTAATAATCTCCATTAAACATTACCTTAGTAGTTTGCTACCATTTATAATGAAAATTTTTTTGCATAGAAATGTTAATAATTTAATTTATTTTGCCTGTATATTCCAGAATCTGGAAGGTGTTTTAGAGTGATTTTAGGTAATCAAATATCTTTGAAAATCAAAATCAAGCAACAGGCAAGATGTCAGAAATAGTTTATCCTCAAGGGTGTAGACCCGTAACAGATGATCTTGGACCAGATGAGCTTATAAGAAGGCTCAAGGTAAATATAAAAATCAATATAGTTTTAATGCAAATAATACGTGATACCCTTTAATGCTAATTTTTATTCAAACAGACACTTGCCCACACACTCCAAGCAATGGGTCAAGATGAGGGAATGTATCAACAATATATTCCTTTAGCACTACATTTGGCAGAGGATTGCTTCCTACAACATCAAAGCAAAGATGTACAGCTACTAATTGCATGTTGTATAGCAGATGTATTACGTGTATATGCTCCAGAGGCTCCATATAAAGATCCTGATCAAGTAAGCAATAAAATTCAGGATTATCTATTTCTTAAGAAACTTTTTCATATTATAATACTTCTTTATTGTAAAAATGTATGACTATCTCTGCTATTTAAAATTTACACATTTTGTTTTATTATTTGTTTCAGGTTAAAACTATATTCCTCTTCCTCATCAAACAATTGGCTGGTCTAAAAGATCCCAAAGATCCAGCTTTCAAAAGATACTTCTATCTGCTTGAAAACTTGGCTTACGTAAAATCCTTTAATATGTGTTTTGAACTTGAAGATTGCCAAGAAATATTCTGTGCTTTATTCTCTTTAATGTTTAAAATTGTCAAGTATGTACTAGAAATCACATAATTTTTCCAACAATCTAACATACATTTCAATTTTTTTCTTATTTTAGTGATGAACACTCAGGCAAAGTTAAAAGTTTTATGCTTGATGTGCTGTGCCCACTTATAACAGAATCTGATATTGTCAGTAATGAATTACTAGATATAATTCTAATAAACATTGTTGAACCAAGCAAGACCCAAAGGAAAAATGCTTATGCACTTGCTAAAGATCTCGTGGTCAAATGCAGTGATACTTTAGAAACATACATTCAAGCAGTAAGAATTATTGAAATATTATTCATATCAATTACAAACAACGTAAATCTGTTTTTATCTTTACAATTCATTTTTCTTCTTTTAGTTCTTTAATCATGTGCTTATTCTGGGTAAAGAAGAAAAAAATCTGCAAATTTCTCATAAAGTATACGATCTAATCTATGAATTGAACCATATATGTCCCAGCGTATTGTTGTCCGTCCTGCCACAACTTGAATGTAAACTGAAATCATCTAACGAGCAAGAACGCCTCGGCGCTGTTGCCCTTCTTGCTCGGATGTTTTCTGAAAAAGGATCACAATTAGCAGTTCAGCATTCACAGCTGTGGCGAGCTTTTCTTGGACGTTTTAACGATATCAGCGTATCGATACGAACTAAATGTGTACAGTATTCGATGCACTTTTTATTAAACCATCCTGAACTTCGAAAGGATATTACTGACACGTTAAAAATGCGACAGCATGACGCTGATGAGAACGTCAGGTAAGAAATTATTACTAGCAGTTATGCAATTGAAATGCAATTCTTGTCTTATTTGTATAAATGTGTAATATTATTTTTTTTTATTCTTTCACTATAATTTTGTCAATGATATAATTCAAGTTATTTAACAATGTTTCAATTTAATAGATATGAAGTAGTTATGGCAATCGTAACAACAGCGCGCAAGGATTTCGAAGTGGTTTCAGATAGCGAGGACTTGCTAGAATTTGTGAAAGAACGAACCTTAGATAAAAAATTTAAAATAAGAAGAGAAGCCATGTCTGGTTTAGCAATGATTTATAAAAAGCATTTAAATGATGCAGATGTACCACAGGCAACAAAAAAAGCCGTCACATGGATTAAAGATAAAATTCTACATGGGTACTATATGGCGGGTATGGAGGATCGGTTGTTAGTTGAAAGACTGTTAAATACATGTCTAGTGCCTTATCAATCGCCGGCGGAAGACAGGATGAAAAAGTTGTACCACTTATTGGGAACAATAGATGATCATGCATCTAAAGCTTTCGTGGAGCTTCAAAAACACCAATTAGCGTAAGTTATTACTGTACAAATTTCTTATATTACGTAAATATTAATAAAATTTGCCAAAGAGTGAACTGTAATTTTTTTTAATTATTATTTAGTGTAAGAAGATCTGTAGCTGAATGGATTGAAATAATCAAAAGAACAGAGCAAGGAAGTGCTAGTCCTGAACTAACTCAAAAAATATTGCAAATTTCACGTTTTCTACCTGATCCAATGAAGGTGCAAGAATTTCTTCAAAAATTCAGTGCTCATCTAAGGAAAGATACAGCTCTTTTGCAAGGCATGGAAACAATTTTGCAGCCAACTGTGTCATGCAAAGACTGTGCTGAAGCTATTAGTGCAGTGCTTAAAAAGTTAGGTCAGCCTGTTATGACGAATCTCTACTACAACACAATAAAAATGTTACTAGAGAGAGTGAGTTCGGTGATGATTGATGAAGAAGCAATAAGAGTAAGTTATTAAATTTCAATTTCTTTACAAACTAGGATATTTTTATATACTTTTAATACAAGTCACTTGTTTATTTATTTCACATAAAGTAGCTTCAGCTTTTTATTTTAAAGGTTTAAAATAATTATAGTTATTTCCTTTTAATTTTTTACTTGTGTAATATAAAAAACAATTTCAGAATATTAACATATTATTTTTCTTAATTTAATAGAAGTTAATAAAAAAATTACTGAAATTTTTTATAAATAATAATCTATAGTATAACAAAACTATTGGTTAATACTTCAATTTTTTACAGGTTTTAATAGGATATGTATTAGACTGCTTAAAAGGTGGCAATGTTATTGAAGAAGTTGGTTTAAATCCCAACAATGCAGGTGAAAAAGGCCTTCGGTTATTATTGGTAAGTATCACTCATAATCCTTTAAAATTAATTAATGTCATTAATATATAATTTCAGTAATCGGTTTTAACTATATTATACATGGATAATTATAAATTAAAAATATTTATTCTACAGATGCTTTCGTTCGTGTTCGCGCCGCACTTCCTACATGACGACATTTTACTACAACTCGTACATCTCCTGGAATTAGACGATGAAATGGTTGCTCCTTTAGTCCTATCTATATTTACATTTTTAGGAAAGTACAAGCCTCTTTGCGATGTATCATCAGAAATAATGGAGCAATTGGTACCAATTTGCAAAACTTTTGCTGAAACTGGAACACCAAAACAAGCTAAACAAGCTGTTCGGTGTTTGTTTGTTAATATGGTAAACAGTCATGATAGCATTTTTCCGGAAATTATTGAAAAAATAAAAAATTCACTTACGCCTGCTTCCGAATACTATCGCACAGCAATTGTTGCACTTGGGCACATAGCATATAATTTACCTGAGAAATATCATCTCCAAATAAAAAATATGGTTTCTCGAAAGGTGAGAATTTTTTATCTATTTATTTTTGATTGTGCGAGTACGACTAGGCTTTTATTAAAAATGTTTGTACATACAAATAATTTGTTTATACTATTAACAAAAATTATTTTTCAAATGTTACAGATTGTAAAAGAACTATTAGTAAAAGAGAGTAGTGAGCAGCAACATGAATTGGATGCGGATTGGTGCAGAGAAGATGAACTACCTGAAGAAACTCGGTGTAGAATTGAAGGATTAAAGTGCATGGCTCGGTGGCTTTTGGGTCTTAAAAATGATGTGCTCTCTGCACAAAAGACATTCAGGATGCTTAATGCGTTCATCGTTAATAAGGGAGATTTATTACAGCAAGGTCGTCTTAGTAAAGCAGAAATGAGTTGGTTACGTCTTCAAGCTGGATGTTCGATGTTAAAAATTTGTGAACAAAAAGGAGTTGGTGATCAGTATATTGCAGAACAATTTTACAATTTATCTCAACTCATGGTGGTTCGTATATTTATTTATTTTTAGTGCTTACCTTTATCTTAAATTTTCCAAGTTACTTAATTAATCGCTAATAAATAATTAATTCACCTTTATTTCATACCTAGTAATTATAATTTTCATTTAAACAAATCTTAGGATGAGGTCCTTCAAGTCAGAGAGGCTTTTAGTAATAAATTACACAAAGGTCTTGGTAGAGGTATACCAAACAAATGTCTACCTTTAGATTTTATGGGTTACTATGCCTTAGCTGGTAAAGAACAAAACAAGAAATTGAAGCAGCTCATGAAAACGTACATGCAAACTGATATAAATAAAAGGAGGGATTATGTTAAAACGATGTCATTAGGAACGGTCGAGCGGGCCATGGGTAAGATAGTTAGATGTTTGTATTGTACTATTACTTTATGACTGTTTTGTATATTTCCGTAATATTCATTACTCATTTTCAACGCATTGTTTCCAGGCAAACTTCCTCACATTTTACCTGATTACATGTTAGTTTTCGCTGTTCCAATACTTGCTCATGATCCTGAATTTGTGAGTCACACTTCAATTAGTAACCTGAAAGTTATTCAACAATGTTTATGGTTTATTTTGGAACCTTTAATAACTAAAAACGAATACTATTGTTATGGCTTTTACAAAAATCTTATTGAGAGAATGAAAAATCATAAAGATGCATTGAGGCCAGATGATGAAGCTACAAATTACGTAAATATATTTTAAACGCATTGCAATTACTGTACATTTTTTTCAAAGAACAGAAATAAATTTTAATCTATTCATTTTTAGAAATTATGGGCAGTTTGTGATATGGCGATGAATGTTATTTTTACGAAAACGACAAATTTCGATATGAAGGAATTCCCAAGTGAGACTCGAATACCAACCATGTACTTTAAGCGAGCTGATGAAATAATTTCCAACACTAAAAATTATTTACCCACCGAACTTCAAATCAATATGAATAATCCAAAAGGAAAAGGAACTTCTATCAATTCCTTGACGAACGAGAGGCCAACGCGAAAAGCTAAAGGAAAACAAAAAGAAACGGGCATTGGACCAAATGAAACCGATGCAAGGGTAAGATTAAAATCATTAATTTTAATTACAAATTTAATGGGATAGTGGGAACTATTCAATGAACGAACGAATACTTGAGCTCATAATCATCGAACGAACTGCATTGCAGTACTTGCAATAACATTGTGATTTTTAAAAAATTTCATATACAGAAAGTAAAAAATCTTTAAAAATTTTTTTAAATAAAATCTGTTTTCTTTGCATAAATATCTTCAATTATCTTTAATTATCATAACAGATGTACAAGAAAGTAGTTACTATTTCAAATTTCTTAAAATTATTAACATCTTTATTTCTTGTATAAACAAATTGAAGATTTAGTTTCTTAAATTTATATTTATTTGGAAAGTATTTTTATTCTGAAAAATGTTTAAATTAGAGGTTCAAGTTACAAAATATTTAATCTAAGAATTCAAATAAAAAGATTATTTTATAATTTATGTGCAAAGAAAATTATATTTATAGCATTAATTTAAAAATAATAAATTTGAAAAATGTTGCTATTTCTGTATGTATATGAATGCATATATATTTAAAGTTAATAAAGTTGGGAAATAGTGAGGACTAAAAACAAAATAAAATAACTTTCTAGAATAATTTCTGTAGAAATTTCTTTGATATATACAGAGTTTAAAACATAAATTATTGACAAAAATAATATAGTAGTTCAAATATTGAATAAAAATGGCTATTTAAGTAATAGCATTAAATTTTTATATAATTATTTTTTACTGAGTGATATAAATTTTATTTCGCAATTTAAATCCTGCACGTAGTTTTAAATACTTTTTTAAAACTTAAAAAAATTTAATTTGTTCTTTCATTGGAAAGTTTACCTTGATACTTTCATAAAAATTAGTTCATTAAATTCTTTGAAAATGATGTACCAAATTTTTTTATAATTATAATCGAATTATACATATAAGAGCCCCATGAGCAATCATAATTGTTATTTCAAGCTGCATGTTGGCGAAATGGAATGTATTGATGCTCAGGTAATGGCATTATCAATTGATGTATGTTGTCAACGTCAAGTTCTCGTAGTAGACAACTTTGTTATTTAGTTGCATGTAAAAAAATTGTAAAATTGTTACTTATATAATAATTTTCTTTTGTAGCCGGCAGAAGCCTCGGAAACCAGGATTCATCTTCCAGGTTTAGTTGAAGAAGTGAGTAAATTTTTGTTGTATATTTTTAAATTTCATTTTACGGAGCTCAAGCACAATTTTTATATCTATTATTTAAAATTTTATATCTATTATTAAAATATTCAAAAAAATTTTAGATTGATGAGCCGCCGGAGAAAAAAAGCAGAAAAGAACCAGAGAAAATAAATAAGTAATTGTGTAAATGAACTATTGAATGGAGAAAAGCAAAGTAACAAAGTGTATGAAAACATTGTATGTGAAGACGGTGTGATAATTCTACTGAACGAACATTGCGTGAGCATCCCATAAATTAGAAACAGATTATTTTGGTTATATATTAATCGATGACATGCGTAAGTTGTTCGCATATTTCTAGAGAAAGGAAAAGAAAAACTTTAGAATGTAAGATTACAAGAATAAAGCAGAATATGAAATTAACGAAGTACTTTAGTAGCAGGTAAAAGAAGAATTGTGACTGCCAAAAATCTGGACTCTAATGAGATTAAATGGCGCTTCGTAATATCTGTATAAAAAAGACACTTAACGTTAAATTATCTTTCATATACCCTTGGTAACAGATTTGCGTCGAATCGTGTAAAGAGTTTATTAGCGAGACTCTTTTTATCCTGGTTAGAAAAAATTATAAACTAAAATTAAAAACAATTAAAAACTTTTGTTCTTACAAAATCTTTTTATCAATTCTTTTTTCCTTAAATGTAATTTGACATCAAATAATGAGATTCAAGAATTTTTATTCATTTTTCTATTACTAATTTAATAATTCATTAATTACAAAATAATAAATATGGAAGTTTCATTAGTTTAAAAAAAAATAAATTACAGTAATCTATAAAAAAAAATATTATAAGCACACAAAATTAACAAGTTTTAAGGTAATTGAATATTCTACTAAATGTATTCTATTTAAAAATGTCTTATCACTTTTGTAATGGGGCGCAATTATTCTTTTTATTAGCTTATAATTGTATGGTATTTGTAATTTATTTTGTTTTAAAGGTTGATGAAATGTTATTTATGATATTTAAAAAAGAATTTAAACTAATTTAAATTGTTTTTAATTTTATTGCCTGATCGTAAAAAAAAATCATAAGTTCAAGTTTTACATATACGTAAATTCGTTTTCTATCGTTCATTTGCCATTCCTGGTGTCGCTCAATTTTATTTAATAGATGCATTAAAATAAAACGATGTTGATTTCCTTTTCTACAAAGCTTCTATTGTTGTAATCCTATACCTTTTCTCTGATAATTGGTATTTATTTATACAAGACAATTTTTTATACTTTTAAACCCTTGTAAAAGTAACTATGAAAGTATATCAGTTCTAATTGAACTATTCGTGTAGCTATTTTTACTAGGGTACTTAATAACACATTTGCGTAATATTTACAAGGGTAGAACTAACAATGGGATGGCACAAAGATATCAGATGTTTTAGATTCATAGAATTGTATATTTTGAAATGATTATAAGATCGCATAATTTTGGCAATCCAAAATTGATTGTTTCTAAAACATTTTTTATAAGCATTGATTATGAATAAAATTTTGAACAATCTTAGCAGTTTAATAATCTTTCGTAAAGATGCGTTTATTTTCATTTGAATAATATATTCATTTGAATAACTATATTTCATGTTAATATTAAATAGTAAAAAGTTTGACTTGGCTATCGAACGGCATGTTATGGGATTGTCCTTTTATCGTTTGTTATGTTTCATGTAAAGAGCATTACCTATTTAAAATTCTAAATTTTATATTTGTAAAAACGTATTTCGAAGTTACGAGTTCGAAAATAAAATATTAGTGTGACTCAGATATTCCATAATATTATTCACGCTGTGCGAGATCATTCTTGCCGTTCGACTGCCGATTTAGAAGTATTATTAATTAAATAATCGTATACCGTCGTTGTGTTGATTCCGAAACGGGTTTCAGTTCATTTTTCTTAATTATTTCCTGAAAATACGAACAGTACCAGCTTCAAACTGCTTTCAATTATACGATTCATTGAATATTCTGTTAATAAGTAATAATTTAGTAAAGGAAAAATGAATTTGATCGCTGCTTTGGACATAATTTAAATAATTCTTTTGTGCGGGCCTAGTTCTTATTCATTTTTTGTGGTATCATCAATATAATTATAATTGCTATTATTAGTACTGCGTGTTTGAGTATACGAACGATTTGTAAAAGAAATGTGAGATTTGTGAATGAATTTACTACGAATGAGTATGTCTGTTTGAGATTATAATATAAATATAATTATAACAGTATGAAAAAAGAAAATACACTTACTTCCCTTTCACTGAAATTGCAGTACTATGCTGTATTGATAAATTATATTCCTTGCATTCTGTCACAAACCCATGAGTCATTTTTGTATAATAATAAAAGTTCAATTATTATATTTAGATATCAGCATCATACAAATTACGAATTCATAGAAAAAATTATAAAATTATAAAATTTATGGAATTACATTAGATTATTGTCTTTCATACAGCATAGTGAAGTACATTTTAATTTATTAAAAATTATTCATTTTTTTCATATAAAACTGCCAATAATTCTTCTTAAGGTTAAAGACTCAATAAACATGGTACTGATATTTCCGTGCATTGGCAGTAATTTATCAATTAAACATATTCTCAAGAATTATATTATAGATTCGTTTAGTCAGTGCTATTGCATTTGTCAATCGATGACATAAGTATTGTACTGGATCTATAATAAAATTAGATAAAGAAAGCTTTTATTTGTAGTTTTTAGCGTTCAGAATTTTAGACTTTATTGTACAATGACAATTTAAATTAAAAACCAGTTTTCGCAATTATTATTTTTATTTAAAAATGTATATTACAAAACAATATTTTGGGCTATATTTATTTGTCTTATATTATCGTTTTTTAAAAGAGGACGTTTTTCCAGGTTTTCCACCTTTTGACTGCTTGAACGATTTCTTAAACTTCTGTTTCTTTTTATCGTTGGCTCTGAAAATTTTAAATTAGAATTTATAAGTGTATTCATTTAAAAATTACTAATGTCAATTTAATACTTACTCATATCTCATTTTCTTAACTCCTTTTTTACTGACATCTGTTAAATCCACAGCAAACGAAGAGAATTTACGCTTTTTAGTTGGTGCTAAAATTAAAATAAAAGTGAAATGTTTGTTGAAATTTTCACGTATTGCATACAAAATTCCAAAAATTTAAAAAAAATTTCATTACTTTTTTGTTGGTTGAAATGTCTTTCCTCATCATCCTTGACAGTACGAATCTTCTTTAATTTATTACTCCTTTTTGCCATTCTTGCTTGATAAGCAGCTACTTTGTTCAATTCTTTCATAGCTCTTTCCTCTGCTGGATCCATTTTAGGAGCTTTCTTCTTTGCTTTCTTTTTTTCTTGTACAATATTATGAGGTTCTTTTTTCTTCTTACTCTTATCTCCTGGTTCCGTTTGTTTTTTTGTTAATGTTAATTTTTCTGAAAAAATAAATAAATCTTATTGTAACGTTTATATGAAAATCTGAAGTTATTAAAATGTAAGAATTTGGAAATTAAAGCAAGTTTAAATTGAATAAAGTACTTATAATTGGTAATATTGAATAAACTATATACCTTTTTCATTTTTCCTTTCTTTTTTAGTTTGGAACCAAGTTCTTTCATCCTTTGAATCACTTTCCTTTAACATATTTTCTGCTCTATTTGCTTGATTTTCTATTTTTGCTATTTCTCGCTCTTGCCTTTCTTCTTCTAATATATTTTCTACGTCTTCTTCAAGAGATTTCAATTTTTTATTATATTTATCTATTATATCCGGCGGAATGATTCTATGTTTAACAGGATTTTTTGCGTGTTTTATTACTTCTTTGACTAAAACTCGTTCTTGTTCACCAGCTAGTGAAACAGAAACGCCACCGCGACCAGCTCTTGCTGTGCGTCCGACTCTGCAATTTTAATGATTTTATAACAACAAATAAAAAAAAAATTCTTATTAAATTTAAATTTTGATAATTAAAAATGTTATAAATCGTCTTTATTTTTGACCTGTGAATATAATGTTGCAAAGTGGCTGGCATCACAAAATTAATTACAGTCTTTACTCCACTTATGTCCAGTCCTCTTGCAGCAACATCTGTGGCCAATAATACATCAATTGCTTCATCTTTAAATTTTCTTAAATTTTCTAATCGTTGGGGTTGCGACAGATTTCCATGAAGCTCTCCAACCTAAGCAAATTAATAATTCTTTTCAATTTATGCTTAATATTAAATAAAATTATATTATAATCTTCTTACCTTGATACCTAACAAACCTAATACGATATGCAGTCTATGTGCCTGTTTTTTGGTTTGTACAAATACCATTGTATGGTCGTGGAAAGTACGGCACAATAAAGCTGCTAATACCGCTTCTCGATCTCTTTCCCTTTCCTTTCGAATCCTAAAATTAAAGTTATATTTTAACCTGTTAACCTTTTAACGGATGGAGGGGTTAATATATCAATCAGCTGTCAGGTTGGGAATTCTACATAAGAAATTAATTGAGTTTATTTATACACTTTACGTCTAATAAAAGGTCGATTTTAACTCACATTTCTTCGCTGTTAAAAGCTTAAAAATCTATTAAGTTTTATAGTATAATAGTAAAATACAATATAATATAAATTACGAGATCTACAAACCTAATAAATTCTTGTCGCAAATTAAATGCAACGTCTTGATTACTATCAACGAAAACTTTAACAGGTTTGTTTAGAGACACTGCAGCTAAGTCTTTTACTTCTTCTGTCATTGTTGCAGAGAATAAAATTGTTTGTCGCGTTCTTGCACATTGCCTGACGATGTGTTTCATTTGCTCAGCAAAATATTCATCCAACATTCTACAAAAATAAATTAAGTAAGCTGATTTTTCACATTTTTTATGATCATTCCAAATAGATTTTATAAATTTACCTGTCTGCTTCGTCCAAAATTAAAACTTCAATGGTATCTAAAGTAAATGTAGGTGTATTTGCTAAGTGATCGATAAGACGTCCTGGTGTGGCTATAACAATATCGGGATTCTTTCTAAGAACACTTTCCTAAAACCCGTAAAATGATTTGTATTATTTAGTTAAAAAATAATACCATGCATGAACGTAATGCAATAATTCTATAAATAATCTACCTGAACTTTGACATCTAAACCACCAACAGATAAACCTACTTCAATTGAAGTAAATTGGCATAATTGTTTAGTAACTTGGTAAACTTGAACACCTAATTCTCTCGTTGGTACAAGAACTAATACCCTTGTTATTGCAGATTCTTCAACAGGTCTGTACAACAATCTTTCTAAAGTAGGTAACATATAGGCTGCAGTCTTACCAGTACCAGTAGCAGCACAACCACATATATCTCTACCCATCAGTGCAACTGGAATAGTTGCTGCTTGAATAGGAGTTGGACTGACGAAATTCATTGCTGTAACAGCCTGCAATAATAATAATTTAATTAATATTCTTGTTTATACTACTATATAATTATACTATTTAAAGAAATTTACTTTTAATAAAGGTCTTGATAAATTCATAGTGTAAAATGAAGCTAATGTGTCATAACTTGAAACTTCTTCAAAGTCAATCAGTTCCTCTTCTTCAGTCTTACGTTTTTCTTTTTTAATTTTCTTTTCCTTGGTTTTAATTGCATCTGTAATAGTATACAGTATTATTAATTCCTCTGTAAAAAACTTATCAACTTGATGTATAAAGTAATTATTGCAAACCTTTTTTAAGATCTTCTTCTGAAACAAATAGACTGACGTCATCCTCAGTTCCTTCTTCACCTTCTACTTTTACAGGATCATCAGCTGAGCCATTCTAAAATAAAGTATTTATATATTTCCCAGATTAATAATTAAACATAAAAAAAAGTTTATAACATACTTGCTGACTGCGGCTATTTCTAAATTTGTTTATTTTATCATCAAGTTTTGTTTTAACTTTCCTCTTGATATATTTACTTAAATCATTCCACGTATCTTGATTATATTCTTCAACACTAGTAATAAATTGAAAATCCCCATCTTCACTTTTTTTTTCTTTTTTCTTTACTTTTTTGCGTGGTTGAAACTGAAATAACAAACAATATGAACGCATGTATTAATTTTATATTTACGGGATTATTAAAGAAATACGTACGTCATCTTCTTCTTCAGAAGGTTCAGAATAATCAGGAACTTCTTCATCATCTTCGATAGTCTTTATTAAATCAGCCATTCTTTAATATTTTTGCTTAACAGGCGGTATAAACAAAAAGCATCACAAGCCAACAAACTACTCATCACATGTTCAAAAAAAGGTTAGGTAGGTTCCACAAAAACACATGTTACTTCGACTTCGATATGTAAATCGAAATGATTTATTAGCGAAACTTCGAGGCATTGTACTATCGATTATAATCGAACATTAACCGTGTTTATGGCGGGAAAAGGTTTCTGTTGGACACTGTTCTCTCATGCGGTCTTGACCTCGAGTAATAGAGCAAATTATCGTGCGAACAACCATTTGTACAAAAGGCTAATATTGTTTAAACGATTGATTCGTTTGGGTACCAAAAATATGGGAATTCTAGGGTTGTCGAAATTGATTGCTGATGTTGCTCCTGAAGCCATCAAAGAATGTGAATTAAAACACCTTTTTGGTAAATTTAATAAAAAATGTATTTTTTGTACTTAATGTTTGGACCATAATCAAATAGAAGCACTATTATTTTTTAGGCCGTAAAATTGCTATTGATGCATCTATGTGTTTGTATCAATTTCTAATAGCTGTACGATCAGAAGGAGCACAATTAACTTCTGTAGATGGAGAAACAACAAGGTATGTAATAAAAATTCTCTTTCTGTTTTGTTTTATAATTAGTAACATGAGAGAAATCTGCTTTTATATATACATTTTTTTATCAGTCATCTGATGGGTACTTTTTATCGAACAATAAGACTTGTTGAAAATGGCATAAAACCAGTTTATGTTTTCGATGGAAAACCACCAACTTTAAAGGGTGGAGAATTGGCAAAACGCGCTGAAAGAAGAGAGGAAGCTCAAAAGCAACTCCAAGCAGCTGAAGAAGCTGGTAATGCATGTTCATTAACTTAATAAATCTTTAATAAATTCTGGAATAATTTATATTAATTAAATAAATGGGTATCAATTACAAATAAATTAATAATTAAGATCAAATTATTATTATAAGCTGTTGTAAAGAATTTTCTTAAACATATAATTATTATTGTTTATTTGAAAATTTTAGGAAATGCTGAAGAAGTTGACAAGTTCAATAGAAGATTAGTAAAAGTAACAAAACAACATGCAGAAGAAGCAAAACAATTATTAACTTTAATGGGCATACCTTTTGTTGATGTTAGTATCAAATTATAATTAAAATTTTGATTAAATAAATTAAAAGATAAATAATTTTACTTAAACACAATACAGGCCCCGTGTGAAGCTGAAGCACAGTGCGCTGCTATGGTGAAATCAGGAAAAGTTTATGCAACAGCTACAGAAGATATGGATGCACTGACTTTTGGATGTACTGTTTTGTTGCGCCGTTTAACTTTCAGTGAAGCTCGAAAAATGCCAATTCAAGAAATACAGTATGATAAAGTACTAAATGGATTAGGACTAAGTAGGGATGAGGTAAATGTTGTTTAAATTAAATATCAAAATAAAAATAAATTTATAGTAATTTGTTTCATTTATAGTTTATAGATCTTTGTATTATGCTGGGTTGTGATTACACTTCGAGCATTAAAGGAGTTGGTCCAAAAAGAGCAATAGAATTAATAAAAAGTCACAAATCTCTTGAGAAAATTTTAGATAATTTGGATAAAAAAAAATTCCCAGTCCCTGAAGATTGGAATTACAAAGATGCCAGACAGTTATTCATTGAACCAGAAGTACAAGATCCAGAAGAAATTGATGTTTGTCTTTTTTTTAATTTTTATTTATTTATTTTCATATTATTGCAATTAAATTTCAAAAAAAATGTTTGTTTTTTACAGCTAAAATGGAATGATCCAGATGAAGATGGTTTAATTAAATTCTTATGTGGGGACAAACAGTTTAATGAAGAAAGAGTTAGAAATGGAGCTAAAAAGTTACTGAAAGCTAGGCATACAGGAACTCAAGGAAGAATAGATTCATTCTTTAAAGTTTTACCAAATACAAATTCAACAGCAATGAAAAGAAAGGTTTGTATTTTATAAATTAACATAAAAACTTTTTTATTAATAACAAATATTTATTTACAATTTTTTTATAGGCTGATGATAAAAAAACACCAGCCAAAAAAGGAAAAACTGGTGGGCGAGGGCGGAAACCTAAGTCACGTTGAAAATTTCAAATCTTTTTATACAATTATAAATTAAAGTTGTTGTAATTATTTGTACATGCATATTAATTTTGTCCCGAATATTTGTAAAGAAAACTTTACACGAAACTTTATATTTTTTTTATTAAACAATTTATAATAAAATAAAATCTCAAGCATAATAATTTACTATAAAAAGAATCTTTTATATTTTATATTAGATTTATTTTTTAATTAATTAATATTGCATAAAAATTTAACAATTTATTGTAAACGCTTTTGCCCGCAGCTATTATCAACAATGATTTATAAAACTAATTCGGCTTTCTAATTATTGCAGCTTTTAACTTGACACATGATTTTTTATGTGCTAAAAATCTGTATATCGCAGTCACTTCATCAACTTTTTTAACAATATCAGTCTTAGATTAGTTATTTTCGAAAATGGCTTGCAGAAGACTGTATATTTATAAATTACATAAAAATATACTACGAATAAATTAGTAACAAAGCAACAAAATGTACATGATTTAAAATGTTGAATAAGTACAAATATAATTTCTTTACTACATAAAAAATTAAAATATAGAAAGTAAGTATAATAAATCTTGAAATATATGTACAAAAAAATTCTAATCAACATTTATGTACATTTTGTTACTTATTAGTGCTACTTGTAGTATATGTACAATGTAAGTACCCTATTTTAATAGGTAGTATGTGTAAAAATTTGTATATGTTTGATTAATTTAAAAATATGTCATTGAAATTTAATAACAGTACTACCAATTGCATTGGAGTCCATGATATGAGATATTGCTTGATCAATAAAATCAGGTGAATACACTCTATCTAAAATAGGTTGAAGTTGATCTGCATCTGCAAGCTTTTGCAATGATTGCAAATATGCAGTTTTTATTTTAGAACCTTCTTTCCAGTGACAGGTAGTAGCACCAAAAACGTACTGTATTATAAAAATCAATTTTTTATTAACAAATGATTAGTTTTTTCTTTTCTTAATTTTATTTTTGAGTCTTTTTTTTTACTTTCAATAAAGATTATAAAAAATGTGGCAAAAAGAAATAGTTACCTGAAGTAGCAACTTCACTCTTATGCATCCAGCAAATAAACTACCTGTAAATGATCCTAATGAGTCAGATATTAAGTGTTCAGGAGCTGTTGATATATAGGAACCATATGAGACTAAATGTTTTTTTAAAACTTTTTCATCTATAGGTTGTCCTCCAGTGTGAAAAATGGCGTCAAATCTAAAAAAATTTAACGTGATTCTTTTTATTTAAATTTACTCACAATCATGTACATTTATAAAAAAATCTTACTTGTCACGAAGTTCTAATTCTTTAATGATATCTGATTCGTTAAATAGAATTATTTCATCTGCTCCTAGTGCCCTCATTACAGGAGCAGCTTGAGGATTACAAACTGTAACAATATGACCACTCCAAGCCTTAATTAATTGTATTAGCATGCAACCCACAGGTGTACTACCTCCATATATCAGAACCCTAATAAGCATAATGAAATTCTTAAAATATTTCTTTGCAGAAAAAATTTCTAGAAAATTTATTGAATAAAGAATTTGTTGAATTTGCTTTTTTATCACTTAATTTTAGAAAGTAAATTATTTATATACCTTTTTCCTTTAGCATTGCCTTCTTTAATGATAGAGCCATTTAATAATGCATCCCAAGCTATGCAACCACTGTAAGGTAAACTAGCAGAGGCTTCAAACGGTAATTTTTTTGGCATTTTAGCCACTCGAGTTTCTGGTACAATAATATATTCTGCCATTGTCCCAGGAGACCATGATGGAACAGCTAAAAATACTCTATCACCTATATCAAAATTAATAACATTGCAGCCGATATCTACAACAATTCCTGCACAATCTCTTCCTAGAGTTACTGGCAAATCTTTATACCTCTAAAATCCATGAATAAAATAGTATTAAATTACTATTTTTAACAAAATTGTTAGATTTTTTACCGAGTTGAAAATTTAATTTACTGCTAATTAACTTACTCCACTGTTAAGTAGCTTCCTATAAACCCTTGAGTAACCAAAACATATTTTTGTATCAATCTCATGAATTGATGCTGCTTTGACTTGGATTAGAAGTTCATTTGGTTTTTGAATTACAGGCATTTCAGCATCTTCTATCAATGAAATTCCCTATAAATGATTAAAGTTTAGTAATATAGTTAAAAAAGAGTAATTTTAAATAAAAATTGTTGATTTTACTTCTATGCCAAGATAATGGTGGCAAACAATTGCTTTCATGTGGTGTAAATGCCTTGGAGCATACCAGTTTAAGGTCATTGAGTATCCTATTAAGCTTCCAGCCAACAAACCAAAAACAAAATAAAAAAATTCTCTTCTTGATACTGAAAATTTTTAATTATAAAATATTAATTCTATAACTTTCAGTAAAAAAATTTATATGCTTTTATATATTGTCGTATTATAAAATTGAAGTTACCATCTAATGTATAGAGAGCCCTAAGTTGCTGATAAATATATTTTGGATGTAATCTAATGGATGACAAATGATAATGTATTGCTTGAAACTGTGTTTGAAACCAAATAAAAATTTGTTGAAAAAATTCCTTGAATTCTTGACCATGCAAATCATTTCCTAGATCTTGGAGAAGTCGATGACCTTGCGACATCCATGAACTTAATAGTTGTAGACCATTTTGAGTTGTTACTGAAGTTTGAATCTACAAAAATATATTTATCAAAAGTATATTACAAATTATAATACTCTTAATATACAAAATATGAAAACTATTATATTAAATTTAAATAACTTTAATTTAATGAAAAAAATGTAAACTATTTAAATAGTGTGAATAGATAATAGATATCACAAAATAAAAATTGACAAAGCAACCCTTTTAAAGAATTTAAAACTAAAGAATTAGCACAGACCTAGAACAAGCACATTTGGAAAAGTTCCCAATTACAGTAATCAAGGTCAATGATTCCCTCAAACTAAATGACCTTTGATTTCACTACTACAATGAAAATTCAATAAATTGAAATCACATACAATTACTTAGAGATATGCAAAATTAAGATGATATTTACCTGCAGTGCTTCAAATTGATTAGACAGTCGAAATATTATTTCATCCATCGTTAAATTCGGTTCGTCTGTATCAAAATCGTATTTGAGCGTTCGTTAAAGCATTGGCTGAAGAGGCATACTGGTGCGTTGTTTTTATTTTGTCAAAAAAAAAAAACAGACAGCTTGTCTTCCACGTGCGGTGACGTAAAACTCGCAGAGACTCCAAAACCATCGACCACCCTACTCAAAAAACTGCACACTTGTGCGTTAAAAATAACCGATCTGCATCTAGACTCGAAATAGACCCCGTAGGCATATCCATTCGTTAATGAATGACATTTTCGGTTTTATAAGATGCGAATATGATAAAATTATAGATGAACAGCGATTCGATAGGGAGACGACGTTGCAAAGGGACTGGAAGAATAATTTTTTTCTTCGATTCATTTCTCTCCCTCCACAGGAGGTTAAGTTCGTAGAGGTATTTTACCACAAACTTGTTTAGATTTTTAACTATCGTGATGTAACAATTAAATACTGCTAAAATCACGTGGTCCATGTCACGTGACTGAATCGTAGGATTTAAAGTTTTTACGAAAAATGGCTGCTCTTTGTTCCGGTAGATTTGAGGTTAAGGTAAAGCTTTTTTTGTTTATTTAAAAGTTCTAATTACTTTTGTAGTATTAAAAATGAAATAATTTTACCGTAAACTTAAACATAATATTTATAAATTATTAATATTAGAGTATCAGCGTAAAATGCCCATAATTTATAGGCAGTTTATTTTTATGGTTTTCAATTTCCCTAACTACATATCACGGATATTTTGGCGCTAGTCTATCCAAAACCCCTATTCTGGTGCCTATCAATCAATATTATCTGTTGCCTTGTAACCATAGTAACGAATAAGCTTCTGCATGCTGCGTCTGGGTCCCGGCGGCAGTGCTATTGTTATCTCCCGAAGTAGACTTCCAACTTGAACTTCAATTGTTCCTGCAAAATTCAAGATGAATTTGAAGTATTTCGCCTGGTGCCTTACCATTTTATTAATCAAAAGTTCTTTTTGCCATGGCGATGATTTTGATATAAGCGGATACATCGCGTATTGTCCTTGTATGGGTAAGTTGATACACTAATTCATAAGTGAATAACTAAGTTTTTTCCATTTATACTAAATTTTAAATATTTTTTTAGGCCGCTTTGGAAATCAAGCTGACCATTTCCTAGGTGTTTTAGGATTCACAAAAGCATTAAACCGTACATTAATATTACCTCCTTGGGTAGAATATAGAACTGGAGAGATTAGATCTGTAAGATTTAATATTTTATATTTGATGCTTTCATTAAAAAATTTTGAAGTCTAATAATAAACGTATCTATTACAGAGACAAGTTCCTTTTGACACATACTTCAATGTTTCTGAAGTACAAAAATGTCATAGAGCAATTTTAATGGAGGATTTCATGAAGAATATAGCACCAACTCTTTGGCCTCCTTCAGATAGAATTTGTGATAAAATCATCATTTGCTTATTTTTGTTTCTGGATAAAATAATATATTTACTTAATTATTGTTTTTAGCATTTTGTTACAAACCACGCGGTACAAGTGATTCATGTAATGCAAAGGAAGGCAATCCATTTGGTCCATTTTGGGACACTTTTTATGTAGACTTTGTTGGTTCTGAATTTTATGGACCTTTACATTTTGATGTACATCATAGTGATATGAAATTTCAATGGCGGCAAAAATATACTTCTGCAAAATGGCCAGTATTAGCATTTACTGGTGCTCCAGCAAGTTTTCCATTACAATTAGAAAATAAGAAACTTCATGAATGTCTTATCTGGAATGATAATATGATACACAGAGCAAAAACTTTTATTAAACACACCCTTCCACCTGGGGCCTTTATTGGAATACATTTAAGAAATGGAATAGATTGGGTAAATATTAGTAGAATTTTATTTTAATTGAAAAATTTAAATTAATTATTTAATATTCTATACTCTAGGCAAGAGCTTGCGAATTTATTGGATCTACTCCTAATCTTTTTGCTGCTCCTCAATGCTTAGGATACAGAAATGAAAGAGGTAGAGCAACAGAATCAATGTGCTTACCTTCTTTTGTCTTAGTGGTTCGTCATATAAAAAGAGTCATTCGCAATGGTAAAGATGTCCGTTCTGTATTTGTTGCTTCTGACAATGATCATATGATTGCAGCATTGTCTAAAGCCTTAGAAAGAATGGATGTAAGTTTTTAAACTATTAAAATCTTTTAATATATTTAATGGTGATTTTATGAATTTGTTTTTGGCAGGTAAAAGTATTTAGACAAGAAGGAGAAATTTCTCCCCATTTAGATTTAGCTATTCTTGCTCGTGCCAATTATTTTATTGGAAATTGCATTTCTTCATTCTCAGCGTTTGTTGCAAGAGAAAGAGAAATCAAAGGATATCCTACATATTTTTGGGGCTTTCCTCCAGATAGAACATCATCTTCAGCAGCTCATGATGAACTTTAATATATTTTTTAGGTGTTTATTCACATAATTATGTGATCAGATAAATGTGATATATGTACTTTTTTTACCTCTATACGAAAACTTTTTATACGTTAAACTCTAAGATACACTTTTCATCTTCATAAGCATTTTTTAATATTTATTTTTTATAAAGACATTAATAAATAATTTGTCAGTTTACTGTGTATTTAATTAAGCAGAGGCTGGTATATTAAATAAAAAATGCATGTTAATTTTCTAAAAATTTTATAAAAAATTTTAAAACCTTTCTCATACAAAATATAGATATAAAATATTTTATTAACATAATTAACTCGCGTTTTATCAATTTATTAGATTTTTTTATATCCTGAAGACCATTAGAATTTTTTTTATTAATATTGATTAATACTAATGTCATTAGACTCAAGAATATATATAAAATATATTTATAACAATTTTTTAAACAATTTTCAAATATAAAAATATAAAATTTCCATAGGAAAAATAAAATATCACATTATACTTCGGCAAGTTTTTTCATACCACATAGTGATTCTTTTAAAGTATTGGCAAAGTTTTTAGTAGAAGTTTCAGGACATCCTTTAAAGGAAGAACACGCGAATAATATATCGTTTGGACGAGGATTATAACAACACCCGTAACCATTAGGTGCGACTGGACCATAGCACATAAAGGAAGCTGATTTATATGCCACTTGACTAGATGTTAAAGTAAACGTAGTACTTTTAGTGTAACCAATATCAGTAAAAAATTTAGGTATTTCAATATTTTCCTCCTTTGCTATCATTTTTAATCCGAAGAATAAACGGTCGACTCCTTCTCCTGCTGCTGCCTGTAATAATGATAAATTCAAATAACTTCGTTTGGTTTAATTAAAATTTGCGCGAAATTAATATGTTTTAATTTAAAACAATTTACATACACATAAACAATTTACAATTATTGAATCATGATAAAAATATTAAAAAATATTATTTTAAATTTGAAAAAATATTTCTTAAAACTTTTTTATTTTTATAATTAAAATATATTAACTTTACCTCATTAGCTAATCTTTTATGTGCATTTATTGCTTCAACCATTGCACTCTTTTTTACACAATCGCTTTCAGAATCATTGGCCATTAATTTTGCAAATCTAACAGACTCATTGCACGTTGATCTAATGCATTCCGTTCTAGCATTTTTAAAACGTCGTAATGCTGCAGATTCGTAATGTACTGGCGGCTTTTGATGAACTTTGTAATATGTTACTTGCATTGCAATTTGGATAAAACTATCAGGGCTAAATTTGCATTTCTTTATTGCATTTGATCCAAAATTATCAAATGTGAAACATTCCATATCAGTGTCTTCCGTTAATCTAAAAATTTTTATTAAGTAATAAGTAATAAATTATATCATTTTATTATTATTTTAAGTAGCTTACTGGTCTACAGAAAGTGTTGCAGTTTCAATGGCACATTCTAGTGATTCATCCAGCTCAAATTTTAATAGTTCAGCTTTTGGAAACTCTTTAGCTGCACACACTTTTGCACCTAATTTTTCTTTCCTGTAAATAATTACTTAGTAATTTTTTTATTCTATTTAATATAAACAAAAAATTATTTTTATACTAACACATAATTTAAAACATGATCCTGCAATACAGTAATGGGAAGTCCTTCACATGGAGTATGTTCATATTCTATACCAACAAATCCACAATGTGAAACAATAAACTAAAAAATAATTAAATTATTTTAAAAACTATTTTACATATTTAATTTTTAGTATATATGTTTAAAAAATATTCTACTTGAACAGTCTTATCATGCCACCTATTCGCTGAATTAACACAAGAACCACAGCCAGTCATTGATTCCAATGCATGTACAGAAGCAACATTTTTCTTATTAAACAAATCTTTTGGTAGTTCTTTATCTAGACAGAGAATAAATAAGGCAGTTTCAAGATCTTGCAAGATTTTCAAATTTGATCCAAGACCTAAAAGTAAATGTTTTTAATTAAAATAAAGATATGTAATTTGCAAAAGGGATGTAATGAATTAGTTAACAATATAAAGATATACATTTTAATTTTGCATAATCTTCTGCCCAAGTGTCTCTGTCATTTCCTGTTAAAATTCCAACAGGTTTTGCAGGAGTACGCGACCGTTCTGAAATATCTCGTATAGTTTCAATGAGCTGCTCTTCATTTATAGTATTTGACAATTGGAGTTTGAAAAACTGTAAAATAATTTTAAATTTTCATTATAATATGTAATTATATAATGTGTAATCAGTATTTACATGATTGTTACTGATGATGATAATGTGATTTGAATTATCAGTGTGCAAAAATTTATCTATTCTTTTGTTAGGTTGTCGATGAGATCCTAAAATCAGTGCATATGGTTGCATATCCAATGGTATATCTTTCATCATTTCTTGCTTTATTTTACCACTAAAAATTTTTGAAGATTATTTAAGTAAATTCGATATGAAAAAATTTCAGAATATGAAATTTCTAATATTTACCTTTTTATCATATTGTTGTAGTCACATGCAGCTCCAATAAGATGAGCAGCATATCTGTAAGTATCATCTGGAGAATTGAATTTAACTCTTGGAGTAACTGTACCCGGACTAGAGTGAACTATTACAGGATATCTGTAACCCAAATAAGCTCCTTCAAGCCACCAATCACTCATCTGAAATATTATTGATTTATTGATTTATTTATTTATTTATCAACGGGTAATCCCCTTTACAAATATGATGTAATAATAGGCTTTGGGATACTTTACTATTTATTATTAATTAATTGGATACTAAGTTTCTAATTTAGTCATTAAATAACTATGACTTACCCAGTTTTCTGTTTCCTCATATCTACATTGTAATTTACGATGAAGTTCTCTTCCAATACCATTTTCCTTAATAAATTCATTAACAATTTTTTCAGTATTCCTATATTCTACTTCATTTAAAATTGGTTGTAATGATCTGATAAATAAAATTTTATATATTTAATTGTAAAAATTTATAAAATAAATTTTCTTGTAATTTAAAATTCACCTTAAATATAATAAAGCAGACTTTGTCAAGTCAGGTACTGGCTGTTTTGGAAGTGGTTGTTTATTTAACTGAATAGATGTTATTCTAGTAAGTTGTTGATTAAATACATTTTTTAATTTTCTATAAACCTAAAATATTTGTAATCAATTAAATTGGCATGGTTAAAATCTTATTGTAAAAGTAAAATACTCACCATAGGCTTGTTTATAGAAGAAAAAATAAATCTCTGCATATTGCTCCCCTCTCTATATATCAAGCTTGATCCAGAATCATTCCTGTAAAAAAAAAAACATTTAAAGCCATATTAAAGTTCCGAGTGCCTGCATTGGGACCTCAATTACAACTGGACTATTGAACATGAGTGGAGCAGGGTGAGCAATTGATTCAATCTAAGTGAATTAGGAATGATAAAACAATTTCATATGGGGGCAGGGATTCATGTATCTACCATATGGAATAAAGTATACACTTTTTCATTTTTGGCTTTTAATACATTCTTAAAATTTCCGTGACTCGGTATTTTTCGAAAACTCTACAGCATCTTTCGATTCTTTTAACTGTTCTACAAAAAAGCGTAAATGAAGGTAATAAAGTATTACACTCACATGACGCTGGTTCAGCAGACGCGTCAAACACACACACTTAACCGGCCCAAGTTTATCGTCTCATCAAAGAAAGTGAAAGTTTCTCCTCGCTCATAATATTTATTTAAGATTTCAAAATTAAATGTTACTTTCTAGATAAAGATTGTGATTTTCGAACTATCAGTATTTAAACGTTTCTAAAGTATTTGGCTCGAAGACAAAAAAGCGTACACAAGATAAAAATACGTCTAGATCGAAAATGTAGCAACTACAAGTGAAACTGGATTTTCTAATGAAAACGTAATCAATTTCTTATATATGGAAGAACGATAAAAGAATAAGAAATATGCAAAACTCCGTTCTTTTTTTAGTAGAAAAACTCGTATTTAATTCAAAAAAAAAGCTTTAGCTTATTACATACGTTTATTTACCTCTGAAACAGCTTCAAATTCTCATCAGGTGGCGTAGTAATAGTTTTTCAATTATGTAACTTTTTCTTCCTAACACCTTTTAAAATCGTTATCACCGATCCTCTTGAAACTCTCTTAAAAAAATGATGACCGGAAAGTTGATGCCAGAATAAAATGTTTGCGATTGGCCGAGTCTGTTGAATGATAACATGCGATTGGTTGCTGAAGCGTTATATTTTGTTGTTAAAAGGTCATGTGATTGGTTTCATAAAACAAAAGATTCGATTTCAAAAAAATTTCGAATTTTTGTGTAGGCATATGCTACAAAAGTATGCTGTTGAATTGAACTATCTTCTGCAGCAGGAATTGTGGACTACATGGGACTCATTTGGGGCGAAGGCGACTCGGCGCGGTAGTGCTCTGCGGGGCGAGCGCGGGCCGCGAACTTCGCTTTATCCTTTCTGTTGCAGATGAGACGCTGCCTGATTTTCAAACTCCGCGCTCACTGAGCGCCATCAGCGGTAGATGCGTTGATAGTGTACATAGGTATAGATTCCATCTCGACCATCTGCAGTGATCTGGTACCAATAAGGCAATAAATATTCAGTTAAGGTAATGCTATCAAGTTACTATTAGTTAGTAAAAGTCGATGATCATAACACGATATCATATGCCTTTTTCCAATCATTAAAGCATTTTAATTTTAAAAAATTTACGACTACAAAATGCGATGTATAATAACTCTTGTTAGAAATCACAAGGTCGTGAAATAAAAATTAAAGCTGAAAAGTGAAAAATACGATATATGATATTATTTTACAAGTTTGTATTAATCATAAGGTCACGCTGCGTAATATAATATTACACATACAAGTAAATATCTTATATTAATTTTATAGTTTCTTTCCATATAGCATAAAAAAATTGCACTAAATGAAAAGCTACTTTCCTTAGCTCTCCATAAAAATTGTTCATACATATTTTTAACTAGCACTTTTTAATAAAATTTTAAATTCAATACCAATTTAATTTATAAAAATTATTAGAATCAACTACAGTTAATTGAATTTTTTATAAATTAGTTAAAAAATAGTAAAACTTATTCAACAATTTTAATAATTGATAAAATTATTGATCTAACTTTTCAAATAACGGCATTTTTTATAAAATTCGGTCAATATATACAATATATAAGCTTGCAGCAGCTGTTGCGAGCGAAATTCCCCAGAAAAAGTTGAAACATCCTCTAGTCTTGGGGGTAAAACACCAAAGCCCTAACTAAGCAGTAGAGCGCATCGGGAACATCACGCATGCATTTGGCTTTGCGAGAGTGGGAGGTTAAAAAAAATATGGCGATAGTGACAAGAGAATCCGAGAGCGGCAGAGCAGTAGCGTAGACCCACGACACGAGAGCGAGAGATACTATGGGCGTCGTAGTGGTGGTGAAGGTCTGATAGTGCGTGTCCGAGAGAGCAAGAAAGAGGGAGAAAGAGAGAAAGAGCGACGATCGCTCGGTGTCAGCAACAGCAGCAGCCCAGTCAGTCGTGCGTGTTTTGATAAAAGTCTCGTCTCGTTATTGTCAGAGCCGGTCTCACGAGGCTTCTTCCTTCTCTCGCCCCCCGCGAACGGTTAACGTGCTTGCACACTCGAACAGTCTCTTTGGCGAGGGATCATCGGACGTATATTGTGTGGGTTGTGCGAAGCAATCGTCGCTTTTCCACGCGTGCATGCTCCTTAATTCTCTGTCTCTTTCCTTTCGGCCGCTGCTGTAACGAACGTACGCGCGCGCGTCCGTTTTCGCCTCCTCCTCGTCCTTCCGTCTATCTTTGTCTTCCTGCTATCCGTCATCGTCGTCGATGCGGGATAGAGTGTGCGTGAGTTGAGTTTGAGCCGTGTCTGCTTTCTGTTTTTCTTTCTTTCTCTCCGTTTCATTTTGGGCCGCGAGGCTGAATCATAAATCACAATAGCACGCGGAAAATTGACACGCAGGAGGTGTAGAGAGGTAGGCGCCCCCGTCAAAGACTGCTGCGAGAAGAGGTGCGATTTGTGCACTTACACACTCTTACATATCCGTAGAGTACTATCTTGTGAACGTACAACAGACACGTCAGAAATGGCCCGAGACTACGATCATTTGTTCAAGCTGCTCATCATAGGCGATAGTGGTAAATATTGCAAGCGACGTTCTCTCCCTTCTTGTTGCGTGCGAGTGAGTGCTTGCGTCAGTGGCTCTGTGGGGCGGCTCGTGTTTTTGATCCACCCACCGTGCGGGCATTTTTTCCTTCCGCTTGCTGCTCATCCTCGAGAGAGCGGCTGCACTATGTCGGTTTTGGAATTGCATTGCTCTAAGTGGAACTGCCAATTAAACTGTTGTTTTCTCATTACTTAATTTCTAACAATTATTGGTGCATTGCTTATTTGTTGCTTTTGAAATGTTTATTGACACTATGTGGACAGTCTGCATATTTGTAAAATCATGAGTTGTCTGTGTTTATGAGAGCAAAAAAAACAGGAGCATTAATCGTTGGTCTATTTTTTTCATGTACAGCCTTGAACTGGTACTTGAAACTAATTTTTTTTTGTTTTATAGCTCTATTTAGACAGTTAATATTGACTTCCTTTGTACTTAATAAAGTGAAACTAAGATTCATTGGTCATAATTTTCAAGTGTTGATTGCACATTAAAAATAGTAAAATTTGTTTTAGAGATAGAACTATTGAGTTCTTTGGAAAAATGTTCTTATCATTTTGATATCAATAAAATTAATTTACAAAATGAATTATAACTCATAATAAGTCTTTGGTTTCTCAGATTTATAGCAATTCATTGGATAAAAGTTGATAGCCATGTGTAAGATATAATTATTTCAGTTTTGTAGTGAAAGATATCAATGAGTCATCAAAAACGTGTTTTCTGTTGAAAATGTTTCTTTATATCTGAAAAGACCATGAATGAACATAAAGCCTATTTTGAGAATTGATTGTTTATTGTATAGTTAGTCATACTTGTGTGTGACTGAAGATGAAATATATTTTCTTATGTTTCTGTTTCTATCTTTCAATTCAGCAATTATTACTTAAAGCATAACAGTTGTTGAAACTCAATTTCTGTAACAAAGCAATCAGTTTTCTTATTATTTTTATTTAAGAAATTAACAAGAATAAATCTTTCTTAGTTCTGCAAAAATATAAAAGTTTTTTTTTACTTTGAAAAAGTTAAAGTTATTTTCAAGGATTTAGTCAGTTTAATTAAAGCAATCAAATAAACATTCAGGGTTATTCATTTTCAAGTACTTGTCTTTACTCTAAGCAGTTGAATATTACAGAGTTGATTCATTGGGATTTTTAATATCAAGTAACTAAAGAGATCAATTAACATATTACAAATTAGATTCCAAAATAAAATTATAATAAAACTTGTTTTTTATATTTCAAATTATTTTTCTCAAAATATTTTTAAATTAACTTATTTTTTAATTTTTTTCAAAGGTGTGGGTAAGAGTTCACTCTTGCTGAGATTTGCAGACAATACTTTTAATGGAAATTATATTACGACGATAGGTGTGGATTTTAAAATCCGCACAGTAGATGTAGATGGAGAGAGAGTCAAATTGCAAATTTGGGACACTGCTGGTCAGGAAAGATTTCGGACAATAACTTCTACCTACTATAGAGGGACACATGGCGTTATAGTTGTATATGATGTAACAAGTGGTGATTCCTTTGCAAATGTCAAAAGATGGCTTCATGAAATTGAACACAATTGTGATGTCGTTGTTAATAGGATTCTGGTAGGCAATAAAAACGATGCACCAAATCAAAAAGTTGTTTTAACAGAAGATGCACAAAGATTTGCCACCCAAATGGGGATTAAATTATTTGAAACTTCTGCTAAAGATAATACTAATGTTGAAGAAGTAAGTACTTGTTATATAAAACTGAACAATATTAAACTTACACGTTTTCACTAATTTTTATTAAAAACCATAATAATAAAATTAATAAAATATTAACAAAAAAACTGAGAATCTTATGTAAAGCAGCAAAAAAATGATGTCTAAAAATCTAGAATGTTTTTCTTCTTTCAATGTTCTTTTTTCATAAAAAATTGCCGATAAAATCAGTCGATTTTCTTTCTCACTACATTTATTCACAAAATAGAATATCCCTTTAGTTAAATATAAAAACATTTTTCTGTCTTTAATATTTATGATTGCTTTTACAGATGTTTATGGCAATAACGCGGGAAGTTTTACGTACGAAGAAAGAAAGTAAGGAGAGACAAGCGATAAAGACCAACGAAACAGTCAATCTAAGGAAAAGCACCAAACAGCATAGGAAAAAATGTTGTTAGCGACTTCGTTGCATATTAGATAGATTCTAAAAATAATATTGTTTTTGTATAACAGTCAAACAGAGTAAGACAGAGAGCGTGTGTTATTAATGGAGTGGACATGAAATGCCATAGACTCTTCGACGTTACCAAGACAACACCGTGAATTACCAATGATGCATTTCTTACTCACGTTACAATTTTTATCTACGTACCTTTATGTCCAAAGGTAAATATGTAACAATGGCACATAGATTTTCGGGAAAAACAAATGTTGTACCAAGGTCCATTAATGAGATACCGACTTTCGATGCGATATCAGTAGTAAGGAGATTGGTTGTTAAATGTTTACAAATATTCAAAAGAACAAAAAAAGTTTATGTAAAAGACTCGCCTAAATGTTTTGAGACCTATACAAAATTCAAATTTATTAATACTTTACAATATGCGCTAGATGTAATTTATATTAAGTTGTGCTATTTGTAAAATGTTGTCGAGTGTTTTTAATAAAATAAAAAAACGACCCGAGATTTGCTATAAAATATACTGCATAAAGACTTCAATACAACGATCAATTAATGTTAACAAAAGTCGCACAAATCTTATTTATTATACGGTACTGCATCACGTTTATTTCTTAGCCAAATAATATAATGCAAATTAGTTAGAAGAGAAGCGTGTAAATACATAAACGCGCATAAACATTTTACAAATAGGGTGCTATTTATATTATCAGAAGGTCCAAATAGATATTAAAGTATTTTTTAAATGAGGTTCCTGAGATTCACCAACATCTTCGCTGCGACCTGTACCAAAAAAAAAAAAATAATTTCGATGTTTTTTGAGTAAAAGTTCTGTATTTTTCCGTGCCGACGACTTCGTGTAACTTGATTTTAGCATCAGTATGCATACCTCCAAACTTCTATGGAAAAGTTACAAAGTTTTAAAAAATTCAAAAGAAGACAAAAAAAAATGCTTGAGAAATTTGTAAACGAATTACGTGTATACGTGTAGTGTTCGATAGCAGAATTGTAAGAATCGTTGTCTCAGTCCTTGAAAGCGGCAGGAGGCAGGCAGACAAGGTCACATATGCGTAGACCGTGTCCAACCATGACAGAAGCTGTCTGTGTTAATCTGTGATAATAGTTAAATTGCGTCTTCTATGTAATAAATGCTACCCGCGTGAGCTGCATCTCAGCAAAGAAAGACGCGAGTAGGAACTTTGGAGGAGGAAGTCTTTTTCCGCAAATTCTTAATGATAATATTTCATTGAATTCTTTAAGTAAAGACGATTGAAATTAAATCGTTTATTATTTAACTTTTGTTAATATTTTTGAATTTCTACTATTTCAATATAGATGATCTTTATAAATCATTTACAATACAATGTATAGGTGTATTTCATGTAATTATTTGTTTGTCAATATAATTATTAAAAAAAGTAAAATTGATATCTTTAGTCTAATTGGATCTCAATGAAATTTAATTAATTTTAACATTCACCACTATCCATTAATAAAAATTATATTAATTTTTAAAATCAATTTTGATTGTCAATTTTAAAATCTGTTTAAAAACAATGTAATTTTTCTAAATTAACTGAATATCACGGTATACATGTGAAAAACAAGCTTGAAAATTTTTAAAATATAATATGTATTAATTTTCACGTTACGTAGATTTAATGTAAAATAAAATAAAGAATTTAATTTATTTATTACGATTGATTTTGAATGAATTGTTTTTTCGATTTAAAATTTAAAAAGAATGCGCAAATATATAATAAAAAAATTAAAGTATAGTTGATTTTTATTAATTTCAATGAAATATTTTCTTTAAACATTCATTGTAGGGAAAAAATACTCAAAAGCATAAAATGAATTATCAAACAGAATGTAAGAATTTTCGGAAAAAACCTTTTAAAACAACGTTATTTCTCCCTGAATAACAACGTTTCTGCTGTTGCTTTTAACTTTATATATATATATATATATTGTATGTATATATATATATAAAATTGATTCTTTTGAAGATAAATACTAAAAGTCGTGCTCCTAAACATGTACATAAAATCACGAAAAATCATTGCATAGCAGTAAAATGAAGTATTTCCACAGATATACTCTTAATAATCTCATTTATTAAAAATATCATTGCAACAATTTGTTTTATATATATATATTTATATTAAGATTTATTATTGTATATTTACTTTTTTAAACATCGTAATTAACCTATGTATGCTCTATTTGCACAATACAGAGAAATTAAGACAAGATTTGCAAAAGTGTTCTGAACTTTTTATTTTATGAAATTTTATATTAATTTTTAATTTTAAGCTTTTATGTATACATGTATATATAAGTTTTAAATATTTTTAGTTGAAATAAATTTATTTTTATTCTTTATAAATTATAACGATACCTATTTTTATTATCTAATAATTTCACATGCTTATTACATTAGTGTTTTTTTTTCTTAACTTCCGGCGCGATTATGTATCAGACAAATATTTTCCTATTAGTGTACTAATTTCTCTTCAATATATGCTTTTTAATTGTTATGACAAAATTTCTTTTTAATATAATTTGCGCAACAGAAAAATATAAACGCTAGAATTACGTGTAATCTAGTATTAAGTAAATATTCATTCCTAAATAAGTTTTGTACAAAAGTTTGTATCCTGGCAGCCTTTTAAAAAATTGTTTATCCAAATTTTAATAATATATATTAATTGTATCAATAAAGTATTTCAGTGTTTTTATATAAGAGGTGAAAAAAGAATATCATCTACCAATAAGTAATGTATTAACGAGATATTTCAGTAACTATATTTTATAATATTTCATAAATTTAAAATTTCTTTTTATAATCAATTTGTGTAAAAACCACCTCGTTAACAATGCTTTTCAAATCTAGTTGTACGTTTTTCATTGGCGACTATCCATCCAATTAATTTTTTGATAACGCTCTGAACGCTGCTCTGATTGGCTCCATGTTCGATATACCGCCATCTCCCTTTCATAGATATAATAGATGTTATATCTATAGACTTAGTCGACGTCGAATTTGCTCGAAAAACTGATGCGACAGATATTCTCGAAAAGAATAAGTGAAGCTTTTAGAAAAAAGTTTTAAAAAAGGAGCTTTTTGTAGAAATTATCATTTGGATTGAATTTCTTCATTTTTTATTAAAATTTGTCGCAATGAATGCCCATACGCCATCAGTTGAACTGAGCAGTTACCGAGATCAACATTTTAAGGTTAGTTTATAACTAAAATGTTTAAAATTTTACAATAAAATATTTAAATAAATTATTTTTAAAAATTAATCTTTTGAAAAGTACGATATCTATATAAAAGTTTGTTTATTTAAAAATTCTTATAAAAGTAATTATTCATTATGATTTAGGTTACAAAGCTTTATTTTGAATATGTTATGTAGAATATACTTACAATTTTATTATTATCATTATATTAGATTAAATTATATTACAATTGTCGGTAGCTTTGAGATACTTATAAAATACCTTTGCAGGGAACAAGAGCCGAACAAGATAGACTTTTAAGGACTTCTTGTACATTATATGTAGGAAATTTATCCTTTTATACCACAGAAGAACAAATATATGAATTATTCTCAACATGCGGAGATATTAAAAGAATTATAATGGGTCTTGACAAATATAAAAAGACACCTTGTGGATTTTGTTTCTTGGAATATTATATCAGGGCTGATGCTGAAAATTGTATGAGATATATAAATGGAACTCGGCTTGATGACAGAATAATTAGAACAGATTGGGATGCTGGTTTCATTGAAGGAAGACAATACGGCCGTGGCAAAACTGGTGGTCAAGTAAGTGTAATTTTTTTATTTGAGCTGCAGTCAATTAACATTGAAGAATGTGTCAGTTGTACTTTGGGGAACTTTTCCATTGAAAAATTTCTCAAAAGTCTAAGGGTATGGGCAAACCAAAACTGTCAGTGCAGCTGTCTGGAGGTTAATAAAATTATAAAATAATTTTGTATAAGTTCAAAAAGAATTGTTTATACATTTTAAAATTGTTAAATTTTCTTTACCAATCTAATAAATTTTTTATCATTTTATAGGTAAGAGATGAGTATCGATCAGATTATGATGTTGGTCGAGGAGGCTATGGCAAAATTCTTCAGCAAAAAGTTGTTGGTCCTGTTGGGGAAGCAGCTTTTTAAAGAAATAACACACAAGCAAATATAAGTATATTTGAAGTGCAAAATATTTTAAAATATAAACTCAAGTGAACAAATAAAAGTGAACACGCTGTGTAAAGATTAAGGGTGATAAAAAAATATCACTTAAAAACATTGTATAAAAAAGAAACATTTAATTACTAGAGATATATTTCATTAATTTTGTAAGAAAAAGATGCGAGAATGGTTAAACATAGTGATTTTGTGAAAAAGTCTTTAATTTAAATGATTTAAGTTGTACATTTTGTGACCCATTTCTAATCAATCATTACTGGAAAAGCAAAAAACTTTCTGCAATTAATTTATGTAAGCGATACATATTCTTATTTAAGTAAAGTTATGTTTAAGAAATAAATCTATTCTAAAAGTATAAAATAAATGTAAGTACTTTTTCTAAAATTCCTTCATCTGTACATTTCATTAACATAAAAAAGATTTAAAATTTAACTACTATCTTTTACTTATATTTATGAATTTTTTGCTGTATGAATATAATTAGGTTAGCTATAGCTTATGTGCCTAATTATTTACTTTATTATTGCATGTTAAAAAGAAATTTATTTAAAAATGTAAATTATAAAAGACAAAATGATAAATAAAATTTCAATTGATAAAATATCGAGTATGTTATGTACTAATTCATGTGTTTCCTTACAATTAAAAAAATATCCAAATTAATGTTATTAATCATTAACTGTTTATAATAACCTTCATTTACTGAAATATTTCTCGCAATTGGAATCATAATTTCTTACTCAAGTGCACAAAACCACTATACATTTATCAAGTGGTACGTTTCAAAATTAAGTTAAATATAAAACTTGTAGTACATTATAATACTTGAGTCACATAACAAAATACTTAAACTAAAATCTGAACGCATCGGCGAAACCAATTCATCTTTCCAGCCAAAAAAATTTATGATTTACAAATGCATTCAGCCTCTAGCAATCGGACGAAATCACAAAATTTCAATACCAGCGAGTGCTCTGCAAGAAGACCAACTCAGACAAGCATATTTACAAATTAACACGTGTGAGAAGAACTGGCACTGAAGTACAGTACATATAACATAACGACATGTTCGCAGCGCGATGGACACGCTCGTGCGTGACGTGCAGTATTGCCGGGAAAGTCTTTGGCGTGCTGGGATTCGACGTTGATTTACAAGATTCACATCATGCAGCAGAGTTTCCGGGCGGCTGGTCTCTTCAGCACCGCGCGAACAGCCTCCGTGAAGACGGTATCCAGTCCGTCCTGCATCTTCGCCGAGCACTCGAGATACTTGTACGCGCGGATTTTCTTCTTCATCTTTTTGCACTCTCGTAGAGTGATTGTGTCGCTAGCCTCGTTTCTCAGATCACCTTTTGTTCCTGTAATAAAATAAGAACGGTTTTCAGAATTGCTCGTAAGCAATTGTATAAATAAGTTGAATTAATGTAATGAAAACTTGGATTACAAGTATGATTTTGAATAGAAAATGTTTGAATTTTTTTATTAAAGACGCACGTACTCACCAATAAGAATGATTGGAATATTTGGACAGTGGACCTTGAGCTCAGGAAACCACTTGCTGGCTACGTTTTCGTAAGAACTGCGCGCGTTTATTGAGAAACAAAGCAGGAAGCAGTCAGTCTGCAAATAAATTTCAATATGAGTAATTATTTCTACTTTGTTCTTTCGATCAGTATCACAAATCTTGCTTTTGACAGTCGCAAACTTTCATTTTGTAAAAGATTTTTTGTAATTTAATTTAGTTAATGAAAATTTAAGAATCTTCCATTACAATCATCTCTCCTTCATTATTCAATCCAACAATTAAACGAATTCAAACAACCGAAAGAACTTTCTAAAAGCGAAGTGTCTCCCAAAGTAAAGACCGTCTCCCAAAAGAAAGTTCTCTATTTGCCATTTCTAAAAGAAACCTCCGTCAACTTTCGTCCCGACTCTTCATCAGAATAATAGCTCAGGACTCCTATTAAAATGTATAACAGTGAGACACTCACATTCGGGTAGGACAACGGCCTCAGCCTCTCGTAGTCTTCCTGCCCGGCGGTGTCCCAGAGGGTGACGTCGTATTCGTGCCCGTCCACTTCGATCGTCTTCGGATAGTTCTCGAAGCTGGAAAAGAACCGGCAGTCCGTTGATTAAAGACTTCTTCGCGGATACATTGGCTTTGAAGGTCGCGGTAAATCAAAATTGAGCACGTGCGCGCGCGTCGAACTTATTTTTAAAGCTCTCGTCGTTCTAGTATGTGCAGTTGCAGGAAAAATTGAAGACGTTCGAGCGATGAAAAAAGAATGGAGTAAGGCAGCGCATTCAGGTATTCGGGTCCTTGAGATTAGGCTGCAAACGATCACGATTGTATTGAGCGTTTAAAAGTTCATTTGAGTATTTTCCTATCTGTGATCAGTATAATTTACTATTTAAGAGTTGCGCAATCAGCCTTTACTACAATATTACATTTTATCTAGAAGCGATATAATTTCTAAATTTAAAATTAATGTTACAAAGTGCACCTATTACTGCTACTTAAAAGAATCATTTATATGATTAAAGAAGCGACGCAGTGAAAATGTTGTTCGAAGCTTTATTCGACTTTTTTATTTAATTCCACAAAATGAAGACTGCATTCTTTTTTTTTATTGCACATGATGCAACAAAATTTTACGCAATCATTTCTACGAATACAAAATAATCTGTTATTAAAAGTATTCTTTCTACGAGATTTTATTTTAAGAATATTAGTGTCAAGGCCACAGATTGAATTTATAAATTAACTAAATGTATTAAAAATACTCATCATTCTTATTTTCTTAGCTACAAAAACTTTGAATTGGATCAAAATCGGAAAATAGCGCCTGAAACTCGTTGCTTTGACCACTCAAAAGCTCATACAGACTTCGAATGGGTAACCGTGGCAATTAATACAAGCGGTAGTCGAAGATAGGATAAGTTCGACGGTCGAACCAAAGGACGGCGGCTGAATGACAAAAATTCGGGGGAAGGAAGAAGGCCCCGACGCGCGCATGAAAAAATTAATAAAACTCACACGGTGGGGATGTATTCCGTGGGAAACTTTTTGTCTGTGTACGTGATGAGCATGCACGTCTTGCCGACCATGCCGTCGCCCACTGCCGTGATTTTTATTGGCCTCAGACGGGTCGTCGGGGTTTGTTTATCTGCAATGATTGAAGAAGCATCGGCGAGTTAATTAAGAGCGATTTACGGATATGGCGTGCATTTCGTTCAGCTAAATAGTACATGAAAATAAATATTTTGGCTTGCATGTTTGAAAGTGCCCAATGATACTATTTTGAGGTGCGCTTGTTCTTGAGCCTCTCTGCTTCGATTTCCCAGCGGCAAAAGAATGGACTCTTTAGCTTTTTGAACTCGTATCATAAAAAGTACCGCTTTTAGCTCCCTACATTTGTCGCAATTAGAAAATCGAGTTGCTTAACGGGCTGCTCGCTTTTGTTCGCTTAAAGGCACTCATTAAGAATGTCATTAGTGCATTTACTTACGAGGACTGACTCACTTGCTGTAACTCACTGTTGTAACTCTAAGGCATATTTTCTAATATAAAAATGCGAAGGAATGTCTACCTAAAAGTCACAACAAAATGCGTGATTTCAACGAGTGAGTCCCTCCTCGTTAGTATAATCATCTATAGTATCATCGTATACCTTAAAATAGACTAGTTCAAAAAGTTTTATTTTTTGGTCACCTTTGAGATTGCACCTTTTTTAACCAGTTCGTTCTTAAAAATATTCGACGAAATATTTTATTCAAATCGTAATATACCTAACCTACAATTTAAAAAACACGAAAGCCTTTTTTCCCGCCATTTTTTCAGCTCGCCCATTATTCAAGCGGCCTCAACGAGATGACTAGATTAAAAGCTAATTAAATGAAAAAACCGCAGCGTGTCGCACTTCCTCGAATCAGCCTGAAATTCCACTCGGAAAATGAAAACCCCCCTGCGAAGGCTAAAACCGACAGTCCTGCTCCTCCTCGAACAAACTCGCCGCCGTTCGACGCTGGGAGATGGTCGGAACCGCGCGCATCCTATGAGGGAAAGGAACGCTCGCTCGTATAATAAACGCTCGGCGTGCATTCCTGCACGCGATCGCGTCTCATATTCATTCAGAATCGCTCAGCTGTTGACCCGAATCGAGAGCTTGCGCGCTCTGCAAGCTGCCGGCCCCGGCACGATGTTTCCGTCTATTATCCGTTTGATTTTCATTCTCGCGCCTGAACTGCCGTCCGAAATGGACGATAGGCTTCCGGGTGTTGTTCTCTCTCTCTCTCTCTCTTTCTCTGTCGCTGTTGGAATGTTGTGATTATAGAGTGAGTGGATGAAAGCTGCTCTCAGCTATTTTTAGATTTATGACTTTCAGTCTTCTTGATTAAACGCGCCAGCATTTTTATGAGTCGGGAGTATGTCACGAGCATTGTCGTTTGTATTACGTTAGAATTAATGTTCCTTCCTCATTCTCGAGAGAGATTATTTCTATTTAATAAAAGCAGCACCCGTTTAAATCGAACGAATAGCTCCAACTTTACAGCCCAAAAGCTCCAGCCTGAAATCCACTTAGAAATCAGTCAGCAATCGAGACGGAATCCTTGTACAGAAAAAATCCGGCATCTGGACTCGACTCGCCGCGGAGTAGGGAAGAGATCGATTTGCTCATTCATTCGGTGGTCGCTCGCCGGCAAAAGGATCGAGCGTCCGGCGCATCCGGCCCGCGATCCCCGGGGTGCTGTCGCCGCCGCCGCCGCCTCCTCTCCCAGTCATCGGCAGCCAAGGCACGAGCGCGACTGCACATTTCCACGAGGCCTCCGCGTGCACGCCTCGCTCCTCTCTCCTGCCCTACGTGTCTCTTATAATAAGAGTCGCTCTCGCTTCGCTGCCTGATTCATTTTCCCTCCCCGGCTTTTCAACGCCTCGTTACCGCCGCGCTTGGCTTATTTTAATAACGCGATTAAGGACGCGAGAAAACGGCGACAAGCGCGCGCCGCCGTGTCTCGCTTCGCGTCCCGTTCGAGTTTTACAGGGGAGAGGTGAAAAAAAAAAAAGTCGGAAAAAGGAACCGAAAGACGCGGCATCGACGGCTTTGTGGCGCGAGGATAAGCTTTTTTGCTCGCTTGCCGCGCGGTCGCCGCGGCGCAGACGACAAAGGTTGATGCACCTGTCAGACGCAGTCCTTGTGCCGACGTTATATAGCCGTTATATATAGTCGGAAGAAGAGGAGGCTTGTGTAACGCGTTTTTGAATACAAACGATGATGACATTTTTTTCATAACTTATTCATGCCGGGACGACCGCGACGGCCGTTTTTATGTTTTTGGAATAGATTGTGGGGTGGCTTTTAATGGGTTTTAATAAAGTAATTTAAATACAGTTGCTTTTTTGTAGACGCGAAGTGCTCGATTACCGAACAATTGGTCATTTTAGATTGATTAAAACAATTTTTATTAATTTGCATTGCACAGTATGATAGCCAATAGGTATATTGACCTACTTTATCTATTTAATCGAAACTGTCACTTCAACGCTGATAGTAATCATAAATATTTCATTTTATGAGGTCTACAGAGTAGAATTGACACGCGTACATCTTTTAACGAGGTACAAATTTTTTTACAAAGTAGATTTGAATATAAAGACTAATAACTCTGTTTGTATAAGGTTAAATTTAGCAGTCGGTCTCTTTGAATTCTCAGAAGTCAAATCGTCGTCAAGCTTTGCGGCGAGGCGACAATCACTTCCGACTGGCTTTCGAACACGAACGCAGTCGAGGAAATCGACTTGAAATTTCCTTTAAACAAAACGTACCTGCAAATTTTTTAGATACGCGAAGAATTAAATTAAACGAAACAAATGAGTATAATGTTTCATAAAAACTATTCACAGATCTCTGTTAATATAAAAAAAACTAAAAATCTAATCGCTGGAGTTTATAAAGAAGTACAAATCTAGCAAATTGAGGATTATCATATTATCAAATACAAAATACAGCAAGTTTCTGGAAGCCACCGTAAGAGCGGCTTATCTATCTTCAGAGTGTCATAATCTGTGTATCGACTGGCAATCTGTCTGACATACTGACTAAGCTGCGTAACCATTTTTTTCCCCCCGATAAACTCGCCGAGAATAATAATCCTTATCTGGCTTTAAAATAGTAATGCACGCATAGAAAAGAAAGGGTTTAAACTTGATTACCTTTGTTTCCGTTTCCGGTACCCATTGGGAATCCCCTATTCTTGGACTTCTGTGTAAAGGTTTTCCTCTTCCTATAAATAAATACAAGAGTTAATTCTAGAAATTCCATTGCGTGTCTAATGAAGATCTAGAAATACATATTTTTAATGTATAAAAAGTTGTGTTATATCTGTTTTTATTCATTACGAATTTCAAGTGAAATTTAAAACCTTAATTTATAATTAATTATAAAAAAGTTTTATTTTATTACATAATAACTATTGAAAAGAATTATAAATTTTCTGCCAAGATCATGAGTATAAATTAAAAAATACCAAACATTCGAAGTCAGTTTAGCGTAATCAGAATATTTTCCATGACGGCAATTTCTTCCACAACCATGAAAATTATAAAATATTATTCTATTCATTATTATAAAAGCAATTGCCATCATAGAATCGTACGAGATTACAGAAAGGAAGAGCGAGTGACGATAACGACTATAAAAACTTGAAATAGTATAACGTAAAAGCTTCCCGGAGATAAATAAAAACTATATTACTTCCATCATTTTCGAACGATACCCATGCATATAAAAATGTTCGAATAAAATAATTTACACTCCCGATATTCGCACAGCTCGTTTTTTATCATAAAAAACTTGATTATTAATTTAAAAATAACAATACATTAAAAAATTTTTTATCAACAATTAAGAGTAGAAAAAAAATTCATCGCTCATCAACCACCTCTAAGCTGCACTTTCCCTGGATAAAAAAGAAAAAAAACCAGTCGCCAAATACTTACAATCAAGAAGAGCAAGTCAGCCCGCGGCCGTCCCCGTCCAACTGTTCCTCCCGCGGCGAAATCTGTTATCTCGGTCTCGTGTCCTGTTCCCGCGCAGCAGCTCTATCAGAGTTGGGCAGCGGCGGCGAGTGACGCGTCCGCGAGCTCCATCATCGCTCCACCCTCGTCCACGTCCATCTGCCGGCGAGAGAAGCAGCGGTCAGATATCGCCGGGTCTTATCGCCCTTTCTTTTCCTACACAGATTGCCCGCGACTTGCATCGCGCGCGCGCGCGTCCGACTTTCGGCTGCCCGCGCTTTTCGGCAGGAAGTCGACGGGGCTTCGATTAATTAGCGAGCAGAATCTTTCGGGCGGCGCTGCGCTGATGCGGCATCTTTACGGCACGCGTGCGTACGTTACGCGGTCGAGTGACTAATGAATGCGGCTTTTACGCGTAGTACTTGACCGAGCGGTGCAGTGTCGTGTTAGCTTCTTTCTTTTAATAAGGATTAGTCAGGGAGCGGTGCAGTTTGACTTTTTAATTCGCATTGTACTCGCGTTGCTTAAATAAACATTTCTACAATATAAAAATAAACCTTTGAGAGCCTCGTAATTTATTGACGCACTATCGATTATCGATATAACAAGATAAACTAGAAAGCAGCGTACAGGCCAAGTTCTAAAATAAAAGCTACACAGGAGCTGAAATAAAAAGCC
>JAWWEM010000010.1:8440501-8453619 GCA_035582935.1 Ormyrus thymus
TATACCTTTTTTCTTTAGCTTTGTATCGGTACCGTTTCCTCGACTTTTCACGTCATTGTCGTTTAATCAATTAATTGAGAAACTGAGCTTCTCTGTATTAAGAGGACAAAAGTCTCTTATCGCTTACGCTTCGAAATGTCGAGACCTCAATAGGGTCATCGGACCAGTAGATGGACAGTTTTCTATAAGTTATCATATCTATATCAAACTAATTATTTTTCAAGTGAAATCTTTCATTTTGATTGCGATTAAAGGTGATTCAAAAATAGTGTCCATCTACTAGACCTTCTCCAAGTATAACCTATACACCCAATAGATGGACTCAGCTAGTTAACGAAATGGAGATATGGCAGTTGCCCATACTCAATTTAAACAAATATTTCTAATTATACGTCTGGTATGATGGTATGATTTACTGATAAATCCAACTTTCTTGCATTCAGTAATCGCACAAATCATTTAAAACAAAAATCTCGTTAATAAAAAGTTTACAAAAATCCTTAATCGTCCATCTATTGGGCAGTTTAGCCTAGGAGGCGAGAATTAAAACTCGCGTTCGCACGAGAACGAAGCTCGAAGAACCTTTCTCCAAGTTACGCAATCTCGAAAAAGATCGATTCCCATACTATGCGTCCAAAAAAAGAGGCGGCCTCTCGTGCGTCACGCATTTATCAATATTCATAAGCGCATACGCGACTTTTTCGCCCCGTTTCCGCGCTCTATTATTAGCCTCTCGCGACGCTCTCCACGAGTGCTTCGATTTCCAAAATCGCTCAAGGTCCTCTTTTATTTGCTGCCTTACAGAACGCATTAGATCTGACGGTACCGGCGAGCGACGTACTGCTCAAGAACAGACTGAAATCCTGGTTCCAGCTGACAGGACATCCCGACGGCTTCGCTCCTGCTGGTCCTGGAACCGTGTGGAAGCGAAGGACCGGCGGCGTCGAGAACACCGAGCGCAACGTCTACGAGGCGCTTAGTAGGGATGAGGCGCTCAAGGATTGCATACCAAGGTGATTTATCTTTTACTGCCTTTCGTCAAAGTCAGTACTTATTTAGAATGGATCTGGACTTTGAACTATTTATGCTCAAGTAACGTCCAAGATATTTTTAACACGAGTAGATTATTTTATCGTGAAAAATTCAATAGGGTCTAAATATACAAGTGCATGGAAATTTTTCATGATTTAATTATCGTTTTCCTTGTTCCGAAAATCCAGCCTAATATAGTAATGAGCTTGATGATCTGCTCGACACATCTAGCGTCATTTATAAAGAGAGAAATGAAATGCATTATTGTCTATACTCGAAGCATCAAAGTCCAGTAGCATATCATATCAGTTATCATATCAGTCTTGTAAATGGCGAAATTTCTAACTGATTTTACTAAAAAAGAAAAAGAAAAGTATGAAAATTAAACGAAAATGAAACATTCCTCGAAGCACAATAATTACTTCGAAGAAGAAAACTAATTGCCTCAGTTTTCCATCAATCCAGCGGCGCGCGAAAACATAAAGCTCGCCTTTGTATATCTGCTCGTTGCACGCGAATCAACTAAAGCGAGCATTCGACTCTTCTTTGCAGGTATTACCGCGAGGTCGAGCACCGAGGCGACACGTTCATCGAGCTGCAGGACCTGCTGTTCGGCTTCACGGAGCCGCACGTCATCGACATCAAACTCGGCACGCGGACCTTCCTCGAGTCCGAGGTCTCCAAGACCGTCGCCCGAAAGGACCTTTACCAGAAAATGATCGCAGTCGATCCTACGGCACCCACGGAAGAGGAGCACGAAGCACAAGCTGTCACGAAGCTTCGCTACATGCAGTTCCGCGAGCAGCAGAGCTCGACCTGCAGCCACGGATTCAGGATCGAAGCCATGAAGCTCCCCGGAGGTCCACCCATCACTGACCTCAAGACCGTCAAGTCGCACGAGGAGGTTCTCGAAACCATGAGGCTCTTCCTGTCCTCCGGAAGGAAGGAGACCAAGAGCAAGCTCCTCGAGAGGCTCAGAGAACTGAGGGACAAGATCGAAAAGTCCGAGTACTTTCTCACGCATGAGGTGAGTCTCGTGTTTCAGTTGACAATTACTAATAGGTAGGCTTTACTCGAAAAGTAATTAGTTATTACACGCGACATTCATCGAAGAATTTTTTGATTTCTTACCCCGGACTTTATAGTCAATTGGCGATAATTGCCATCTTACATAATCGCGCATTCTTTCAAAGTGATTGATAGTTTAAAACAATCTTGACTCGAGAAATGATTCAAAGTAATCGTCTTCGATAATTATACGTCAGGAGGCTAATTTCGAATGTCAGAAAAATCAATCCTGACTTCTCACTAGAATTATTATTATTATTATTATTATTATTATTATTATTATTATTATTATTATTATTATTATTATTTTAATGCTTACAGGTTATCGGTAGCAGTATTTTTATGATCTACGACAACGAGAAAGTCGGCGTGTGGTTGATCGACTTTGCCAAGACGTGCGAAGTGCCGAACGGCTGCGAATTGACGCACCGCCGCGAATGGCAACAAGGAAATCACGAAGAGGGCTTTCTGTTCGGGTTCGACAACCTGATCTCCACCCTCGAAGAAATAGATTGCTAAAACGAGTCGAAAGAAACAATTTTTTTTTTTATAGAGACGCGCTTGGACTGACTTGTATTTTTAACTCTTATTTATTTTGTATATTTATTTTTTATGACGTAGGCGTATACTTTTAATGTAAGAAACTCTGGTCTGATAATCGTCTGAATGTCTTCGATTCCTTTATGTATATTTAACTGTCTTCTTCCTTTATTTCTTTGACTTTTTCGTTTTGTAAAATAATTCGATAATTTGTACTTAGTAATTCGTTAAAATGTTCTAAAGCTAGAAGTCTGAATATTTAACTGCGCAAGCGAAAAGTGTGTATATATCGACGAATATATGATTATGTTTATGTGCATTTTGTGTATTATATTTAAGTGTAATTTTATACGATTTTAATATTATTATCAATTTTCGAATAATGTACAAACATTACCATTAAAAACTCGAATGTTTGATGACAAAAGTATTCGTGTAATGTTAATCTTAGTAATCTTTGAAATTGAATTTGCTAAAAATATTTTTGTACAAATACTGAATGCAATTTGATAAAAATGTGTCGTACTAGATCTTCTATAAAATAAATCAAGATTACAATATAAAACATAAAAAATGTATTTTCATTTGAATGCTTTATAGTTAAAATAATCCAACAGATCGTTTACAATTTTATAAATAGATACAAATTGATCACAAAAAATCAAAATTATAGTATTCTTTTTCAGTTCAAAATTCTAACAAATATAATATAAAACTTAAATTAAAGTTGCTTCATCCTTTTATTACAGCAATGGGTCTAAGTTTAATACACTTGTGTGAGATTCCAGCTGCATGACATGTATTTACAACATCGGTTACATTTTTATAAGATTCCGGAGCTTCTTCCATAACTAATTTCGGCGAAGCTACGCGAATGGAAATTCCCATATCTTCTAATTTATTTAATACGCTTTGATAATCTAAATTCCTTCTGGACTTTGCACGAGAAAGAGCTCGACCCTGGAAAAATAAATTTTTTAATGAATTTTTAATTACCCAACTGAACGTTTTCGAAAATTAAAAACTTTCGATAATTAGCATTGAACTTACCGCTCCGTGACATGTGGAGCCAAATGTTTCTTTCATTCCTTGTTCTGTTCCTGTAAGCACATAACTACAGGTTCCCATAGTTCCTCCAATTAATACTGGCTGACCCGTCAACTGATAATCTACTGGAATTAAGGGATGGTGTGGCGGAAAAGCTCGCGTCGATCCCTGATAAAAAATGGTTTTTTTAGTATTTGTATTAATTAATTTGTAAAATAAAAAAATGGAATACCAACCTTTCTGTGAACTAAAAGAGTTTTTTGTTTACCATCGACAATATGCTCTTCAATTTTAGCAATATTGTGAGATACATCGTAAATGACATGCATATCTAAATCGTCTGGTGACATGTTGAATTGCTTAGCAAAGGCTTGTCGGCTCAAAAATGTCATAGAACTTCTATTTACCCACGCAAAATTGGCAGCTGCAGCCATAGCTTTCAAGTAATCTTGCCCCTCTTGCGAATGAATGTGAGCGCACGCAAGTTGCCTATCATTTGTTTCGATATTGTCCCTTTTCATTGCTTTTTCCATTTGAACTAGAGCATCTAGAATATATTTATCAAAATGTTAGTAATGTGAGGTTTAAACAATTTTGATAAATTTACTTGTTTTAGAATTACCTGTGGCTACCTGGTGACCGAAACCTCGACTTCCCGAATGAATCATCACGCAAATTTGTCCTTTTTCTTCAATTCCCATTTTACTAGCTGCAGATTTATTGTAAATTTCATCTACTACTTGAATTTCGGCATAATGATTGCCAGCTCCCAATGTTCCTAACTAAGTAATATTAAATTTAATAATAGATTGTAAAAATAAGCAAAAACTTCAAAATATCTTACTTGTGGAAGTCCACGTTTCTTTGCCCTCATTGATACTTTAGATGGATCAGCATTTAACATTCTTCCATACTCTTCACAGTGTTCTTTATCTTCAGCCCAAATATATCCTGAATAAATAAATATATTAAGAGAATTAAAAAAACCATGCAATGTAGATTTTACAAATCATAATTATATATTTATACCCTCTCTAAGAGACCAATCCATTCCCATTTCTAACGCCTCTTCCAAATCTCTAGCATTCATAGGAATTATACCTTTTGAACCAACACCTACTGGTATGTGATCAAACATACTTTGCGCTAGTTGTTCCTAAAAAATTATAACTTGTTAACTATTTTGATAAATGTTTCCAAGAATTTCCATACTATTTAACTCAATTTTTTTTACCTTAACTGGCTGTACATCTTTTTCATACAAGTTTGTTCTTAATAACCTCACACCACAGTTAATATCAAAACCTACTCCACCAGGTGAAACAATTGATTTCGGATCATTCATATCAAATGCTGCCATATTACCTAAATCATAAAGTAAAATAAAAATTATGTTTATCATCTATCAAGCATTTTATTAATTATTTACATTACCTATGGCAAATCCATAACCAGAGTGAACATCTGGTAAACCAACTGATTTTCCTACAATACCAGGAAGAGCAGCAACATTAGCAATTTGTTTAACACCTGGCAAAAATCCTCCTACAGCACCAGGTCTACACGAATTTCTTAATTCGTCTAACATTAATTTCTCAAGTGTATTATTTACATAAAATACACCTTCAACCTGTGATATAGTAATAAAAAAGTTATAAAGTAGTTAAACCTTAATGATTCATTTCCTTTAATAAAAATGTGCAACCTTCATATTTGGTTGAAAACCCATTTTAATCCTCCAGCAATAGTCGTTAATTTTTTCTAAGTACTTTAATTCTTCATTATACTGCCGCACAACCATTTTTAAGACTTATTTTACACTCTCGAAGTTTCTAAGAAGCTTTATAATATTTATAATATTATACGTTGACTTTCGCAAACTTCTAGCTCTTTTAAATCACCGGTATATTTGAGGTTATATTTATTTGTGTGTCGCGCATGGTACGACGTGCGCAGAACGTCGATCTATGTTGAGATATGTATTTTGTGGTTGAAAACAGCAGTTTAAGTTTTATTTAAAAAGCCCAATTTGGTTACGCGTCCATCACAGTGTTTGATATTTGTAAAACGCATAAATAAAATGTATACAGTATTAATTATGTCATTAAAAAATAAATATTAGTATATTCTTAAATAATTGTTGTCTCGTGGAAAATAAGTACCTGAATATAAATTTAAGTAAATACATACAGAACTAAATGAAAGAGTAAATAACCTAAAATTATTTAAAATTTGAAATATTAAAAAATCTTTTAAAATTAGAAAATGGAAGAGATACAAGCTTTTTGTAAAAAAAATTCACCAAATTCTTCTTTAAAGATAAATGAATTGTTAAAGCAAATTTCAAATGTTCATTTTGAAAGCGATAAAGTGGCACAAAAGCTGGAAGGTAATTCTTTAAACATTATTTTGTGATTTTGAAAAATAACAATTTACATGTTATTAAAAATAAAATAATTATTTTAGAAAATGAATCAAGAATTTATGAGCTGTCAAAAGAAGTATCTGCTTTAAAAGAAGAATTTGAAATTGAGAAACAAAATCTTGAAAGAAAACAGAATGAATCAGAGGAGCAAAATTATTTATTGGTTTGTAAATATATGTATTTTACATATTTTGTGCCTTAAAAGGTTTTTAACAATCTCTAATTTGCAGGAAAATTTGAAACAAGACAAAGACAATTTGGATTTAACTTTGAAAGATTTAGAATCAAGGCACAAAGCTTTGAAAAAGACCAAACCTAGTTTAAAAGATCAATTGTTATTAGAAACTGGAAAGTATGTAAATTAAACTATTTTTTAAATTATTTCTCTATTTAAAAATTGATATTATTTATTATTGAAATAGGCAAAAACACAAACTGTACAAAGAATTCACAGGTGTCAGATGGGACTATTCTGTAATTGATACAATGATTGAGGGCTGTATCCTTTGTTATAATGATAAATATTTCCTGCTTGACAAAATTTTAAATCAGTCATTTTCTTAATTAATATTATGTCAGATATAACCAATAAGAAGGACTTTATACAAAAAATTTCTTTTAAAAGTGATATAGATTATAAAACTTTAAGGGAGTTATTGTGGAAAGATATACATCGATCAACAATGGACTCTGCAGCAAGAGAAGACTGTAAAGAGAATAAACCTATAAATAAATAAGTGCATATGAAAAAATATGTATAATTTATAATAATAAGAATAGCAAACACTTTTTAAAGTATTTATAAAAAAATATATTTTCTGAAACTTAAAGACTACAATATTTATTATTTATTTCACATTTTTTAAAATGTCATTAATAGAATACTGAAAAACTATTCACAATATAATTTTTTTTTTTGACCAATGAAAATAAAACGTAGACAATATATGCTGACAAAGAAAAAGTCACCCCTGTAACTACAATTGTTGTAAATATTAAGAACATTGTACAACAAAGGACAGTCATTCCAATAACCAACAGCATTACTAAAAAAATATAAAAATTAATTTGATTAAATTAGGTATAGAAAAATATTTACATTAGCTTAAAAATTTACCTTCAATTATCACAAATCCAGTGAAAGCTATTGCAACATTGACGATTGCAAACATTGTAAATAAGAAAATTGGAAGAATTAAAGTTGCTGTTGTAATTATAAAAGTAATTAATAATAAAGGATTTGATAGCAAACAATTTATAATGCAATTAATTTTTTTATAGATTTGTGCTTTATCAAATAAGTTTTTACTTTTTTCCAGCATTTTAAAATCTGTAAAATTAAAGATTAATAGTTTTTCAAATATTTTCTTTGTAAATATTTGTAGGTTAAAATTACATAAAGTACTTACATTGTTTTTTTAAGTAATAAAAATCATTTCTAGGCACTGGTTCCACTTTAGACTCAGCCAAAGTTTGCTTTTCATAGACGTCATTAAAATTTTGTTGATTTTTCCCCATAATTTCTTAATAATTAAAATTCTTTTTTCTTTAAAAAATTTCGTCGTGTTTACATTTTCTTCCTCTGGTGGCTTTAAACTTACAATTCATGCTAAGTAGCAGTGTAAACTTAGAATTATTTAGAATTAATTGTAAAACTCGATATTGACCTTTACGACTTAACAGTGAAAAGTTTAAATTTATTGTTACGACGGCTGGGTCGTTGAGTGGAAAGTAAGCCTAGATGGGCGGCTCACCGATGTCTTCCAGCTCTAGATTGATTCGTAGCCCTCTGGTGGTTCGTCCTCCAATAAAGCGCAAGGAGCGCAGCGCGTTGATTTAAATAAATCTTCAAGCTCGAATTTCAAAAATAATACTATTGATTTATTTTCAAAGTAATATACTCACTCTGAATTTGCACAGAGTGAATGTTAAATTTTTACAAGTACTTGATTTACAATAGTGATGGCTTTAGAGCTTTACAAAGGTTGAAATATCGTTTTTACAGAGCTTCCGGACTTAATAGAGACGGATTCTCGACTGACTTACAATAAAAATTACTACCATTGCGTTGGGATTGTTTCCCTTAATTTATTTATGCTGTTTGACCTATTTATTTGATAACAAGAAATTATGTAAAATTAACGAAATTGCGTAACTGTGCAATTTCGTAAATTCGCGCTTTTCCCAAACAATTTCTACATTTCCCAGCACAGAATAATTATTTACAGCGATATTTGACGTTTAATTAGCGCTGGATAGCCTAATTTGTTGTTAAAAAGATAAATTTCTTTGATTGTAGACATCTTTCCTAACTACATTAATTTGTAGTTCATGGCATAAGGTCAGTTCATAACATTATCAACAGCAGGCGCCCAGAAATTTATGAAAACATAACCTAAAGTAAGAAATGATGAGCGAATACTTATTTTAGAATACGTAATAATTTAAATTGCAACTATTGTTTACAAATATTTTCTTGTAGTAATTTAAGATTTTTTTTTTAAATGTACCGATCGGAACAAATTATTTAGCTCCATATATGTAATTTTATTTGCTTAAAAAAACTGTACATTTTAAAGAAAATATTCTGAATTAAAAACTTTTGGGTTTACAAAAATTGTTCAAATATTTATTACTTTGATTAATGATTATTTTAAAAAATTTATTGTATTAATTTCTAAATTTACTAGAGTAAATAATAAAGAAATTGAGTTTCTAAAATAACTTTAAGAAAACAAAATATTTTACATATTTTTACTTTGCAATTATATATAATATATACATATATGTTATACAATGTATCTCGGTGGGTTGATAAAATGAAGATCATTATACACTTGTGAATCATCAATGTCTGTTTGACCCTGAATTGTAGCCTGTTCTTTTCTGATACCCCCAAATACTATTAGCTCTCCTCTACCAAGAACTAAAGAATACATCATTCTTCCATCTGGTCCTGATGAATCATTGTGGTTTAATTGAACCCATGATGCTGTACATTCTTCACTTAATATATTACTTATATCCAATACAAAAATGGCTAGTGAATTTTCAGTTTTCTTTTTAATAACTTTTGACAGAGCTTTACGGTTTTGTAATCTTTCTTCCATCCGACGAAGAGATTCTAATTGCCTTTGACGATTCACAGACGGGCTAATCCGTACTGGCTCATCTCTAAAAGCAGCCATGCTTAATGTATTATTCGGTACTGGCATTGACATAACACTTGGCGAGTTTGACGGTGTTGATTGTGAATTTCGTAAAATTGATCTTTGTAAAATACCCCGACGTCCGTTTACATTTTCATCACGATCGATTTCACGTGTAGATCTTTGCCTGTAAAATAAGTTACTAATTTAGTTAAAATATAATCGCAAAAATTAAGCTAATAAAATTATTTTTTTTAATATCTTTTATAAAATATAATATAAAATATAAATCGAATAAATTTTGAAAAGTTTTATGCACACCTGTCACGAAGCAATGAATTTGAATTACTTGGAATTGTTGACTTTCTTACAGGTACATTCATTACACCAATTGGTTGTGATGGCCTTTTCTTCTTACTTAAAACAATAACATTATTTCCTACCTGTTAAAAAAAATAATTATTTATTTGATTCCAAAAAAATGTAAACAATTTATATAAAAATAATAAAAATACATCACCTTACAAGCCTTTTGCCATATGTATTTTGGTGCAGATTCAGTATGGCGCAAGGTCACTAATTTCCACGTCCAAACAGGATCTTCCATTGTTAACAGCCAAGCATCATGAATCGTAACATTCGGACCAATACAACCACCTAATAATTTATATTTTTCTAGTACAGCTCTTAAAATATGCTCTACACTGAACATAATAAAATTGTAAAACTTTCATACCTAATATAAGTAAATGTTTATCGTCTATTGGAATTTGTGACTGACAGTAACGGCGATCAGGCTTTACAGGAGATGTTGCTTGTTTCCACCAACTGTGTGTATCCAAATTTAAGCACCAAACGTGATTTGTACTGTTAAATAACAATTTTAAGAAATATGTAAATTAATTATTATAAAAATTAAACTGTTAAAAATAGGTTCTGAAACATTCAAATTTACTGACCACCATAAGCCGCTTAAACCTGTGTCAGAGACACCTCCAAATACAACCATGATATTTCCATGAATAGAAGCTGAATGTAAAGATGTAGGAGGAGGGCTTTGCAATGTATTAATTGCTATCCACCGATTAGATTCAATTGAATAAATATGCAACTCGTTAAATAATCTCCATTGCTGTCAATATTACGGTATTGATTTAAATATATTTCAATTTGGAAAATTTATTAAGTTGTAAAGATTGATTTGGTAAATCTATATCTACCTGATGTAGTGGGTATGAAAAGGGATGAGACCAGCCCCCAAATAAAATAAAACTTTTTTTGTAATATAACATAGTAGCACTTGCTTTGGGTGATGGATAGCTTCCCATGGTAATTGGTCGCACCCATTTTCTTGTGTCAAGATCTAATTTCCACAAATCGTTAAAAGTTGTGCTATCAACCGTGCATCCTCCAAAAACGTACATAGAATTCTCAAAGGCACATGCTGAATGTGAATGCCTCTTGCCGATAGTCGGTGACTCGGATTCAGGTAAAGATTTCCACAATAGTGTCCCAAAAGCTACTGATTTTTGAAAGTGATTTTTACTATGTTCGATTACACCTGCAATTAAATTTGATTTATAAGTTAGTTAAAAAGAAATAAAATATTCTCTAATAGTAAGTAAAGAATCTCACTTTTTGTTGCTTGATTCCATCTCTTTGAAACAAACATACATTCTTGTAAATCTTTATAAGGTGGTATTAAACTCAGAATGTATTCTAAAATTTCATCAGGTAAATCATCAATATTGTACTGCATTTTGTTTTTGTACTATAAATTCCTCATTTAACGTAGATCTGTAAAAAAGTAACAAATGCCTTATTAAATTAAAATATTCATTAAAAATTCAACTAAATAATATCAGGGGTAATAATGTGCATACAATTATACTATTTAAAAAGCAATTGTAGAGAACAAGGCAACCATAAAATTGAGAAGTAGGCTGAAGAAGAAAAATTTACAACCAAATTAGGAAGGAAATCAAAGGCTACAGCTCACATTATAATTAAGTAGGTGAATTAGGCTGAACCAGGGGTTGGTGAATGAGGAGATGACAACAAAGACATTTAAATTTAAAAACAAAGATTGAGAGAAAAATAAATGTTAATATACTTAGTTATAATTGAGTCTATAAATAAATATTTTGTATAAAAAAATGTTAAAAATAAATTCTCTCCTTTCAACAGACATATTTCAAAAATAGTAATTTCATCAAAAACTTTAAATTATGTTTTAAAACCAGAAATATCAATGTAGTAGCAATTTGTTTTAAGAAAGATAAAGAATATAAGGAAATAAACATCATTAATAAACTAGAAACTTTAGCATATTAGAAGTAAGTATCTAATTATAAGTGCTGTTTTGATCTATCCAGCTCGACAAAACGAAAATGCAGTTTAATGTAATATAATCAAAGTCAAAACCTTTATGATAAGAAAAAAACTGCCTTAAACCTTTCTATGTAAGCATCAAAAAGCATTTGCAATAATTAAATATCAAAATCCTTCAAATGCAAAAATGTAAATTAAGTAAAACTGTATTCTGGCCTAGATTTACAACATTGTTTAAAATATAGGCATTCAAGAAAAAAATTTGGAATAAAAGTCTTTAAGATTTATGTCCATACATTTTTTCCTTGAAATTACTTAAAAAAACAATAATTTAATTAATATTGCTTTGCAATATTTTAAATAATAAAATTGTATTTAATTTTCAATCAAATAAGCCAAGACAAGAGTCCTCAGGCTTATTTAATCCAGATATATTAAGTTGTAAAGATTTTGGTTTAGGCGTAACCTGCAGGTTGAACCAGTTGATAGACCTTGAATTCTACTACACTTCAGAAAACAAAGCCAAAGAAAATTGTTGAACAGAATCCTCCTGGCTGAAGAGTATTTTCCACAAGAAATGCATTTCCGTTGCAGCCTAATAGTAGCTGGATATTTCAAACAAGATCTCAATGGGCAGCAAAAATTGTTGGTGCATTGCAGAGAAATGCATACCTGTAAAAAAATAATTTAATAGATTTATACTTTCACAAACACAATATTTGAAAAACTAATTAAAACAAGATAGCAATGAGTCACCAAGATAGAAGTTGGAGCTTGAGTTTATAAAGAAATTGCTGTATTTACATGGAACGCTAGCTGCATAGTGAAACTGTTACAAACGGTAATTTATCAGTACATAACTTGAATAAAACTATTTTTTGGTTATTGTATAATGTCACTTTTTCTTGCAATTATAACAAATATCGTCGACGAACGTAAACAAACAAACTGTTTTACTAGATTGTTTAAGGAACTAACCTAACGACGCATAAGCGACATGACACAAAGGAACGCGCGTATGTAATATACACACAGATTAGAATAATTAGCAAATAAAACATTTTAATTTAATGTATTGAACATTTTTTGATGGATACATTCAAATTAGAAATTCTACAGAAATATCAGACAACTACCATGCACAAGATAAGCTTCCAGAAAATCTATCACTCTTTAGCAGTAAAGAGTTTGCAATTTTAGAAGTAGTAAAACTTAAACAAAGACGAATCTTGTAATAAGCAGTTTTTTTTCCAGAATCTAATTTCTTTTTAGTTATTTTTAATCAGAATCTCCGTAATCAGTGCATAAATACGCCCTGTGATTGTTACACATCGACTTCTAGCATGAACACTGCATTTTTGTTTTCCGATTCGATTCTTACTACATAAAACACATCGGGCGAGGTCTATCTATCGGATCTGTTTTGAAGATATCAAATTGAAGATGTGGTCACTGTTGTTATCTTACCGATCTCAACTTAAACTTAAAATGTTAGCTATACATAACTTAATAACTGATCGAAGGAT
>JAWWEM010000010.1:8469785-8480382 GCA_035582935.1 Ormyrus thymus
TATAGTTCTATTAAATTTTGGTGCAAATTATAGTAATTTTTCAGGATAGTGCGAGTTTGTCCTTCGATTACGATAGATTATACTAATTTTTAATCAGGTATTTCTCTCCGTGTGTAGTAAAAATTTCTGAATATGTAGTAAAATTTAATTTATACTTAATTCCGTAATTATTGATTTTTACTACATTACTGGTGCAGGTTTTTATTTAAATAAAGTATCTGTATGTGAGGATATTATAATAGTAAAGATTATTATGTGTCAGAATTATTAAGATATAGGTGCAATAAATTTAAAGTTATCATATAACATAGTAATTTTTATTAAATATGTTAAAAATTTTATTCCGCTGCTTTTTCCTAGAGAAAGCTTTGTGCTAGTATTTTATCAGTGTAGGAGCTTATTTAGACATTCTTACTTTTTCAGTACTGTCGTTGCCGATTCAGTCTGAAAAGTGGGGGGGTCATGGATTTTTCCGTGACTTTCGGTTTCGGTTCTTAACAGGATAAGTGCAGTTCGTTAGTGCAGATGCGCTTTTGGCTAAAATGTTTTTTTGAGAAAAAAAAAACGGTGTTGGTGAAAAACGCGACGGGATTAAACGCATCCGACGGCGTGGTAAAAATTTTTTTAGTCAAAAAATTTAATATCTTAATCCAATAAGGTCTATATTTAAAACTGTCCACTCGAGTGAAAGTATATCGGACACCGCTGAATATTCGGACCAAAATTTCCAATTTTGCATTCTAAAATTGAAAATCTCACCGCGACAAGTTCGATCTGCCGAAGCGATGGGAAAAACTTTAAAAGTGCATTGTCTGTAACGGTAATGGCTTTACATACACTCCGAACGGAGGTTCAACCTCGTTATTCAAAACCTGCATATTCTCTCAATATGTATAAGAATGCAAAGGTACACAGCTGATTTAGATATTCCTCGACGTAAAAAAAAAGGAAAACTCGCTCGGCGCCCCGAGTCTAGCTTGAATAACAATAAGCGTCTTGATGAAGATTAAATGAAGTACCGGTGCTCGCTTTGAAAATTTGCAGGGACTTATGTAAAGCGATTGTCGAGGGGGGGAGCCGTGGAAAAAGTTATTAAGTTGTAATGCAATTTCTCCAAGAAACTCTCGTAAAACATCAAGTCATTTCTTTCATTATCCCTAAATTGCCACTTTAAACTGTCAAAAGAGAAACTTTTTACAGTGCGCTTGTCGACATACGACCGGCGCGAGGCTCCGCTCGTTCCTTTTTTTTTTTTTTGCTAATGCTGTTATAAAAGTGTCACGCTAGATTAAGTATAAAGGATCTGTCTAATGTGGTGCGAAGTGCAGGTTTAGCGCAGGAATATTTATTGAGATTGATATTGTTCTTTGCAATCAGAGGAAAACTTTCGAAAATCGTCAAAAGGTTATTATGTCGTAAAATGAAAGTACGTGATTTGTGCCTTGTGAAACGTTTGTTTTTTTTTTGTAAAACAGGCAAACACAATTTGTTAATTAATTGAAGAAGCTTACAAATGAGTTCTTTTTAAAATAAAAGTGTAAAATCTGGTTAATAAATTGACTTGGTTGATCAATTTATCAATTTTTCTCTCTGTTGTAGTTTATTTTTAATTATTAAATAATGAAAAAATGTCATTTTAATACTAAAATATTACTAACTACGTAAGTTAGTTTTCGAATAAAAATTCGCATAATATAATTAATTTACTCGATCACTTGATTTCCGGCTAAATTTTACTCTGAATTTCGAAAATCCTCCTCGTGCAATACCAAAGTTCGATACCAAACGCATCGTCACTTGAACGAGAATAAACCACAGTCGCGCTAAGCGGATTAAAATACCCCCTTACTTCATCGATTACATTACCGATATCGCGCCGTAATCGTTCCGGGAACGTAATTCAAGAACAAATTAGCCGAGAGCAAGCCAACGCGCGACTTGCGGAGAACGTCGTCGCGCGCCGTTAAAGCGAAATTACAATATTTTCACGAAAGCGGCCGTAAACTGGAATTGCATTAGAATCAATTGATAATACGAAGCAGAGTGGAAACGAACTTGATTTAAACGGGAAGCGAACAATTAAAAACACGATTACACGGCTAAAGTGCATTTTATAAACTTTTCCATTCAATTACAAAGTGCGCCAAGTGAGAGAGAGTAATAGATTTCCTCTCTTTGTTACAAGCAGCAGCGGCGCCGCATCGAGGCTTACAGTATACCGTAATTAACACAATTTTTAAGCCATTGTACGGAGCCGCGCCGCACTCGCTGAGCGCTCAAGTATATATTCTCGGGGGGAATATTAGTTTTGTTTTCTTCGCGTGCGGCTCTCGCGGCTTGAATGTGGACGCGAAACGAGAAAACAGCTGCCGACTGCAATTATTACAACGAAGATGTTTACGCCAAAGTAGATCGTACACGAAAGCGTTTGGCAATCTTGTTTGATCTGCCGAGAGGCAATGTTTGTTTTAAGTAAGCGCCGCTGAGTACAGTCGGCGAATCTCGACGAGTAGAAAATTAAATTAAATTGATTATTGCACTTGGAGCTTATTACTGAACAGGTGGAGACGGATGTCCGCGTCGATGAACGTTGACGCGAGGAATTACCAATGCTGTAAGAGTCAATTTAGATAAGACCCCGTTACTTTACTTTATCGTAATTGTTTTTGTCGCCATCGAAGAGTCAGCCGCTTCCTCGCGTAACGAGCCGCCGAAAGGGAGTGCATAATTGCAGGTTAGTTTTCCTCGACGTATTTACTTCTGAGCTCCTTACGCAACGCTTAAAAAACCCGTGTCGCCAACGCTCAGTTTACAGCTAATTATCGTAATCTCCGAAGAAAGAGCCGGCGATTTTCCTTGGAATTGCGCGACCGACGTCGAAATCAGCTCCCTTCAAAGAAAAAAGAATGTAGCGATGTTTACCCTGCTTTCCGGAAACTGCACCCGCCGGAGGAAGAGAGACCGAGGGAGTAACGAACGCGCGCCCGACGATCGGAAATCAATCGGCTCTCTCGGAATTCGGTTCAGCTGACGGTCTTTGCTTTCTCGCCGCGCTGCGTACATATACACGTAAATACGACTCGAGGCTGATGCGCGCCTCGAGCGAGAGAGAGAACTCCGAGAAAGCGCGCACGTATGTAGGTTAGACAATCGCGAGCGCATGTGTGCGTGTGTGTGCGCGCGCGCGCGAAAAAAGCAGCACCGAGAGATGCACTGGCTGCGAAGGTCGGCTTTGCCTCCTTCGACGTTGCGCCCGACGAGAGGGAGCCTGTATTCTTTCGATTCAAGCTCGAAGGACGCACACGTGGTGCATTTACGTGGCACGCATGTCGTTTTGACAATGAATGATTCGATGGCTGAGAGAAGGGGAGGGGATGGACGGGTTTTGAATGCGAAAAGGAGTGTATAACGATTTTTTTCTTCGCGGAAAAGGTTTTGGTCGTCGGTCTGCGGAGCTTTTTTTTTCTTTAGCTCGAGAGTGGAATTTCGTTTCGGAATGGAAGGGGGTTGATTTGAATATTAGATAGATAAGATAGCCGCTGGCGAATGGATCGAACGCACTCGTAAGAAGCGTGACACACGTTTTCATGAGAAGCGATCGTTAAACAATCAGTAAAAAAGAAAGAATTGCATCCGGAATGGTAAAAAGTTCCAACGATCCGCGCGCACGCACGCACTATTGTAAATTCTTATCTCCTACGTATTTTTGAAGCGACAGTCGCACTCGACCTGTTAATGAAGGCAGATTAATCAGTAAGTCTGTATGCGAGCATTTAATGGACCAATATTGAACCAGCATTGTTCATGCAGAACGCGGTAAATAACCTGTTTACAGGCCGATACTCACGTCAGCAGTGAGCACAAGTCCCAGCACCGAACAGATTCTTTTTTCTCGATACATGTAAGCTTTTATCGTCGAAGGAGATGCATCTTTGAGAAGCGAAGGAGCAGAGTGCAGTTCTCCATCTCGCTCGGATAACGAACGTTTTTCCCCGTCCCTCTAATTACCCAGCTGTATATACGCAACAAGAGCAAAAAGGAAAAGAGGCGGCTCGCCGCTCGATCCTCCTTTTCCACTCTCGGCGACGGCACACGGCGGGGCAGCGAAGAGCCTCCCGAAACGAGGGTGGCCAAGAGGCCCGGAGGTGACACTCGCGGGCGTAAATCGGCCAAGTAGCCACCTGGGAGGTCGGGAGCCATCGCGAAAGGGTGAGGAGAGCGCGCTCGCCGGGGCGAATAAGCGCGCCACGTAAGTACGGGAGAAAAAGTAAGGCGCGAGCGCGCGCTCCTCGAAAAAAAAAACGAAGCGAGGGACCAGACGGCCAAAGAGAAAGAGAGAGAGAGAGGGAAGGGAAGGCTATATAACCTCAAAAAAAGATTACGCACCTCAGGCGTCGGGGACGAGCGATCTGCACTCCGGGGCGCCGCTGCTCATCGCCAGCTCTCAGCGACGCGGGCCACTGCTCTCGGGGCACTGTGCAACGACGCGCTGCTCCGTTGTCGCTGCTGCTCCTCCTCCTCCTCCTGCTGCTGCTGCTGCTGCTCTTCCACTGCTGCACACAGATGAACAACGCCGCCGTCGCCGCCGCCGCCACCGCCGCCGCCGCCACCAGTGGCCTCCTACCAGTCCCTTTTTTTTACGCCGAGCCGAGGTGGAGTCGCTCGAGAGGAATGCACGCAGCCGAGCCGCCGCCGATGCATGAAGCGGCTTCGAGATTCGAGAGCCAGCAGTCGAAACTTGCGAAACGAGCGAGAGGGACAAAGACACGCGCACCGCCGACGGGCCAATGATGACCTGGCGCCAGCTAGCGTGTCCGTAGCGCCTCGCCGTCTCGGGAGTTTCGGTGTAGGGGGCGACACCCGCCGGCTCGGAACAGGTTGCCGACAGCTGGCTGCTGATGCACGAGCTCGGATGGGAAATTGTGAGGGGGGTATGTGTACCTCGTTTGGGTAATGGGAGTTGCCGGCGTTAAGGCGAGATCGCGGCCGACGGGAGAGAATTGGTAGCGGTCAGATTTAATGAAAGGTTCGGGAAAATTTTTTTGTCGGGCTCGGCGACGAAAGAAATCTTGGGCAATCAATTGTCCAAGTGCGGTTATTAAATAAAGGTAGAGGCTTTTTGTAGTGGTCGAAGAAACGGTAATTTGTGCAACTGTGTATTTGGAAATTAATTTAAAAATTTTTTGTAGTTATAAATTAAAACGAGGAGTACCTGGGGAATAATAAAAGAGGGATTTTTGCATAAAAGTTTTTATTTTAACTACTTTTTACTAGATTTTTCAATACTATACACATTACTGTAAAATCCACGATAATTTGTTCTAATTACACGTATATTCGTCATCTCGTAACACCTATTTCGGTAAATATATTTTTAAAAAAGTCTCATTAAACATGATTTGGTTCGCAAAATTGACCTCACAATACAAAGTTAAAAGTTGCTTCAAACATTTTTCGTGGAAATTCAAAATCCACGATGATATAATTTACGAGGAATTCAAGTAATCTCCATCAAAATAAGAACAACCAGAGGGGCCACAGCAACAAGTTTATATTCGACTGAGGCAAACGACTTTTCCTCAAACTTTTTTAAAATAATACATTTACAAGAACCGTAAATTCATCGCAAATGTACACATACTGCAAATACAAGTACAGTTGACTTTCTAAACTCGATGCTTGCATTAATGAACGTAGCTGTTTTTTTTTTAATGTTGTGAATTACTACCGACGCTTCTTGCTTTAATTCTCCTTCGGCCTCCGCTTGGCTTCGCAGGAAATATTTTTAACGCCTCTGAGAGCAGAATTATTACATCTGCGCGTTGATTTTTAAATTCTTTTAATGGAGTTCATTGTATCGCGAAGCAGGTGAATTGATTCATAATATATTAGTAACGAATTGCATTTTTAATCAGCTGGCATTCCTAAAAAACAGTTCGCTCAGCCAAGATACTTTCTCGTTTTATAAATCATAATTTCAAAATGAGATTTTACAATTCAATAAACATTTGCGATTCAGTTTTTTTATTATTAAGCGCGTATAAGTAATTAATGATACCATCATACGCAGTAACAATAATTTTACTCCAACATTATTTCTGCTACATTTTGATTTTAATTACGGAATTTGTTGCGAATTTCATTTTAAATATTATCATAAATAATGTTCCACGCTTTTTCTCTAAAAAATTTAGAAACATCCATCAACCGCGAATCCAATAGCCATTGAAATCTTACTTGGAACAAATCATAAACGAAGATCATGACGGTATTTTATGTACCCGAAGCGGAACGAAAATTCGTTTCAGCACCTGACCCCATTACAGTATGACCTTTCATTTTACAGGATAAATAGCATGACCCGCCGCCGTAACAAGTTTTAAGGCACGTTCAGGTACCAGAAAGCGGCCGTGCTTCATGATCCATCCGTAAGGTGATTAAATTTTTTTTCTCCGAATCCAATGGAAAACGAGACGGGGAGCTAATTAATCTCGGAGGCCTTTTTACATCCCAGCGAGTTGACTCTTTGAGCGCGAAACGATATTGAAAATAATCACGAGAATTGAAGGGTTTAAATTTCGAAATTTGCCCGCAATGAATCTCTCCATTAGTTTACCCCCCGCGTAAAAGCTCCCCTCTCTCACTTTCTCTCTCCGACGTCATTACGGAAAAACTACATTCGTCCCGGTCGAGATAAAAATACAAAAATATAGTAAACTCATCGCGCGCGGAAGCTAAATGAATTTTTGAAAAAAAGAAGAACAGTCGCATCATAAAAGGAAGCTTCGTGCGCAGCCCAGCAGGGATTAAGCCGGCATAATAAATTCACGCTCCCTCCGGAAAGTTCGCTCATTTCTCTCTCTCCCCTCGGCGAGAATTTCGCGCCGCGTGCCAGCCTAAGCAAAAATCTCTCTCTCTCTCTCTCTCATTCCAACAGCTGTTACGAGACGTGCAGCAGCTTCGCTTTCGAAACGACTCGCTTTTAAACCTACTGATTAGTGATAGTCGATCATTGGGCCCGTACAGTGTACTTTTTTTTTATTCACCTCCTCGAGTTACGTTATATAGGTACAATATGGCGTAACCTCTATACAAACTCGCGGCGCGCGCTCCATTTCTCTCGGTTTTTATTATATATATATATCGCTCGACGGCTAAAAATGTCAAGGACGATTCTCTATATTTGACTACGCTCGAGCCTCGCGCCTCTTGGTCGTCGCTTTCGTTCGAAATGACTTTTTCTTCGCTCGCGAATTCCGTTTCCTCCGTATGCGTGCGCGCTTAGGACGACGTGGGGCGCGACGGGTATATGTATAACATATACGGCGAAAGACGCGGCCGCGGCTTCTTAGAGTTTAAGTCTTGTAAAAATCTATAAGATACGGAGGAGCGTATAGATTTTTTTGGATTTATCGAAAAGAAATCTATGATACAGGAGTTACAAATGTTCTTTTTTTTTCTTTTCTTGTTTTTACATACTTTTTTTTTTTGGTTTCCTAGTAGAAATACTGACGAGTGTTGAGCCAATTTTTTTTTATTAATTGGAAAGCGATTTAATCTTTTTTCAGTTTAAAGAAAGGTACTTTATAGGTAAGTGAAAAGTGCTTAATTAATTATGCTCGTTTTTTTTGGTGTTTATGAATTGTGCAATTATTTTTTTTGTAAATAATGGAAAAATTTTAGAAATTTCCTTCTTTTAATCTGAATTCAAAAATTCGAGTAGACTCGTAAAAACACTAAATTTTATCAAGCGAACATCAGACTCTTTTTTACATTATACTTAATTATTACTTCATTTATTTCGCTTCGACCATTTAAGGCTGTTCTTTTACGCTGCAAACACTTAAATTTAAATTTCGAAAACTGGCTGCAGAAACTGCCGGAGCACATGCAGTTAAATTCGCCAATAAAACTCGTCAATTTTCCGTCAGGATTTACAATCTGATATATAATACTGGTTCATGAACTGTTACGATTCGTTAAAACATCAATTCGTTATTTATTGTATATTTCAGACATTTAAAAAAGTGTGTGATCCCTCGATAAAAAAATTATAAAACACCTAACTTTCGGTATATATATCATTAAAAAGTTTCGTACTAGTCTTTAAAGTACGCAAAAAAGAATAGTCTTATACAAACAATCTTTACACGAAGAAACGGTGTACAATTACGGTCAGTTCTCGCTTTTTATTACAATACGTATATAAACAAAGACGAATCGAACAACAGCATTGTGAAAAACGTCGAGAAATTTACATATATTATTTATAAAATATATCGCAAATTTAAACCTAATGGTAAAGTCTTCATACATCGTACGCAGAGCTCCATACATCTCCGAAGTAGCTCCTTTAGTCGAAAAAGTCCCATATATAGTGAAACTGTGCGATGTTAAAAAGGGGGGTCGATTACAAATCGGCCCAATTTCCTCTCGGGAGTCCAGCTCCGAAGGAACTCACGGCAGCTTCGTCTCTCTCTCTCTCTCCCCTCCCTCCGCTTTCGCCCGTTTGTGCGAGTTACATACTTTCGGATGCTTTTCGACGTCCATTCAAAACGAGATTATACAAAACGCTATTCGTTGGAACGTTCGCCTCCCGCAGAAATGCAATCTACATCGCGCCGAGGAGGTCGCGCGATTTAAAACGACGCGCGCGAGCGTCGCCGTGCGGCGAGGCGCCTCGGCGCAATTAAAGTCCGCCGGCGTGTAATCGCCGAATAACGGGACAGAGAGTTCTCGATCGAGATAAATCGCGCTTGGCACGAAAAGAGAAAAGAAGAAAAAGAAAACAGCCAGAGGTATGTACAACTAATCGAAGGTACAAAGCCTCGATCTCTCCTTTGTTCGGGTACACATTCGGAAATCGGCTTTGGTCTCTCTGCAGATGGGCATTGGATTTCGAGGCAGTTCTTTTTTAACAAAAAGCTCGTTAAATTTACTTAAGAAATTTCGCATTGAAAATTCAATTAATTAATATTAATATACTTGAATTTACTTCTACCAACTTGGTTAACGAGCCATTTAGAAGTCTTTCAGGTGGTTTCGTTTCGCAAAACATCTGCCTTCGTTTATTTCGTAATTTATTTTAGCGCTCGTTGGTACACTGATTAATTTTTATTTTAATTGGTACAACTTTAATTGTAGATTACGCAATAAAAGAGATTCACTCTCCGATCGTTATGAACTCGTTATTTTTATTGCGCAACACTCTGTACAGGGTATACTGCTCGGAAAACCATAAATACCGTGCAAATGGCGATCGTTTATTTTATGTACTAATCGCGTAACGTTTTATATACACCTGATAAAATTAAGTTTTATGATTGATTACAAAAGCGGAGTGTTTCGCAAATGAAATCCCGAATGTGTACACTTTTTTCTCTCGAGGAACGGCTCGCCATTGTCGTATTATACCTTCTCGCCTCGGTAACAATTTATCTTTTCCAGGAGTTACGTCTATTTAAAAAAGATCGATTTTATAAATATATTAATAGTTAGATATTTTCTAGAAATGCATTTATACGAGAAAAACTATTTTGATATATCTATACGATGACAATTAATATTATGTATTCTCATTGCTCTGGATTCACATTTACAAAGTCGTTAAGATTAAACGAATTTAAATAATTTACGGTTTTTTTCTCTGATCAACATGTTTTCACGCGATTCTGACAACAATTCTAATGTATTTGATAGACTGCGTGCAATTTGTAAAAAGTTGTTTTTGTCAACGTTTTCAGTTCGAGACAATACGAATAAAGTAACTGAAATAATTTATAACTTAGCAAACATAACAAATTGCTAAACTAAGATAGTTGAATAAAGTTCGAGTTATAAATTATTTTTATAAAAAAAATTATTGACTACGATCGATTATATGTACAATACATCTTTAAATAGCTTAACTTTATATAAATTATGGCTCTAACCAACTGGTAATAAATAATTTATATTTAAAATGAAGTATTTTACAAAGAGGGTATCTAATAGACAACTTGTTTCAATAACACAAACTATGTAAATGCATGTAATATGACTCATTTTGAGTGTTTAAAAGTTTTTTCTCTCTAACAGTTCTTGCTTATCAAGCTGTACAGTCCATTTATTTATTTATTTTTTTATGATATAATTTGAAAGGCAGAAATAATTAAGACAGCTTTAAATTTGAGTTATTTTTTAAAACAGCAACAGGTTTCACTACATAAATCTTTAATATAAATTCAATTTTTTTGTGCATTCTTTAATGGGATCGACTCTTGAATGTATACAGTAGTTTTGAAAACGAATGATAAATGCGTAAAAAAATGAGTCTCGATTGAACATTTGCGTACAAACGATTTCATGCGTAATTCTGACTACATATAGAAAACTATAGAAAGATTAACAAAGAATGTAACTTTATAATAGAAAAAAACGGAGTAAACACTTTGCTTTAACCTTGCTCGCCTTCAAAATTAACCGTGACCTGTACACCTTACCTCTCGACTCTCGCAGTACACATCTCAACATCAACTATAGTACACGGAGAAAAATTATATAGAAAAATTTCCAAATCCTTAAAAGAAATTTTACTATTTTTTTTGGTAATCCAGTC
>JAWWEM010000010.1:8496400-8512073 GCA_035582935.1 Ormyrus thymus
AATGCCATTGCAATACCACTTATCACTTATGTTTCGACAGGAGAGCATTGGTGGCAAATCAATAACGCACATATTCACTGGATACTGATTTAAATCTTTTAATTTATCAGGAAAACATTCATTTGGATCTTTTAAGTACCCAGTATTAAAATTTTTTGTAAAAGGATTGTAATTATAAAATTTTATTTTACCCGCCTTGAATGTTAAAACTGTAAAGTCTAAAAATTTGAAAGCCCAAGCAAAAAGTAACAGTTTTTCAATTTTTTCATCCAAGTAACGTTTTTTATCTTTAATTATGAGCAAAAATCTAGGTCTTGCTGCCAGAGGCGATATAAGAATAAAATAATTTAAAACATTGCTTATCTTTTCATGAAATTCAGTATCGTCATGATAAAAAATGACATACATCGTAGAACTTCGTAGACTACGATATTCTGGCATATGCAGTGATCGATCGTCTTTTAAATATGTAATATTCTCCAGATTTAATATAATAATGGGATGTTGACATTTTATTGCTTCTACAAGAAAAGCTTGTGTTTCTGAGTCGTAAGGATCCCTTTTAGATAATAATATAGTAATCTGATGCACTTTAAAAGTATTGCTTAAATTGAATAGAACGGAATTCATTTCTAAACCAGCAGCACTATTACTTATTAAAGCGTTTCCAATAATAAGTAGCATTATATTACAGTGTATGTTACACATTATTGGCGATTCCTGGATAAATAAATTTTTTTAATTACATATAAAATAAAAATGCATAATCGTAAACCAAGTATGTAAGAGTCGTAACGAATGTTTCTCAAATACTAAAAATAAAATTTAAAATAAGTAGCTTTATGGATTTTTACAAAATGGTGAAACTAAGTTACTAGTAATTTTTTAAATAAAACGGTAGTTCTTGAAGGAAGAATGGAAAGAAAACGTGTTAAAATGGCGGAACTTTAAGTAAAATACTTTACAGTATATTAAGTAAATCATAATTTTAATAAGCTAGCAGAAATATTCTATTCTACGAGAGAATGTTGTAAATATTATATATTTTTTTGGGAAAAGCATAATAATAATACAAAGATCTAACTTTTAAAAGATTTATTCATAATGAATTTTTGTACAACGATGTTTTCTTAGACTCACTTGAAAGTTATTTTTCCACTAACACATTCTCGCACTTTCTACAATCCATATAAAATTACGTGGTAGAAAAAAACATACATACAGAATTTTTAAGAAAAAAGTTTATTCGTCAAGTTAGTATGAGTTTGTAAAGAGTAAAAAAGTCAATATAAAAAATCATAGAGAATATGCCGTTTTGGCAAAATTCTGTAATATCGTTATAAACAACTGCGTAGAATTTTACAAGAGATTAAAATTAATATTTAGTTTTTTTTTACAAATCAACCCTATACAGTGTAAAAATGTTCGTGATTTATATACAAAAAGTGAAAATATCCTAAAACTACAATAAATTCCATATCAAAGTCGCTCGTTAAGAAATATTAATAAACAAGGAACAAAAAGTCGATGAGGCATATGGTTGCACTTGCAGTGTGTGAAACAAGCTATAAATATTTTTTATCGAAAACGGATTTTTAATATAAGTAACAATATTTATTAGAAGACTCGTTACACGAGTCAGTCTGCAATTGTATAAAGATTCATAGTCTTTGGTATCGAGCTAAACAATCAGACGATAAAGTTCACTCGGTTAATAATTTTGGCAGTTAGAGCACACTTGAGAATCTTATAGCTTTGGCATTTATTATATTCGTCATCGTCGATTTTTATAATTATTGTTAATATTTTTGCTTTAATTAATATTGTTTTAATTGGTAATTTTCGCTTTATTACGATTGATTTCACTACGTATCGGAAATTCGTACTTTTTGCGGTGTAGCGATACGATAAGCCTCATTTTTGTGATATATTTCGACTATACAAAGTACATAAAGGAGGCATTAATACGTTCAGAAATGCGAGGCAGTTCATCAGTGATCGTTATTTTGATGTGGCTTTACACGGAGTAAATGTGGATATTTACAAAGATTGATTTTTAGCATTTTTCAACACTGACAGCACCTTAAAAGAATCTTTATCGTTGTTGGAAAGATAGTTGAACGTGATATATTTTATTTGTATTTTAAGAGTTGATCATACGTGTATTGTGAATTCTTGCCTTTCCTGTTCTTTTCGCTGCTTATGCCTGCAATTTAAAGTTTTCACTGAAATTATTTTAAAAAAATAATAAAAAATGTATGCCGTAAGACATATGTCTATTGAGAAAGAATTATTTTCTAATAGTACGAGAAGTACTTTAAGACTAACTTTAAATCAAAAATAGTTTCTTTAATAATCTGTCTGCTAAAATAACAGACAGGTAATTTACTCGCAGCCGACAGGTTTCTCTTATTTGTGAAAAATGTGGGAATCGAAAGAATGAACTTCTTAAAATGACTTTGTTTGCAATTATTACCTAGCAAGCATAGTTTCAACGGCTTCAATTGGAAGCCTGCCGAGGCTGCCTCCATGCCGAGTACCGATGGACTGCCTGTGCCAATCGCGATTTTCGCGACTGTCACGAGAATCTCGTTCGCATTCTGCCTCAATCAATTCGCGGCTATCGCTAAAGCCACTTGGCGGCAGCAGCGTCATGTCTTCCACAGAGCTGTCCAAGCACCCAGAAGCAAAAATAGGAAAAAAATGTTCGTTACTCTGCTTTCTTAGCTTTTACTTTGACATAACAGTCTCAAATACATTTTCCAGTAACTACGATAAATACAGAAATACTAAACTAAACATTACAGAGGATAACTACTGGTTTTGGACTAGTATTGGTATCTCATAAACATAGCTTAAAGCACTCGATAAAAAACTTTAGTATTTATAAGCGTATCAGCTGTAACGACAGTGTAAAACACAGAAAATGACTTATGAAATACCATTTTGTATTCTTTCCTTGCAAGAGAACTATAACGATCACTATAATTAAAGTATAAAAAAAAATTCGTAACTGTTTTATGTGCTCAATTCATAATAAAATTCAAATAACTTTTCTAGAGAGATGCAAATGGTAACTTTCAAAGATAAAGAGTAAGAAAACTAAAAAGTTGATGGTAAAATAAAAAAAAGACGATTGAAATAGAGCACACATCGAGATCGATAATGGGACTGTGAGTGCTATGTGAAAGCAAACAAACCTTGGCTACCTTCGAGTGGACCGGCCGCTGGGCTGACGATTGCGGCGCCTTGCCAGTGATGGCGAGCCTTCGTTGTTGGACTCGGTGCTCGACTCCACACCGCGCGAAAACACATCTGCACGTGGGTTTTCAACAATTTAAAATGCACTTTACAGACTTGAACCTTGCTGAGCCAACAGCGTTGACTAAAGGCGACTTTTTTCTCTTTCAAAATTTCAATTTTCCTCCAGAAAATTAAAATTTCTAGTTCTACAACTATGTATAAAAAGTAAATCGAGAGAGCTTGTTTCAGTGTATTTCGGTGCTTAATGCTTTAGATTTCTTTACTGATAGTATATACGTTATCGCAACTGAAAACAAGATGCTATATGCGTGGCATCGAGTGGAGTATCGTTAGCTCTAACTAGTCAAAAGAATCTTAAGAAGCATTTCGAGGAGCCAAACGGATATTCGGCAAGTACAAAACAAATATAAATAATGCTTGCCAATCTGTCCTTCCTTATCTCGGTCAATAGCTCGGCACCTAACGTCTCGATCTCGACAACAACTACGTTTTGCGCATCAACGGTTTCGGTCGCACCGGTGTAAAGGCCGCCGCAGAAATATTACCTCTGCACGGCTTGACGGGAACCCGGTAACTGGGGCCGGCACACTCGCCGCAGGGGCTGCCGGAGGTATCGCTGCCTGAGCCTTGCCGGTTGTTGCGCATCTTGCTCTCGGCCTCGGCTATGCTTGGGAAGTAGCGCTGCTTGTGCCACCTGGGCGTTTTCGATCTAAAGGCATAACAAAGTTTATTCTTTGGGGAGGCTTCCTGCGCCTCGACGGCTGGGGAGCCGCGTGCGCGTGGGTGGGCGAACATGAGTCGCTAAGCTTCACCTTTCGAAATCGACACTCGTCCGCTCGTAGTCGATCGTGTTGATGTCCTCGTTCTCGAGGTGCCCGAAGGTTTTGAATTGCATCGTGTAGTCCAAGGTAGCTGTGGTTACGGACCGGTTGTCGCGGCCTGGAACGCTGAATGTTGCGTACGGGCTGATCTCGTACATTTCTAGAAAACGATTTTATATTCTACCGTATGACTTTTTTACTTGATTTTCGGGTACTTCTTTTTGGTGAAAAAGGATACCTGATCCGTGATCGACGGGAGGTTTATGATTATCTTGTTTTACAGGTGAACTGGTATAAACTTGATGATTTCTTCTGTTATCTCGTTCGGCAGTAGATTTCATTTGAACAGTACTCATGCAGCTCGACAAATGATGATGTGTTTGATGTTGTGCGTTTAACCCCAAACCAGGTTGTTGCTGTCCGGGCAACATATCTCCCAAATAAGTGCTCCTATGATAAAGAATTCCTTTATAATCATTAAAACTAATCCACATTATTATTTAAAACGAGTAAATAAGAAAGGAACAAACCTGCCGTTGCGTTTAAGCATAACGTAGCCAACAACAACGGCTGATATGATGAGTATGATTGCACAGACGAGTGGTATTACAACGTAGAGCACTTTATAATTCGAAGTGGATCTCATTGAGTCCTCATCCATAATGAGATCGTTTAGCGGACCGATGCTAACACCACTTAAAGTCGTTGTGGCAAAGTCCATCAATGCTTGCGTTGAACCAGCATCATTATGAGCTATCAGTCTTAAGCTGTACCAGGTTGCAGGTTTTAAATCCCGGATTATGATATTGTCAGTCGCGTGACTAGTCACTAAATTCCATTGCTCGGCACCGAGTTTCTTGCGAAACTCAACTGTGTAATATTCAATCGGACATTCTCCATTTGGCCAGTTTAATAGGTAAAGACGCACTGAAGTCGCATTTGCCACTATTATATCGCGTTCTCTTGGTACAAGAGGAGCTGCAATTTATTTTTCGATGTTTAAAAATAATAAAAAATTGCTAATAAATAAAAAATATAATAATTATCATCAGTATTAAAATATTTTCAAGTGAACAAAAGAGTTTTATCGAATCATCTATGGGTGCATTCCGTTATTTATGCGATTCGTGCGCTACCAAAATGAAAACGGAACGTTCCAATGCTGCGCCAGGTTGAAAGTTATTTATAACCTTTTTAAAAGATTTTCAGATGGAGAGAAACTTTTAATTATTTGCTAAAAATAGTAAAAAAGTTGGGATAAGAACTAAAGAGTCAAAACCTTAATTGCTTCTGACCTTATGGTTTTTTTTTGCAAATCCTGATTCGGAAGTCTTCTTAAGAACCTGTACGAATCAGGATTTGCAAAAAGCCATAACGTCAGAAGCAACTGAGTTTTTGACTTTTCAGTTCTTATCCCAACTCTTTTATTATTTTTAGCAAATAATTAAAAGTTTCTCTCTATCCGAAAATCTTTTTGAAAAAAAGAAAGGTTATAGATAATCTTCAACCTGGCGCAGACATCGGAACGTTCCGTTTTCATTTTGGTAGCGCACGAATCGCACGAATAACGGAATGCACCCTATAAGTTATATAAATGGAGAGGTGCTTTATCGATCATAGCATAGAAGCTCGTCATGTCCAACAATTACCTGTTCCCTTTGTGGTAGCACTTATCAGCGGACTTGGATCTCCAGTGCCCACTCGATTCTGTGCCGTCAAATGAGCTACGTACGAAGACCCGCATTTCAGTCCAGTCAAAGTCCATTCCGTGTGCTCGGGAGACAAGGCGATTTCCTCCCAGCCACCCTTATCCTTCTTATAGCTTAGTACGTAGCCTATGAAATTGAATTGTAGAAACTTCTATGAATGATGTGTTATCTCTCTTTATGATGATATGAATATGAAATGATTTGAATTTTCGGTATAAAGGGTAAGAAATTATTTGAATTTAAAGTTTTATTCTTTAATGGATATAATTGAAAGTTAATCAACTAAAATAAATTACCTTGAATATTGGCCCCACCATTAACGGGGTGGTTCCAGTAAAGTTTAATGCTGTCTGTAGTAGTATATTGTAACTCTAACGTAGGCGCTCTCGGTGGCATAACAACAATTAACGTATAAGTTATCGAATCATCTCCATATGTATTACTCGCTGAGCAGGTATAGTTGCCAGCAACCGACTGCTCTAATGCGTTAATTTTTAAATGCCCATCTGAAGTAATCTCATGATGTTTACTCTTAGTAACTTGACTATTTTTATAGGTCCACAATGGCCTAGGAGTCGGATTACCAACGACTATGCAGGAAAGAATCACCGAAGATTTAACGGGTTTTTTCAAAATTTGAGAAAACGACGCTACTCTTGCTGGTGACGCATTGCTTTTCGAATCTGTCGTTTGAGAAACGACAGGGGTACTTTCTCCTTCTCCTGGCGACGTCGACGCCGTGACCCAAAACTCGTAAAGTTGCCTAATAATTAAACGAAATAAAAGAAATTGATAGAAGAATCTTTCGTATTCATTTTACTGAAAAATTTACTACTATTATCCGCACCTTTCATTAAATTCACGCAACTCCTTTGTTAACGTATCGGACTGAGAAGTTGGCGGCTCGTGTATCGTATAAGTATTGTGCTTACTTGAACCTGCTTCCCGGAAGTATACAGTGTACTTTGATACTCGACCGTTCGGTTGCAAAGGAGGCAACCATGAAACTAATATTGAATCTGATGATAGAGCCAAGGCTTTTATACCGGCAGGAGGACCAGGCACTAAAAGAAATATTAGTATTAGTACAAGCTATTTATTCAACACACTTTTACTTGCAATATTGTATTTATAAAATGTAATTGTTTGAAAAATTATCAAATACTATTTTAATAATCAAATTATGAGTTTATAATCATGTATTTTATCTTGATAAGCTTTCATGAACACTTTTTTATCGCCAGTGCTTTCCATCGTGACGTCGGTAAAATAACAACTGAGGAACAGATTGTAAATGATGTCCTCGATAACATACATACTGTTGGTAACGTAGGAAATACTGATAATCAAGAATACTGTAAAATTTCAAATGACATTGCATCTGTAATTATAGTACTATTATTTGGTAAAAGTTGTTTAAAACTTTTGATTATTGGAAGCTACATGGATTAAATTAAATCAATTTCTTTCACACAGATAATTTAAAAGAGCTCTTACCATCTTCCTCCGTGGCGCAGTAAATTGGTTTACTCAAAATACCATCTCCGGCCCCCGTATATGCGAGAACTCGTATCGAATAATTCGTATATTTGAACATCGTGTGCAAGTACGTCTCGTCACTAGTGGTTTTTTTAATTTCCCCCGTCGTAGAGATTTCCACTGAAAAAAACAGGTGGTTTTTTGCGCTTTACATAATCCTGCACACTACGAGTTTACGATGCAATTTAATGGTTTCAAGGGAGGAAGGAACGTACTGTTATCGGTCGGAACAGGACGATAAAAAACTTTGTAGCCTTGAATAATTCCGCCGTGCTGATGAGCGGGCGGAGCTTTCCAGTATACTTTCACGCTCTGAGATGTCAGTGGTTGGCACTCGACGTTTGTTGGTGGCGCACTTGGAACTGTAATGCAAAATTAATTAACCGGTTAAATAAATTACTATTTAATCAATAAAGGTATTATTTTACCTCCTTCTTGTGTAGTGCCAGTAATCGGAACACTAGCAGGTCCTCTGGCAATACTATTGAAAGCCCGAATAGATATATTATACTTGGTAAAGTTTCTCAATCCCGTTAGCGTAACCTTATTTGTCGCCCAGCCGTTAACGTTCAAACTCTTGCTTTGATTGACACCGGAAGTGGAAGACGAATGTTCGGACCAAGTGACTATGTAGCCCAAAAGATCACCGTTACAAGATTCTTTCGGAGGTGCCTGTAACAATATTATTTTATATGAAAGTTGACAAGTCAAAATAAATCTTGAAAACGTATATGACTGTAATGATTTAAAATTACCTCCCAACTAACAATCAATTCGCCAGGACCAGCAGAACTCACTTTAATATTTTGAGGAGGCTCAGTAGGTGCTGAAATGAAAGGGTAAAAATGATGTTGTATTGGACTTTTTTATGTATGGGTTGCGAATGATTTACCTTCTTCCTGTGTTTTCGCCACCGCTGGTCCAGTCGGCTCACTCGAATCAATAAAGTTGATTGCGAATACGCGAAATTTATAGGTGACCGCCGGATGCAGGCCGCCGACCAACGCTATTTCTTGATCTTCGTTCGCCGATTCGAAACGCGGTATGCCTATAACGGTAAAACATTTGTTACGTTCCGCTGCTTCCAAAGCGCAAAACACAATCAGAAAGAGGCATCGATAACAAAATGAAAATGTCTGCGGTTTTAGTTGAAGCAATCGGTAAAAATGAAAGCACCAATTACCATTCTGCGTCGGATTTGTCCCGAGGCCGTAGTAGGAGCCAGGTGTGTGCGAAATATTGTGCGTTTTCGAGAGTTCCCAGTTGCCCTCCGATGCGCCATGCGGAACGGGTTGGTACTGGATAATGTACTCCCGAATTGGACTGTTTCCGTCAAAGGCTTTGTTCCACGAGAGCTTGATCGATCTCGAGCCAATCTCAATGACCTCTAGAGCCGATGGCGGATCTGGCCTCTCTGTTGAATTGGAATCAGACCTTAGTGTTTTGAGAAAGCCGTTGTATAGTCCATTTAATTCAAAACAATACTTCCTCTTCCTTTCCAGAATTTCAGATGGATAACGTTTTGTAATGGATTTTCTAACTTAGTTTAGATGAGCTATACCTCAGGAATACTTGGAAACTCTGGGACTCTGAGAGAGTTTGGGAAGGAGTTTTGAAATTCTGGTTGGACACATAAAGCCGAAGATCATTGAAATAGATTCCTTATTTTTCAGATTCTCCTTAATCATAAAAAATTAAATCCTTTTTTTTAGCAAACTAGTTGAATTGAAACAAAATAACTAGTTGAAATTAGAAGTCTGACAAAATAATGTAATCTAATTCTACTTAAAAAGTTCAAATGATTCGTTAAAACGAGAAACTGTTTTAACGGCAACACTGACACACATATTTTTCGGGAAAAAATACTCGGACACGGCAAAAAGCGATAAAACCGAAGCACATGAAACGCTTTTACGATCGTCTCGATGTCCCATTCCGCCTCGCACGGTCGTTCACACCCACCGAACCACGAGCCGTCCCTCCGAAATCCGCGCGCGTATGCATGCACATCCGAATGGGGGGCGGATAAACAAGAGCAGCACGAACCCTGCACGGCTAGGTATATAAAGTGCTCGCTCCTGCCGTAATCGTTGATGGCGGTGCATCGGTAGACGCCCGAGTCCTGACGATCGCTCAGCAGGATGGATAGCTGAGACTTGAGCCCGTTGTCCGTCTTCACTTGGCTGATGGTGAGTCGATGCACGTTGGTGTCCAGCCGATTGTTGTTGTGCGTCCACTGGACGTTAATGGGATTGTCGCCGATGACCGTGCAGTCCAGCGTGACCGACTCGCCCCTTCGAATCGTCACGTTCTTGCTCTGAAATTCAAATCTCGCCGGCTCTGCAAACAGACAGAGAGAGAGGGACGTATATATCGCAGGGATCAAGCACGGCCTTGTCGCTGGTTGTAGCGAGAGAGGGAGAGATAAGGGACGAGGACGATAAAATCATAGTGGTGTATAAGGCAAATGCGCTCGCCGGTTACTATCTTGCCCGTGCGGGCCCAGAGCGCTCTGCTTGCCAGAGATGCATGAATAAAACAGTGATGATAGCTTTGGAGCTTCGTCGCGCGATAGATGATCCGAAGGGTCGCCTTGTAAATATGAATTGCCTAGTAATCCGCGGGTTTTATGCCAAGTGCTTTTAATTCTTTTATCAGGCGCGTGATTAATGGACTTGAAACTATTATTTAGAGCCTTTAATTTAAAGCCTCGGAAGATAAAAAAAAATGTAGTTTAAAACTCTACACTTATGTTATTTTCGAACAAAATATTAATAATATTTAAAAAATGAAAAAGATTTTTTTTTTAATATTTACTTTTTATCATTTTTTTATTCTTGTTTTATGGCCCATATAAATTTTGCAAAAGAAATGCGCGGAGCAGTAAAAGTAAATAAAATATTTTTTGAAACATATTTAATTACATTTTTATCAATATATATCGACAGCTGCGAACTGTTTGCAGAGCATTTCCCCGCACATATATATCTCCTAAAAGTTTATGACATTTCATACCTCTAAAATAATTACAAAACTATTCCACATCCCTCGGTCGTAAAACGGCGCTCAAACCGGTCTCCATAAAAGAAGTATTAAAAAATCCCTGGGAAATAGCAAAAACTCGCGGGGCAATCCGAGGCATCGATCCCACTTCTCCTCACAGCACACGGGCGAGCGTGTAACGAGCGTCCGAAATCCCTCCCGCCCTCGAAGCCCATAAATCATACCGTTAACGGAGACGTATACGATTTTGCTGAGTCCGGGGCCGATGCTGTTGTTGGCCCGGCAGAGGTAGTGGCCCTCGTTTTGGGGCCCGGCCGAGGCCGTCCACAGGGTGCCGTTGGGCAGGATCGTGAGCCGGCCGTCCGTCACCTCGCTGAGCAGCTGGAAGTTGTCGGAGGTGCGACCTCGGCCGCGCAGCCAGGTTATCTGAGGCGGGGGGAAGCCCGTCGCCTGGCAGTGGACGTACAGAGCGTTGCCGAGGAGGGTCGAGACGTTCTGGGCCTCGTGCCTCCACTGCGGAGGGACCATCACCAGCAGCTCCGCCGTCTCGTTGACCTTTGCTGCCTTGTTCTCCGCGATGCAGGTGTACTTGCCGCTGTGCCGCGAGGAGACGTCTTTGAAGACTAAGAAGCTGTAGAATTCCTCGCGCTTTTCCTCGATCTGAGGCCGAGAGATGAAAATATTTTGGATTTGACATTTTTTCTTGAAACAATTCGTATTAGCTTCGTTAGGAGCAAGTAGCACTGAGTGAACGAGTGTTAAATGAAAAATATGGTTGAAATTTAAAAAAGCGTATTTTTTTTAATTCCTTGAAAATTGAAGTGAAAATACAGAAGGAACGTTGCAAGAACATTATGTTTAAGTTATAAAAAAATAGTAAAGTAAAAATACGGGGAAATAGTTAGTAAATTAAAAGTACATATTCTGTGAGTTTTATAAAAAGAAAATCCACTCTCTTGCAGAAAATATTTTTACGTAATAAAAGTAGTAATTTTTTTATTTTTGTTGATTTTTTTAAGTACTTACAGCGAGCGCTTTTTAAGAAATGTAAGAACTCTTGTAGGGAAAATTTCACGTCTGAACAAATAAAGCCTAAACTACTTGCAGTGATATTATTCTACACTTAATGAGCTTCAATTTGTAAATCTATAAATATAAATTATAATTTACAATTCGATTGTCAATAAATAAGTGCTCGAGAAAAAAAAATAGAATATTAAAAATATCCAAAGCATCGGTCAGGCTTACTTATGGATTTACAGAGCAACTCTTGGGATTGAAAAGCCACGCTTTTTACTCTTGGATGAAAAATCCGAGGCCTTTCAAATTGATTTTCAAGTCGCGGTAACGAGAGCAACTTTTTAAATTTATCGACTCGGTAAATGGGAACGATATCGCCGCGGGAAAGGGAGAAAACTTACGTTGAGAGACGCCGGAAGAGGTTTCCCATCTTTCATCCAGGAGAAGTCGATGGGGAGATCGCCGGAGGTGATACTGCAGGCGATCTGAGCCCGGCTGTTTTCTTGCAGATTCGGGGGAAAATTAAGCGGACCCATGACAGGCGGACCTGCAGAATTAATGAATCAATGGAAATCGCAGATTGGAAAATTCAATTTCCATCGATGAAATGCGAACTGCCGTTCCGTTCATTAATACATGGAATAAATAATTTTTATTTCAGCGAATATAAGAATTTTATTATTCTTTTACCTATGCATTTTGTAATTCGTTTATTTTCGTTAATCATACGCAATGAGGTTATTCATTCCTGCAAAGTTGGGACATGATTATTTTTAGACTGGATACTAAAAAAGAAATTATAATGTAAAACTATTTTGACAAGTTTAGTAAAAGAACGTGTTTTGATTGAAATTAATATCTAACAATAACCCTTTTTATTTAAAACTGTTGTGTTTAATTAAAGTTAAAAGTGCACATGTGCCTAAAAAATCCCCAGCGCTCTCATCCAAAGCGGAATATATTCAAATTAGTCAATACAATACGAACGCCGATTTGGGTGCGCGAAACTCACTCTGAACTTCGACGTGGATATCTCTGGTGGCGGTCTGTCCGGAGTTGGCGTGAACGGTGCAGGTGTAGGTGCCCTGGTCGTTGGTATTGACGTCGGCGATGGTGAGGTGGCCCTCGCTGTCGATCTTGTGCCTGAGATCCGGGGGCAGGGCCGAGCCGCCCCGGGACCACTTGACCGAAGTTATGGGATAGCCGGAGTACGGGCAGGCTATCGTGATGTCCCGGCCGGCGATCGCCCGCACCGGCTCTTTGCGCGGCCGGATGTAAGGCGCCCCTTTAGCCGCGGCGATGATAATAAAGAAATTGTAGATTGCACTGCCTGCGCCGTTGCCCGGTTAAGGGCTCTGGCGATGCGGGGATTCTATTAGGGAATAATCGGAGGCTACTTCCGGCCAGCTTCTCGTGCTCGTTATTTTTCGAATGTTTTTCGGTCCCGTGTGATTTTGCGCTTTTACAATTTAAACCTTCAGTTATATCATATTTTTTAAGGATAAACGCTTGGATTATCAAACCTCCGTTTTCTATGGACGTAAAGCTCAATAAGAAAGCGTTGAATCGACGAAAGAATAATGGACGGAGCAATCAAGCGTCGAAAAGTAATTATTCGCTGAAAGAGACCCGGTATATTGAATTAAATGGCTTTTCCATCGGCAGCGGGCGTATTTGCCGGCATTTGCGCCGGGGCATTCCAATAAACAACTTTTGGAATTCAATACATTCTTTTTCGAGAGCAGCGGCAGGAGATGCGAGTGGAAAAAGCCTTTGAGCGGATAGGAAAAGTTTACGAGCGCCAATTGTATGCGCGCTTTCTGCCCGGACTCACCCCATATATTGAGCCTGGCTTTGTGCTCGACAGCGGCCAGGGCATTCGAGGCCACGCAGGCGTACAGACCGCCGTCTTCCGGATTCGCTGAGGTAATGTTTAAATGACTGATCACGTCCCCCGACTGGTCCACGTACTGGCTGATGGCGTATCTGAAGCAAGCATTGCGTTTGTCTTATTCGCTCGGCAAAAGATTGAACGTTTATTAAAACAAAAGCAAGGGGACGTTCGTCTTTGGCTAGCGGAATTGCTAAAAACAAATTGAAAATTGCAAAACGAATTAAAACAGCCGAAATGACATACCTGTGACTGGAGGTAATTTCCTTGAGAGGTTCGCCGTCGAGTAGCCACGTGAAAGAGGGTGGCGGGGAGCCGGTCGCGGAGCACCTCAAGGACACCGACGGTCCAGGTCGTAAAGTTTGCTCGATAAACGTGTACTGCAGCTCTGGCACCGTGTCTGGTATTAAGAAATTAATTGCAAATTTTATTATTGTTAAATTATTTAATCGAAAGTTAACGCTATCACGATCGAGTAATTAAATCCACTTTACGAATGCATAACGTTTGAGTAATTATCCGGCAGGGTCTACTTAGTACTTCAATGTAACTCTGTTAATATTATACGAGAAACGATTAAAAAGGGATTTAAAGATTAGTCGCACGAAGTAAAAATTAAAAAATTTTTAAAATTATGAAAAATTTGATATTATAATATATTAAAATAATACAAGTGCCTTTAATGACCCAATAAAATTCTGTTTTAAATTCACAAAGTATCTGAAATGTTACAAAATATTCCACTCTCAATTAAAAAGCTCTCTCAATTGACATCGTTAAAAAACTATATAAAAATTTAGATGACCGAATAAAGCAACGAGTGTACAAAAGCTCGCGTCTCAGTCCAATAAGTACAGAATCGCCCCCCCCCCCCCAGCAGTAATCCGGCAGAAAACACGCGGAGAGGGGGGAACAGTTAAAGCATCAGCAGCTGCATCAGCGTCTCTCGCTCACCGCCAAGCTTGAGTTCGGCGGTGGCCTGGGCGTTCTCCTTGTCGCTCCTGACGAGGCACTGGTACATGCCCTTGTCTCGTCGCCCGACGGCGCCGATCATGAGGACGAGGGGCGCCGGCAGCCAGATCCGCGTGTCCTGGGCGGTCAGCACTGGCAGCCCGTCGTGCAGCCACTCGACGCTCTCGATGGGAAAGCCCTCGACCGTGCAATTCATCATCGCCGTCTGGCCCGAGTTTACGACCTGCAACCCACCGAGCGTGTATCGGCCTTTATTTTTTTTCTCTCTCCGTCGAGCGCCGCTACTGATGGTACCGGGGAATGACTGCTTTTTATTTCTGCTCGAGATATGACCTTTGTGACGGACTCGACGGAATTGCGAGGAGAGAGTGACAGGCTGAGGGAGCTGCGCGAGGCTGCTTTACTGAAGGTTCGGAATGTTTTTTTTTTTTTTTTTATTTCATTCAAAGTCCCACTCGCTAAACAAATATTCCTTTAGAACTCGAGGGATTTCGTGCTGAGTAGTCGGTCCCAGTATTTAGTCAGACAAGCAGTTCTATCGCCCGAGACTATATATTTAAACGTTAAATTTCAGCAACAAATTTCCCAGGCACAGAGAGCCCAGCTAGAATTACTTGAGCGAAAAAATCCGGCGCGAAATTCGGCCAGCTCGTCAAGGAATCATCCCCGCGCGCCGCGTCTCGACAAAGAAATAGCATCCGACAAATAGCAGCCTCGCCGTAAATTGAGGCGCGTCGGTAATTTCGTCGCCGTAAAAAGCTTGGCTGCGAAAATCCGATAACGAGTTTCCCATCGGCGCGAGAGAGGGTAGGCCAGAGGGAGAAACAAACCTGCAGCCTCGGCTGGATGCGGGCGTTCAATTTCGAGGTGACGGAGAGATGAGTCTCGGCCTGCTGCTCGCCGAACTGGTTGCGCGCGCTGCAGACGTACCTCCCGGCGTCTTGGACGTCGACTCTGTTGATCCTGATGAGATCGCCCCACAGCTGGATCCTGCCGTGCGACTCCACGGCGACGGTTCGACCTGCGTGCGCGTCGTCTCGTTAGTTTGGGAGATTGCGGCGGGGCGGGGGGGGGGAGTCTTCGTCGAGGGAAAATAAAGCAATCGATCGCGCGGCTGAATTGCCCCGCGAGCGCGAGCCCGGGAATGCAATGGAGACGCAGCGGATTGGAAAATGGCAGATAGTGGCAACCCGAGAACGCGGGGACGCCTTTTTTATTTGCTCTCTTGCGGGGAGGGAAATGTGATTCCCGGGAAAATTATCTAGTTACTTCTTCGGCGAGCGCTCAGATTGAAAGCGTGCGCTTCGAACGTTGAATTTTACGTAAAAGCGCGTCATTTTATTATAAAATTAATGAAGGCATTTTACGAGAGAGGTACCCTGGTAGAAATCTTACGTAGTTTTTGACTAATAAATAGCCAGAAATGCGATTTCTGGTTTAGTTTTGACTAGTCG
>JAWWEM010000010.1:8512173-8539847 GCA_035582935.1 Ormyrus thymus
ATCTAATGAGTAGCTTCAAAAAATTAGGCAGTGCTTAATATTTTAACCAGCAGGACTGCTTTATTTTCTACCAGGGTAGTAAACAAAGTAAAGTAACAAGTTTTATAATTTATTAAAAAGACAAAAAATAGTTTATATAGTAATTAATAAGTATTAATATAATATTAATATTATTTATTTAATATTAAACCATCTTGTGCAGCCTTCTAATGTTACATAAAAACATCTTGATTAATACTCGCGAAAGAAGTCGCACAAACTTTTCCGCGCGGCAAAATCAGCGCCACCGAATGTACGGCCTTGGCGTTGGAAATTCAAGTCGCCAAACTCAATTTATGCAGCCTCTCCGGTTTCCCGCCAGGACTCTTCATCGGCTTCTCATCAAGCAGCCGCCCTCCCCCCCCCCCCCTTCTGCTCCTCTTTCCGCGGCAACTCGGATGAAAGAAAAAAACGCGAAAAGGGCATCGGCGGAGATAAAAGTACTCACCGTTGACGTCGCGATACCAGGTGAACTGCGGCGGCGGGTTTCCTTGGGCCGAGCAGGTCAGGTGCACGTCGGAGCCCCGCTCCGCGGAAATTGCAATTTGCGAGCGCTGCATCAGCTTCGGTGGCATTGTGCTGCTCGGCTCTGGAGGAAATATAACGCCCCGAGATATTGAGACAGGCTCGCTCTCTGTGCGTGTGTCCGGTTGTGCGCGGGGCTCGTGCCGAGTTAGCCGAGGGAAGGAGATGTGTCTTGGTGCGACGTGACGCGCTGAATTCGGGTTTATAGGCGCTGCTGTTTCGCGGTTAACCGAATATTAGAGGGGCTCGCTTTGCTCTTTGCCGGCTCCTGACCCGACGGAGCGGTTCCGTTCTCGTGATTGGAACGCTATTTTCATTTCGATAGTGGAAATTGACATTTTTTTTACAACTGTCGTGTAGTGTTTATTTAAACAGATTTTTTCAATGTAACTTTTAGATTTTTAGTATTCAGATTTAACGATTGTTAAATTGCAAAATTTATTCGGCGGAAAAATCGTCTCTTTCTCTCATTTCTACCGAATTTTGAATTTTAATCCTTATATGCAAATTTTCTACCTCGTTAAATCCCTTCTTATCAGGTCGAATACTAGCAGTACAATAATTTTTTTTAAATCCTTGCTCGATTTCCATTTAAATATACATAGGACCGAGAAGACCGCGAGTTAATGTGATTAAAACTTAAATTTCCGAGATCCCACTGCAAAGTCTAACGTCCAAATCCGAAATTTTAGCGCGGACCCTGTCAACGCGCGCCGTCGTACTTCTCGCATTCGTCGACCGAATGCAAAGCCCATCGAACTTCCGGTAAATTACAACGTCCGTTTCGGCGCGGGCGCGAAAATTTCGAGCTTACCGACGACAGTAAGGGAGGCGGGCTCGCTCTTCCTGGTCTCTCCGGTGAGCGAGTGCCTGGTCAAGCAGGAGTACGTGGCTCGGCCGTCCTCCTGCCTGGCTGACTTGATGTGCAGGTCGCCCTGGGATGTCACCACGAATCTGCCGCCTGGAAAAGCAAACAAAGTTCCGGGCTTTGCATATTACACCGTCGGCTAATAATGGCCTCTCTCCGCTCGCGCTTGTTTTCGTTTCGCTGATTGCGTTCGGCCGACGCATCGATCCGCGGCGACGCGTTGTTATTCGCTTTTTTTCCCTCCCCCCCTCTCTCGTTCCGAGCGTCTTTGTTCGCCGGCGATGGGTGTTTGATAATGGAGATTGATGCTCGGTGCCGCTTGTTTATTCTTATACGATTGGATAGTTTTTGGGATAACGCAGCCGAGCCGATATTATGCCGGACTGCATTGAAATGTATTGTAATGTTTTCGCAAAGCATCGAAATGGAGGTTATTGTTGCGTAAAATAACAATTTAATAAGATAACAATGTACCGCATTTGGGCCGAACGAATATAGTACTTTATCTCCGAACATTGAGGTATTGAAGCTCTCTGAATAAACACGCGATAAAATTTCTTCGCTTTATCCGCTGAAAATGTACTCATTAAACGAAGCAGTATAATTTTACTGAATCCTTCGCGAAGAAAAATTTTAATTGCTTTTAATTTCGGCGCGTCGGCGCTTTGCACATTAAAATAACATCCACATCGCTCCCGAGCACCCGAGAAGTATCCATTACTGCGCGCGCAGCTCCCGCCCCGGTGGGGTAAAAACTAACGTACCCTCCTCTAAAAAAATGTAAGCTAAGCCGCCTCGCTGCTCGGGAATCAAAAGCACTTCATTACGAGGCATCCTCGTCCACTTCTAACTCGCATGCACGTACCCGCTGCCTCGCGTCATTAACCCTCGGCCTCGAAAGTCCGCCGGAGCGCGTGGGCGGATTCGTTTTAGAGGGAGCTCTCCTTGCGGATTCATAATAATTCACGGGACAGCGAGCGCACCGCGGGATATGAGGCGCGCAGCTAATCCGGCGAACGAGCGGCTTCCCGCGTGCTCGCCGGGAAGAATACACGCCGGGGCGTTGCTGCCGCCACGGGGCCACGAGATATGGCTGTTAAGAGAGTCGTGCTTCTTTGCGGATTTGATTTTTCTGGGTTATTTGCTCGCTCGGCGGGAAGGTTTATGCGAGGGGGGTTAGAAGGCGCTTTGCTTTTACGACGGGGAATTTTTTTTTTTTTTTTTTTTTCGGGACAGCTGCTCTTTCAGGCCAAAAATGGATTTTCGTAATTCGAATTCGAGAAAATTTCGTTACGCGCGAAGACTGTAAGCTGACTTTTAACATTTATTTGTTTGTCCAGTTAAAAATTTTTCGTGTAGACTTTTTGAAGGTCTTATAAGTATTTTAGAAAGCCTTCATAAAATTTGATTTTACGCAACTTTTATAAATGAAAAGATTTTAATATTTAAATATTTTGCACTTTATTTTATCAAATACTTTCTATCAGAAGTTATTCCGTGTTATTTTTACGCAAAACAATCTGCAGGTGTTCTTATAGATATTAAAAACTTTAGGTATTTTACGTTTAGAGAAATCAAGCAGTGGAATTAATTTACCCTCATTCTGTAAATATTTAGCATTACATTAAAGGCAGAAGTTCCAAAAACGCTTTTACCCCACGTCCTCGGTGAATCGAAAGCCTTTTGTCTTGTAACTTCTGGCATTACAAGCCAAAGTCAGAGGAAACACTCGAACAATTTTTACGCGATTCTCAACTCGCTTCCTTTTGCCCCGTTTGATGAATGAATCCTCAGCCGATGCTGCTTGCCAGTTCCCTTTCTTTCCCCGGCTCTCATCCGCTTCGAGACCTTTATAACTTGCCTCCGCAGTGGAATTGCACTTGCGCGGATTATTGTTTCTTAGCTGTTCTTGAATGGTCGCTGAGTGCGATTCCGCGGGGAAATTGGCTTTATCGTCGGCCTTTTTCGTCGTATTTACCCCCCCGTGCCTCGTAAGCGCTTTGCTCAACGTCTTTGTTCATGACTTATGCGCAGCAATTTGCGCTTATTCTCTTTTTATTCTTTTATTACACTTTTCTGCTAATATGTGCAGATGTATCAGCAACTAATGCATTTACTGCGATATTTAAGTTCACCTGCCTAATGTTTTCCAATCAATAAGAATTTAGAAGATAATTTAGTTTGTATTATTGTCAAAGAACGTTGGAGGTTCGATAAGTTAAGTTGGGGCTAAGCGCCAGTGCGGGGAAGACGCCTCTCTGCTATATTTTCTATATGATAAACGTATTTAATTTTTAATTAAAAAGAAAAGCGTGGGCCCTATGCAACAAAGTCCCTGATAGATTTATCAGATAATTTATCTGGTACTCTTTTAATATTAAATATTCAAAGAAAGAACTGAAAATATATATAATAATCTGAAATTACTCTGATAAATTTCTCAGGGACTTTGTTAATTAACTAATATTTTTTTAGTTTTTTTAACTTAATTTTTTTTTTAACAATCGATTGTATACAAAAAACAATCGACTCAAAAGTAAAAAATAATTTCTTTACAAGAACAATTTAAAAATCGATTCTTAGTAGAATTTTCCCTCAGGTCATATTTATTCTAAACGCAAAGGGACAGTTCAAATAAGAAAATGAACATTGAACGCTGGATTCTATTACTTTGCGTTTATTCAGCGATTGCAATAACGAACGCCGAATTGTCGCTCAGTTTTAATCATATTGTAAATACGATTGTGAATAAAAATGAAGTACGTCACATATCACTTTTTGTAAAATTAAAAATGAAAACTTGTCATAAGTCAATAAGTAATTTCATTCGTGAAATTGTCAACCGAGTTCCAGTTATAGCAAATGATTTAACTAAAATGAAAAATTTTAACAATTACAAGAAACAAGTAGCAAGTTTTCAAAATCCAAGATTATCAACTTTATTCAGTATTTTTCTTCCCGAACCCATAATTGTGTTAAACATCACACAGGTTTTTGACATTCTAAATAAATTGGTTTTATTGTCACCTTTAAGAATGAGACCTAAATGTTTATTAACTTATTATTCTGAAAATAATAATCTAAATTTGAAGCACACAGAAATTTTTGAGTACGCATGGTTTTTAAAATTTTTGGATTTTACCATATTGATTGTTAATCGTACAGGAAATGTCAGTTACTACCATTACAATCCTTTCTCAAAGAAAATTAGTTCTGGGTCATTACAAGAGACCAGTGATATTTTTCCTGATAAACTACGCAATGCAAATCAGTATCCTTTCAAATTACCTTTATTTAATGCCCCACCTTTTTTATCCTACAAGAACAAATATAACCGTGTAATAAGTATCAATGGAATTGCTCACTTTTATGCTCAAATAATTACTCAGAAATTAAATTTAAAAATGGATTTTGTAAACGTGTCTAATGATAACATGTCTGCTTTATTTCGCCGTATTTATGTCGATTTATATGGTAACAAGTTGAATATGTTACCAGTGTCGAGACGGCCAAGTGTCCTGGATCAATCGAAATTAATAATGGGTAATACAATGATTGGAGAGACTAAAATGGTTGTAATCGTTCCAGTTGTACGAAAACCAACACTCAATGTTTCGTTAAATATTTTGCTTGAAATTTTATTGCTACCTTTAACAGTAATAAGCTTCTGTGCAGTCGTACATCTTCTTCAATTTTCACCAAAACAATGGAGTGCTATACATATCTTTCAAATTCTTTTTGGTATACCCAAGAAGCAACCTAGAAAATCCATTGAAAGGCTGATTTTTATATTTATTGTCTATTTGTCTATAAAATATTCTTCTACTTTAATTTCAAAATTAGCGGATATTAAACTCATAAATACTGAACAAGATTTTGATACAGTTAAAGGCATACTTGAGTCGAAAATGACAATATACGTAGAACCACCTGAAGACAATGTAATTATTTCGGATGAAATCAGCGAACTTCTATCAAAAACTGTACATACTCCAAATGTCTTAAATTGCATTCAAATAATGTTAAAAACTCGAAACGTAATATGTATTACACCACTTAACAGAGCTGACTTTTATACAAACACTAATGTGGATGATCACAATAATGCTATAATGAAATTATCAAAGGTATCATATAAGTCAGCTTTTATGGTAATGGCTTATGAAAAAGCTTCTCCATTTGTTGAAAAGGTAGAAAACATCGTTCAAAGAATTCTCGAATCTGGTATTGACCAAGAACACGAGAATCTATTATTAAAAAGATTTGTAAACATTATTCGCTCAAAAAATGAATCATTAATTATCAAAGGTATTCTTCCAAATGTCATTGCTATTTCAATATTAATAGGTTATTTGGTTGCAATTGCTGTGTTTATTTGTGAAATAATTTACGGTAAGCGTCTACTAATTAAAAGATTCTTCTAGAAATCTTTAAAATACGATTAAAAACTATTTATTTAGTCAAAGTTTTTTATTTTAAAATTTAAATGTACAGTTGACGTGTGACGATTATATTGATCTTTCTTCGAAACTTTCATTTATTTCATACAAAATTTTCACAGATAATTACTTTAAAAGAATCGATTTAACAGAAAGTTTCATTAGTTTATTTAGTAAGGATTTTCAATTCAAAAAAGTTACACATCAACGCCATTAGCAAGGTTTGAGTAAATTATATTGAATGGCAATGAAATGTTAACAATGATTCAAATTGTATCAATATTCTTAAAAATGATGTTGAAAATAATTTCGATTATTATTGTAAACCCACTGTAGAAAATTGCTTTACGCACCTTTGAACATGGATATGCAGTACTATTTTATGAAAAAGCCTTGTCTTTTCCTTTGTTGTAAAAATCCCACGCGAGATTCGTTCGCTTTTCGAGTATTTATCGATCGAATTATAAAAAAAAAATGGAACAGCGAATGCGAATGTCGGCGCGTAATGCGCGCGGAATTAGCCTAGTGGTGAAGTAAATTGAAATCAATGTGCAACGATTGTTAGAAAGTGGTGGTGTTTAGTTAAATTCCTTAGTAAGAATATTTTGTTACATCCATTTATTGTAATCATATATCTATTGATGGCTATTATAAGTGAATTATTATTTTCTCGTTTGCCTTTGAAAAAATGTATACCCGAAATAAAAATGTATCCCACCAAAATGAAATAAAAATCAAATAAAAGACTTGTAAATAATTATTGTCCTTTATCCGCTGAGTATAAATCAGAATGTTATTTTTCCATAAATACTAAAAAAAAAAAGTCCTTTAAATTTTTCCACGCGTAAGTCAAACCACCTTTCTCGCCAGAGCAGACGGAATCTAAGAGAGAACGGAGCACGCATGCAGACGGACAGGGCATAAATGAAATTAGAAAGAAGAGGAAACTCTCAAAGGAGTCGTGGCGTCTTATCCATATAAATATGCCTCTCGCGGCGGGGCCAAGTAGCTGCCTCCTCCGTCCCCCGGCGAGGAAGCAATTTAATATCGATGCGGTTTTCTGCGGAATAAATATACGCGCCCGGCAGGACGAATAGCCACCGGCTCGATCGACGTACAAGCGTTACACCGCGGTTTAGAAGGATCTTTTCCAGCTGTCACGCGATATTCATCCGGGCCAAGGCGTCTTGAGAACAGATGCGCGTCCCTTATTCTTTGTTTTCCCGGCTTCTCCGCGACGCCGGGGGCGGCAGCCCTGCTCGTAATGCGAGATTGATGGGTTTTGTTAGGAATTTCATGCCGGAAGCAGATCGTGTTTTGAGCGATGCGATTGGCAGAGCGAGAGGAAATGTCAGATGACGCTGAATTGTAGATTTGGATGGATGTCGACTCGCTTCGAATTTATTCGGCGATGATTGAAAATCCGACAAGTTATTATGAGGATTTAACGTCTGCGGAGTCCTCCCAGGAAGCGCGTAAAAAGTGCCTCGACTCGACAGATTTATATCCTTGTTTCTGCAGCTACGTAACTGCCTTGTTTAAGGCAGCAATATTAGTCTTGGTAATAATTAAGCAGCTTTCACAGCTGATAAATTCAACAGTATATCTAAGAACCGTGGAAATTCGTTTAATTAAAAGCGCCTTGTCTGCTGACCCAAGAAGCTCGAGCTTAGTCCTTTAATTACCATAACCGTTGCATCGTTTACGCAATAAACCTCGAAATTGTTTTCCCGGTAATCTCCGGGCAGCAGTCCCTTATTAACTCCGCCCTCCTCCCTCCAGAAACGAAACCCGCAACAAATGTCCGGGGGTCACTAAATCCTCTATCAATTTCCCGGCCGCCTAATTCATCAAACCCGAGCCTACTTCGAAATCTCTCAGGTCTCGTCAATCTCTCTCGCCTCGACTCGAGAGTCCGTCTTGCTCCGCGTCTGCGCCGACGTACATAATGCAGGCCGGGGGAGAGCATGTTAGCCGCCTAGTTAGGAAACAAACGTATCACGTCCCGGCATGCCGAAGGAGAGGGAGAGAGACGGAGAGGCCGGCCGAGCAGAGAGATGCCGCGATATCCTGGGCATATACTCGTATACAGATATGCAGCAAGGGCCGCTGCAGCCGGCATAAATATGTATGGAACATGAATGCTTGAGGGTTCGCGCAGGATCGCTGCCTCGCGGCGGAGCCTTAAACGCGCCCTGTTTACTCGCGAGGCTAAATAACCACGTTAACGCCCGGCTGCCGTGTCTTTGTCTGTATGGGTACAGGCTGGCCTTGTTTACGGCATTAATGCGGACGCCGGGAAATTTGGCCCCCGGCACCGAGATATAATCGATTTGAATAAAGTCCGGAATTACGGTTATAGAGACAGCGGGGCTCCGCTGCCCATCAGCCAGTGTAAACGAGGAGCTTTTTCGAATTTGCGGGCTTTTTTTTTGGGGGAGCTTTGGGGAAGAAGCTGCGAGGCGGTGCATTATGTACGTTAATTGGATTTGAAAGATGCAACGGCCGGAAGAGAGTTTTATAGCGGTGGAAGTGGGCGTTTTTGAAAGCGTTTTTCATAACGAGTTCTCGGCATGAGTTTTGTTTGTCGCGTCGACAGAGCCGAATTTGGATTGCGTCGGGTGACTCGATTGTTTCGCGGTAAATCGCTGCTGCGCAATAATTTGCCTACGTAATACCGACAAATTGACTTGCTAGGATTGTTACAAAAGAGCTTTAACAAGATAAAAAATATCCAATAAATCGCGCGAGTAGTTTGTCAAGCACGAGTAACGCCAATAGTCGAGTAATTGATAGCTACATGCACATAACTTTGGAAATGTAGCCCTTTGTTACAAACTGTTACAAAATGATTTGTGCCCCGAAGTGAAACATCAAATTGTTGGCAAAAAGAAAGCTATATAACAGCGGAGCAAATTCAATCCAGGTAATTTTGTTGAAGAATACTGATGTACCTATAAAAATTATCGCAATAGAAACGAAAGCCCAATTAATTCGCAATCTACTTTTTGCGAATTCAACACAAAAACGCCATAACAACTGAAAATGGACGTTATCATAAATTGAATATACAGTAAATCATCTTTTCGCTGGAAAATCCGCATTTAATACAAATTTCGTGTCCAGCGTGTAATCCAGTTACTAATGATTTCACGGAAACCAACAACTGGAAAATCAATACGAATAAAATAATAAACGGGTGCCGTTAAAATAATTCATTCGGAGGCGGCCGAGGCTTCGCGAAAAAGCGCTTTCCGGCAAAAAGTGTTCGGTAATAGGCCATCGGCGGAAATCCGCGAGAATAGCCGGAATCCGGCAATCGGCGGCATTCTTTTTACGCTACATTAGGGTCAAAATATGCATGATACGTGCCGCGACTCTCAGCTCCATTCATATTCAAATATATTTTGCCGGCGCACTCAGCTGGAACGTTGACATCTCGTTATCCGCTCCTTCGAACGTCTTATCCCCATCGCGATATTCTTCTGCGCAGCCCCGGGGGCTTCTGTCGGCGTCTTCTTTAAAGGAATATAAGAAAAATCGCGGCGTTTACAGGGCGACAAAAGGCGGGGAAACGAGGAGTGTTTCGCCAAGCGCGGGATTGCCTTCGGGGGAACGAGTGAAAGAGACGGAGTGGAATATTTTCGAATTTTTCGCTGCTCTCGGACAGGGCTGGAGGGGGCATGTGCGCGTCAAAGTCGACACGTTATCGAATATCGTTGTAGACCTCGGTGTAATTCTTTTTTTATATGTATTTTTTACACGTGTTCAAGAATATGGTGAATTCTTTTGCTGCATTTATTGTGTCCGTTACGAGTATTGATTATTTTTTTTTTTTACAGAGGCAGAGTGGAATGGCCTTTATTAAATTAATAATGATGCGCGAGTTATATTTTTCGAATTGAAAAATAAATTCGGGGATTAATGGCTTAAAGTACGATACATCACGTATAATTATTCGTTAATAAAATTATTTTCCTTATAGATTTGAATTGAAAATGGCAATTTATGGATTTAAAATGTTACATTTAAAGCCAAAGTGCGTATGTACATTAGAAATTCACTTTCACAAAAGTATTGAACTGCATTTGCTCTTTATTTAAATAAAATGAGTGCTTTGAAACAACCGCACTCCCTAATAGAAATTTTACTCCATTTTTGAAGTAGTTAATGGCCAGTTTTTAAAGGCAAAGTAGTCCATGGCCAGAAAAGGGGGAAAAATGTGTCCATTTTTCCAATTAGTTTTAGCTACTTCTTTGCATTTATATAAGCTATCCATAGCATTTAGATGTTTTTTACTACATTACTGAATACTGAGATCGGGGACTGAAGTGTAATAAAAATGTGTGATGTTATGTTCAAACTAAAAAATGTTCGATAACTGTTTCACAATACGTTTCATTATGACCTGAAATTATTTTATATATATATACCGTTTACCATGACCATTTTAAAGATTGGAAATTCTACCAGGACAGAACTATTAATCCGTACTCAGATTTTTCTCTGAGGAATTTCCATCAAAATAAAAAAAAAAAAATTAAAATCGAAAGCTTACCTCGTCTATTTTTTAAAAGCTTACATATAAATATTCATGGAATCTCTCATTCATCAACGGCCCTGTTGTCGCGTTCATTCGAAGTCCAATACTCGACCGCGGAATATAATCGAAATCCAGCGCCCGAAAAAATGGTCCGAATTTTCCAAAGCAATTTTCAGCGGCAGCTCGTGAAGAGTCCTCTCTCGGAAAGATCCCCGGCAAACTTTTCCAGCGATCGCGAAACGTCATATCACCCGGGACAGAGAGAGGGAGAGACAGAGAGAGAGAGAGAGAGAGAGAGAGAGAGAAAGAGAGAGCTGCCATGTACGGTCAGTGAAAAATGCCTTTGAAAAAGGTGCTCTCCCTTCGCTTCGCGCGAATCTAGGTCTCCCAAGCTATACTTGAAAGGTCTTACCCTCATATGAACGGAGTATATTTTTGTTTAATCAATACGCTATTCACGCGCTGCGAGAACCCTTTCGTCTGCCTCCCGAGTAATTTACATTTTTTTTCCGAGCGCTGCTTTTTCTGCGACGTTTGATGAATAAGCAAGCAGCGACACCGTATTAGTGCAGACTTCTGTTTATTCTTTGCGTAATTCAATAAATTTCTTTGATTGGATACGTTTTATGACGAAATATTGAATTCGATTTCGAGCGGAGGTGTGCTCGATTCATCGTGCAGTGAATTTTTACAAAGTGCAATTAACGTTGCAAAATAAATGCTTTCGTTCAATAGGATAAAGCGTCGAAATTGCCAGTTCGAAAATTATATTCATTACGCGCAGCTATCCAATATATTACACGAATGTACGAAAGTCACAGCCAGCATTTCACGGTGAAATTATTTACAAGCTAGCATAAAGTCATCGCCTCGCTAATCCCGCGCCAGCGGAGAGGCGGACGGCAGTGAAAAAAAAAAATTTCGCGCGCATCAATCGGTTGTCCGCCCGGAAATCACGTTCTGCACTACGTCCGGCGTGAAATTCATATATATTAATATCGAGACGAATCGACGAGTCGCGCTCGGTGCGTAAAATCGAGCCCCATAAATCGGAACACGGAGAAAAGCTGCGCTCGCAATAAACAACTAAGTGTTTTCCCGGATACGCCTCTGCTTTATTGACACTAAAGCTCGAGCTTTATTCGGCAAAGCCCCCCGACGCGTCGATTATGCGATTTCCAAGAGTTTCAAGGAGAAAAATGCCCCCCCCCCCGCCCCTCTTTCCCCGCGCGCTGCACTCCATATCCGCGTATTTATACAGCGAGCTGCTGTGTGCAGAGCCGAGCGAGAGACTCGCGCCCGCGCTGTTTGCCTCCCGAGCTCGGACCGAATTTCGATACGCGTCCGTATTTGTTTTTCCCATTCGCGATATTAAAACTATGCGGATGTATGACGGCGCGCCGAGCGGGAAGAATACGAGGGAGGGCGAGGCTGGGATGATAAAGAGTGACGCGCGGGCTTGTTTCCTGCGCTTTATGGCGCTTCCTTCCGATCGAAATGAGAAATTCCTGCCGCTCGCGGCTGAGCTCTTTCTGTGATCCGGCCGCCTTCGCTTTTTATTTCTCTCTGTATCGCCGTGTGGTTAACAGTTGACTAGGACTTTTCAGAGGCGCAAACGAAGCCCCGGAGAGGGATCGCTGCTTGTTTGTTTTTTTTTTTTTTTTTTTTTTTTGGTAACCCGGGATACGGAGGGAGTCGCTCCGTAGCTGGAAATTGGTTGCGTCGCGCTGCAAGGCAGAAGAGGTATTGCGGATTATTACAAAATTTCAAGCTATTCCGATAGCCAGATTTTTAGATTAAAGGCGTTACGTCTTCATTCTGTTGGGAACTCGGTATTTTGACTAAAAATTTGCAAGATAAATGCTCTTCAGTTTCTCTTTCGAAGTATAAGCAATATCCCTATTTATTTCGCGTTTATATTTTCCATTCCCTGTGAAGTGTAAGAGATATCATACAGTTTTATATTAAAAACGGAAAATAAACTAAAAAAAATTCGAATTCTTTGATTATTGAAAGCCTATCGTAATTCTCTCTTCGTTTTTCCAATGTTTGCGCAGAAAATACGAAGCTGAACTTTTTTACGTATTTACTATCAACAAAAACGGTCACAAATATTGTGTGCAAACGAAGATTTTTGTTTTAATCCCGGTCAGAAGAACGATTCCAATCAATAAAAATGCAATTCTGAAAGGAATGACTGATTTTTGAAAACGTAAATGGCGCAAATGAAACTGAAATACTGCGCATCCATTCCTCGTTTTTAATATGTATTTTAGCTACAAATAAACACGCGAATGCCGATTGCACTAAGTGAAAAGTTATGTAATGAATGATTGAAATGTGACTTTCTAAGGGAATCTAATATTCCAAATATAATATTTCCGAAATTACGATCGAGTATTGAAACGTATTTTCAGGAATATAGTAAACATTATACTTCACATTTTGCAATTTCACAACCATGTTTAACATGATTAACATTGTATTAAAATTTTTCCTCTTCCATAAATTTATTAATTTTATTTTTGGAAGAAAGTATTGCATTTTTTGTATTACTTCTGAATCGAACGAAATAATAACTAAAAATTTAACTCAAGTAGTAAAGGTACATATTTGGTTAGACAAACTTCAAACGTTAATATTCCAACGAAACCTAAACTAAACATCAAACGCCGCCAATACAATTCTGCAATAAAGATTATTTTCCAGTGACTCTTCTCGAAACGAAACTAAAGCAACGAAAAAATCCACGTTGCCCACTGCTTTGCCCCGCCGTCCAAGAGAGACGTCCGAGCCGAAGCCAATCGGTTTGCGCGCCGGTCGAAAAGGGCGAGCGTGCAAAAAGGCTCCCTTGGCGAATCGTGCCGCGCTCCTGCCCCGATCCCACGGCTTTTAATACAGCTCGCAAGAGTCCGGAGCGATCGAAATAAAAAGATGTGCGCGACGGCGGCGGCAATCGGGCGCACACGGCGCGCGAGCACGTGCCTGCAACAAAGCCACTTCCGGTCGAACGCGTCGCCTAATGGCGCGTATATACATACCCGGAGTCAGCTGTTTCGTGAAAGGGAATCGATTGCGATGGGCGAATTCATTCTTTTTTCTTCTTTTTTTTTTTTTGCTTTCTTGCTCGCTCGGGGAATTTTAATAAAAGCTAAGTAATTTATAGGGCATGAATTATACGCGAGTTTTCGGTTAGAGCGCAGTAAGGGCGCACGCTCGTGTCGAGCAATAAAAAAAGGGAGGAGGATGATGTACGGCGAGAAGTTTTATACGTACGAGACGAGCGATTTTAGCGGGGCAAGTTTCGTGGGGGACGGGCAGATTTTGTTCTGGTTTACTGCGGCGCCGGAAGTTTTGTATTTATGCGGGGTGGATTGTTTAGTTGCAGGGCAACTTGGGAATGATGCCTTTGCGCATGATCGATCGTAATTTCGTATTAAATTTGTTTACTTGCGGAACGGCCGCGGCTTTTCGCGATTCGTCGATCGCGAATCATTTACGTTTGCTGCGCCGTTTGCTTCTTCTCTGCTTCTTTTGAAAGCGACGGCGCATTTGCGAAACAATTTTTCAAGCATATTAATGAATTACTCAAGTAAGCATCATAGCCGAGCATTGCTTTCGTAGAATAACTGCTCTATTACGTTTGTATAAGTTAAAAGCACTCGAAGAGATTTTCTGCGTTGCGCTGATCCCAAAGATAAAGGCTTATGATGGAGTTTCCTTTTTGCCCTGGACGTATCCAGCATTATACCGTGTCTTTTCACTTGTGTTTCCATTGGTAAAACATCCTGCGCTTCCCTTTTTTTTCCATGAACGCTGTTTTTTTTTTTTTTTTTTTTTATTATTTTTCAAGCTACACTTGACTTTTTCTTTACACGAGTTGCTTTTTTGCAGAATGATTTGTGAGCGCACGTGACATCCGTTATTCATTAAAATTTAAATCAGTTACAATTTATATAAGCACGCGTAAAATGAGCTTCACAGCTTGAATGGTAATATGAAATACGAGGGCTCACTTTATGGCAGTGCCCTTCGAATCTTTTGCAAAATGTTTTTTAAAGTAATTCTTATGCCGCTAGAAGTGACGCGTAAATTAAATGTGAAATACTCGCCATAACTCTCGACTACGACAGAATAAACCAATTGTCACGAAATTACGCGGCATAAAGCTTTATTATCGCGCGTTTCAATGCAACACTGTATATCACTCCTTACAACTGCTTACTTTCTCACTAAAACCGTCCTCGCCTACATCATCCCGTGCATTTTCTCCCGGGTAATAAAAGGGCCTCTGTACCTCAAAAAAAAAAAAAAATCCCTGGAAATCTTCCGTAAATCTCCAAACATCGCCGTCGCAATAAAAAAAAAAGAAGAGAGATCGAGAGAGGGGGGAGCGGAGAGTATCGGATTTAGCTCCCCCCCCCCCTCCCCCACGCATAGCAGATATGGAAGAGACGCATACATACCTGTGTCGGTGCTGCCGGGCAGCAGGATCGATTCGTCCCGATACCAGGACGTGACGGTGAGGTGCTCTTTGATGTTCCCTCCCGCGGTACACGACAGCGCGGCATTGTTGCCCTCCACCACGGGCGAGCGGTTCACTAGGACCTCGTAGCCCGGCACCGTCAGCACTGCAACAACAAACACGCGCACGTCGAGTAAGCAAACAAGTGCCGGACGAACATTTTTCAATTAAGCCCAGGAGCCAGGGGGAAAAGGCAGCCTGCGGAGAGGGATAATCTTTTCCTTGGAGCACCGAGATAGAGAGAGAGAGAGAGAGAGAGAGAGAGAAAGCTGCGAAAATATTCGTGCCCCATCGAGCTCGGCGAGAGTCCTTCCTGCCGCGAAATGAAAATAATGCTAATGTAACGCTCGAGATACTTGAATTTAATAAAACGCGAGATTTCGCCGCGAGGAGGAGGAGGAGCAGCAGCGGGAGGGAAAGTGCCCGACGCGAAAATAGATTCCCGCTGTCGCCGAATGCCGTCTTCCTCGAGGATGAAAATTGGGAGTTTCGCGCGATGTATATAGAGGAGGAAGGAGGACGGAAATAGTCGCGCCCGCTCTCTCCCACCCCCCCCCCCCCACTCCTCTCCCTTCTTACCCGATAAAATTGAGACGGCGCGGTGGCGACGGATGAAACGAAATGTGCAAATGAAGCCAATATGCGCCCCGTTTCTCTATCTGCCCGCTCAGCCAACCGACCAACGATATTTTCCGAGCCGGCTCGCCTCTCGCGCTCATTCGATCTTCTTCCTGCTACTTCTTCTGCTTCGCGTTTTTTCACTTTGCCCTTTGCTTCCCGGGAATCGCTCGAAATTAACTTTCGCAAGCTGCCGCCCGCGAGGCGCGCCGCTGAAAAGGACGATTGCTTTGCGTTTTAATAAGGACTTTGGATATCGATCGGAGATCAAGAGAATTTTCGATGATAATTATTGGAAAGGTTTTTTTTTTGGTTCGTACTTTTGCGCGGGGACGCGATTGCCATGGTAATTCCGGAGCTGAAAAAATCCATTTAGGGAAATGATTAGTCGCAGAAAAATTCATCAAAATTCAATGAATACTGGGCAAAGAGATAATCGCTTAATGTCTTTTTGAATAATTTATTAACGTGAATTGTAAAATGGCTCGATATTACTCCAGGCTATAAATAATAAATGCTATTAAAATAACATCGAATTCATTCGAAACGAAATTGGAAATTCCGGTCAGTACAGCACTCGCCACTTCGCAGCGTCATTAACGCTGAATAAACAAGGAACTAAATTAAACGAAGAATGCGCCAAAAGCACGAATTAAGCTTAGCCGTGAGGATAAGTTAAAAACGCATTTCCTCGCCCCGCGGATTAGTACGTACAGACAGCGCCTCTAAAGTCCCAGGAGCCGGGGCGTTTAACACGTCGCGGGCGCGTTAAATTAACCCGAAAATTGCAGCGGATAAATTGGAAAATGTAAAAAATGCTTGGAAATTAACAGATTTTTCCGTCTCCGTCGGGCGACCTCGTTACAAGCGCTGATTACTTCGCTAACTCACGCCGAAACAATCTGCCCGACGGCCTTTCTCCCTCTCTCTCTCTCTCTCTCCCTCGCTGTCGCGAAAATAGAAACCAATCTCAAAAATGTGCAATGAGATTTTCGCTCGCCCACGCTGACCGATGTACTCGCGGCTCCGGTTCTAAGGGTAAAGGCTGTCCTTGCCTGGAAATAGGTCACGATAAAATCCCTTTTTCCGTATGACTTTCAGTAATTTATTTATAAAGATTTAATATTGGATACTGAAGATGAAAGTAGAAATAAAATCTTTTCGCTTTATATTTAATGAAATCGGTATATGGTTTTCTGCCGGAGATAGGAGTTAAAACAATTTTATATGTGAAATCACACGAATCCTCCAAATTTAATACAATAATAAACCGAAACCACAGTCCCTTTCAAAGGCGAAAAGAATGAAAATATTAGCCGGAAAAACTTTTTACGCTTCTAGCCGGCCGCCTCCAAATTGAACGAAGCTCGCCGAGGGAAATGATTGTCATTGTTCGCTCGGCGAAAAACTGAGCAGCGCTAATTCTTGAACAATAGAGTCCGCGCAATTTTCATAAACAACGCCGCGACGACCTAATTATTCACATCGCGCGCGGCTCAACTTGAGGAAGCGCCGGGCCGAGGGCGGAAGCGCGCCGCCGCTGGTTTATCGGCCGGTTCGAAAAGCTCCCCGCGAACCTTTAGAGGCTCGTTGTCGCGCTCGTAACTCAGCTTGCGGCCGCGCGTATATTGTTTTAGCGCGCGCCATATAGTTGCTCTAGGGCAGTCGTCATTTCGTTACATTAAATTCCACTCTTGATCCACAGGCGCGGCGGCGAGAGCCCCCGAGCTGTAATTCAATAGTCGCGAGCGATCCCCCTGGCCTGGCGGCATTACGAATTCTGTTATTGCGACGGTGACAATGACGGTTTCGAGCGCTCGCTGCGGCCCGCGGCTGCTGCTTCCGCCAAGCGCAGCGCGAGCGACTAGTGCGCTTCGAGCTTTTTTTCTTCGCCGCTGAATAATAGCTGCTGGCGTCATTTGCGTGCGAGTGTGGCCAGGAGGCGCTGCGTTTGGACTGCGAATGCTTTTGGAGCTTTAAATGTGTTAATATTTCGGGGCTTTCAAGAATTTCAATTTAAATCGACATTTCAATTTAAACGCTTGTTGTTCAGTGATGTCGATACTATTTGAGCATAGTTGCATGTTTTAAAGAATTTTGCCTTATTTTCGAGTTGCGACGAAACTCACACTGTTCTTAAAAAATAAACTTTTTGTGTATATTTGAGAAGCTCGTGGAGAAAAGTTCGATGCAGCTGCTTCTTTACGACTTATTAAATCGAAATAATTTTGCCTGCTTTTGTGACACTTTAGTTTTATCTTGAAAATTTATCGCGCATAAAATGAAAAAGTTAATAAAACGAAAAACGAGAGCACGAAGACAGCGTTTCCCTCGAAAATAAAAGCAGATTGCACTATTAGCTTTAAAAATACTTGTCACATCTGAAAAAAAAGAGCGCTCGCCCCCTGATACTCGCGTCCCATTATTTCGACGCTTAGGTAACGAAGTCAGGACTGCCGCGGGCCCTTCCCCCTCGACAACCACCGCGACTCCGCGTCGCTCTTGAAAAATACGTGCAGCTCTCGACTCGCGGGAGAGCGCGAGAGAGCGTTTCAACCCGCTTTTTGTTCCTCCCTCCCCCCGGCGGTATGTATTTCAAGAGCGCGGCCGAGAGGGAGAGAGAGAGAGAGAGGAGGAAGCTCATTGACTTGCAATTGCGAGTCTGGGGAAAGCGATGGCCTCGAATTTGTTTGGCGCACGCGCCGAGACTTGTTGAATTACATGTAAATTCAATTTCGCGATTCTTTCCTCGCGCCACGCGCGAGATTTGGTGCCTCGCCGAGTGCGTCGTCGTGCTCGCGAGTCTCGAATGCAAATCCGAGACTGGCGGATGAAGACTTTTAATTGATTGGTTTAATAATTGCTGTTTTGCCCGCGGTATTTTTTGCTATTACTTTATCTAATACCCGGCCGTTCCGCGTGAAATTTCAGTCCGGCTGCACTCAAATCAAGCTCGAACAGGAGTCGCTTTGAAATCCCAGCCGCGTAATCAGAGTCAACTATCTGCCTCCGCGAATTAGGAGCTAATTTTTGGCCCGGCCCTCTCTTCTGCGGCGGCGTATCGGATCGCGCGCGCGCTCGGATCGCAGCGGCAGCCTCCGCCGGTCGCCCGAATCAGCTGGCTGCGCGCGTGAGGGCCGGGGCATCAGTATGAATTAACGGCGGCAGCCGTCTGTACAATCGACTCGTCGAAATCCCAATCACGAGTCGCGCGCGAGTCTCCTGAAAATTCATTCCCGCGCCGCTTTCCAGTTTTTCAAGCCGACGGGATGACTGTGAAAGCGCTGCCGGAAATCATGAGAATGAGGATTTGCCCATCGGCGTGGAAAAAAAATGATCGTTCTATTTTTTGGATATTTTGTTAATTGAAGGTTCGATCGTTCTGTTGCCAGAGAGAGAGAGAGAGAGAGAGAGAGAGAATTGTGTAAATCCGTTAGTTAATCTTCGGTTTCATTTCGCAAAAGTCTTCGCTAGAGTATCGAATCGACCGTTCAACGCGATTATATTATTTTATTAAAAAAAAAATAATAACTCCAGCCTGGCGAACAGGAAATTTATTTTCCTCTGCCGGATTACTCTGTAATATTTACTTTGTAATGTAATGTACTGTTACTCTGGATAAATAAATAATAAATAAATAAAATAATTTAATCTAGAAATGTAGATCGAATCGGTGCGCGAAATTCATTTTGTCAATTAAATATATTTTGAAAATGGTATTGAGGCTGGGTTGCACTTCTGCTAAAGTACGACAGAATGTTGTTCAAATACTATTCAAATTACTGCTAAGTGAATAAATTATACCTTTTGCGCTTCAATTTAGGGCAATCCGATAAGTAATGCAATCGGTACCATAAAGTCCGAATAACGCAATTGAATTCCGCACAAAACGGTAATCATCTAAAAAATAAAAACCTTCGATTAGTAAGGTTTAAACTTCGACCAAAGGGAGAAGCAAATGTTGAACACGCAATGTTCGACGTGAGCGAAATTCATTTTCATCAAGCCACGGCATTAATTCCACTGCAACAATTAAACGAGCAACTGTTCCCGCGCTGAATAACGCGACTCGGTAAGTTTCAGTCTCGCAGTCCATTTGATAACGAATTACACGGCGCGCCATTGATGTAAAATCGTTTTTTTCGCGTTATTAAAAATTTTATTAAAACGCCATTCTCAAAGTAATGAAACTTTATTCATTTTAAACAACGTCTACCCCTATCAGCTCAAATCTTATTCGCCCAAGTATTATAACTCACGAAAGCTTTCAGCCACGTAATTGACCAATCTGCATCCCCGGGCACATAAAACACGGAGCGGCGCGCAGTCCTTATCTCCCCTCCCGTAAGCGTCTTTTTCTCAGCAGTCTCCCGCGCACATCCTAGCCGATATCCATGATTCATCGGACACTCGAGTAAGGATCGAGGCTTGAAATGAATATTCCGGCGTCGGCGGTGGGGGGAGGAGGCAAACAAAGAGCCCCGAGCACGCGAAAAAAAAAGGGTACAGCCGAGAGTCGAGTGGGGGCAAGCAGATGCAGAGGCAGAAGACGAGGGAGCAGCAGCAGCAACGGCGGCGGCGACGGCGGAAGAAGTGCCTTCTTCTCGCGGTGCTTCAGCGGCGAAGATACGCCGCGGGGGAGCCACAAAAGAAGGGGCGACAATGAACGGCCTCAGTGTCTTCGAAAATAAGTCCTTTGGCCGCTCGCCGAGGGCCGATGTCATTTCAGATAAGTTTCTCTCGCGCGCCTTTCACCCGGCGCACGCACACCCACACAAGATATTTCGCAGACGACTCGAGAGCCTCCCCCCCTTTAGCTCCGCTTGCCTAACTAGGCGCGCCGCGCGGCCTTTTACCAGAAACGCTCGACGCTTCAAAGCTCCGGGCTGCTGCTGCTGCTGCTAAGCCGAGGACGCCGAGGGAAAGGTGCGAAAGGTGGCGCCGGCGCAAGAGAGGGTAAATAGTCGAGAGATGCGACGGCGATAAGGAGTGCCAGTTCCAGGTTCCGAATGTGTGTATTTATCTTGGCGAGAGAGGCTGGAACGCCTCTTGAGGGACGAGTCGCTGCTGGCCCTTTCGCCGCTGTCCCCTTTCTCTTTTTAGTCGCGCAATCAGAGGAAATCAGAGGCTGCCGGAGGTCGGATGCGCCTTTTTCACGAGTGGCTTCAACGGGTTAGCGAGGGTTCGTTTGGTTTGCGACGCCGGCGGATGAAAAGGAGTGTGGATGGATGATTTTTCGAACGCCAAGGGGCTGAAATTGCTTTTAGCTCGAGTGAAATCATTTTCAAACGTCGGGGCGGGATGAAGCTTTTTTCAATTTTTCAGATATTGTTTGCACTTTTTCAACGCGAGCTTAAAACTTTCAAACGTTTTCGGTTTCATATATTTTTTACCTCTTCGAATACGCTCTTTCGCCGAGTGTTTATACAATTTTTCATATTTAATATTTGATTTGCGCCGTTGTAGCGAACAGCGAGGGAAATAATACTCAATAAAAATAAGCTCTGAATAGATACTTGAGGAAACCCGAATGCAACTGCCGTCATAGATTACGAAAACATAAAAAGAATCAAGTTTAATTCAGGCTCAAAAAAGGCTTTAAATATCTTCAAAGCACTCCGTCTGAATGGCCGAAAAAGAAGAAGAAAAAAAAAAAAACGTCATATAAACGCCTCTCGCCGTCGCGTTCCGCGCGTCACGTGCATTTTTCAATACAAGAATGCGGCCCATTCAAGCCCGATCCCTTTCTCCCGCGCACAGTCGTGCATTTTTCAATTGTCGAAGCTCGTCCCGCTGCAGCCGTGCGAATATAAATAAACAAGCTCGGCGCGCGCCGCGTTACCCGCCTCGGCCTCCGCGTATTCGGCTGAAAATGAAGCGGCTTGATGAATGCCGGCTCGCTCGTTTAAATAATTAAACGCGTAATTACCATGGAGCGTCACGTGTTTTAATGAAGAGTCGGGAGAAAGACAGCCGAGAGAGAGAGAGAGCGAGAGCGAGAAAGAGAGCAGACAGATAGCACGCGAAGAACGCGCCGCCCTCTTAGCCGCGCGTGTCTCTCTGCCCTCTCGAGAGACGCAGTCGGAAGGAAGGAGGCGACGCGGAGCGAAAGCCGCGCCGGCGTAACGAGGAAAAAACGCCGCTGGAAAGCGTAACGAGATGGCTTTTCGATTAGAGCGGGAAATTCGGCCGCTGATAAGGCATTATTAGCGAGGTGGCAGCTTCTTTCCCCCGGGAGAGGGAGGGCGAGTCGACGTAGCGAAGCGAGGGTAGGGAAGAAGCCGAGGCTCTCGAACGGAAACGTCGTTAAACTGCCGCGGGAATCGAGTTTTTCTCGGTACGGCGCGGCTCGGACGCTGCGCGCGCCTGAATTATTTATACGGCTGTGCAGCGCCACGAGCGGGGCGCGGAGGAAAACAGTCATAATTGGAATTACATGAAGCGACGCGTTGGGATTCTCGTACGCGCCGCGCGCGCCGGCCTTTTCTCGTTTCTTCGTTGTTTGCGATGCTCCGTAGCGTTGTTGACATCTTACTGGGGCTCGAGCCGCTGGGTTTTGCAGTGCTTGCTTTTCTAATTTTAAGTCGCCTGGATTTTTTTTTTTCTTTTGCCGATAGTCTTACAAAGCGGACGTTTTGGAAACTCGATTTCCATACTTTTTAGGAGATGAAACGTATTCTGAATGCCATTTCCCCCCGGCGATTCTCTTATATATAAGTAAGAATAAATTACGAAAAGAGTATAGACTTCCTTATGAATATAAAGAGCGACCCTAAAACAGCTACGCAATTTGGCACTTCATTAGCTGAAAATTAAGCTGAAATAAAAATTCCAGACTCCCCTTATCCATAAAGAAAATTGCTCGAATCTCCCGACGAGCCCATTCCGCATGAAAATCCTCGATTTTCCAGCTCGTAAAAATCATCGCCTCGCCTTTTTAAAAGGCAAAGCTCGCCCCGGAAAAGCCTCCGTGTCCGCGTAATTCCCGCCGCCCCGAAGCAGGCATCGACTAATGGAAAAATGACGACGGGCCCTCCATCCCCGTAACGCAAGTAGACGGCTTGCTTATACCGATCGCGCTCGTGGGAGAACAAGGGACGAAAGAGGTCGGGCGAGGGTATATAAATTTTCGCATCTCGGAGGTCCCAGAGCTGCTTCGCTCGCGCGATTACCTTCTCCCCCGAGATCATCAAGGGGGGGGGGGCACTGCGATTGGCACGAAAATCGAAGGATTTACAGCGCCAGCCTCTCCCGGTCCTTATACGGCTGGCGCGCACGGATTCCTCCCTTTCGGCTCTGGGGGGAGAAATTAGGACGCGTGCCGCGGCAGGGATATTCCAGGAATGCCGAGCCGACTCGCTGGCTTCTGAATTTTTTTAGCGCGTTAATGTACGTCTCTCGGCCCTTTGGAATCCACGAAGGAAAGATTTTCAAATGCCTCTCTACGCTGAATGACGTTCGATGCTTTTGTGCTCGCGCCGCGAGTCGCCAGGAGACGTTTAGATAGCGAGGACGCGTACGTTGCGTGCGCGTACCGGATAATTGAAAGGGAAACTGGGTTGCGAGGGAAGTTTTTGAAGTGGACTCTGGAGAACTTTCCATCGGGGGAATGCGATCTACGAGCATGTGTTTCAAAGCCATTTGATAGCGCGCGCACGGGAGCAGCGAGAGTAAACGCCGAGAGTCATTAATTATTTTTATATTTCATCTTGCTGCTATTTTTAAAAATGATACGGGAAAGGAGTCGCTCTAATAAAACCGACGGGGAACTCGAGCTCTGCGCGCGGGTCATATTTTACTTGCGTCGCGTCTTTTTTTTTCCTCCGCGCGGATGAGCGGTGAATAAAAAATGTTTATTCGACGAAAGCGCAGTTAATTAAAGTAGCTAGAAAATATAATTCTTTGAAAGGTTTCGCGCATTTCCCTTCGTCGCGTCTAATGGACGAGTCATGAAACTCTAAAATCGTCCTGAAACTTTTATAGAAAACGTCAATTAAAGCGCTTTCCAAAAAGTCGTAAAAAAAAGCCTCGAATTATTATCGGGCAGCAAAAGCTCCGAAGAAGCGCACTGAAACCCTGTTGGTTGTTTTCCATGTCATAAAAAAAGCTCTCCAAAATCGAAAACCCTCGAAAAATGTTGGAGCTTCCCCTTTTGAAAATAGAAGGTAAAGGTAAGGCAAGGTATCGTTTGTACACATAAGAATCGTGCACATATTAATTGTACTTTTTAATTTCAATTTAATGAAAATTCTAAAATTTAACACACATTTACATTACATTTAATAACAAATTTTGAAATTTAACAACAAACATTCTTAAATTGTTCTTAAAATTAATGACATCTCTAACAGTGTATAAATTTAACCAATGCTAAAGTGTGCACAATTAATGTGCGCACGATTCTTACGCGCACAGACCGTAGCTCGCCGAAGGCAATAGAAAATTGACAGACGATTACCTGCTCGAAGAGTGACCTCGCGGGAGAGGACGGTGCCGACGGAGTTGGCGGCCCTGCATATGTAGCGAGCACTGTGGATCTCAGCGCGGAAGTCCTGCGCCAAAAACGGCGGGAAGTAGAGCGTGCCGTTGCCCATAAGTTGCCTGCGACAGAAATATGATTCATGGTTAGCTGCTGCTGCTGCCGCCGAGCAAAAAAGAGGATAAAAAGGGGACGGATGCTTTAAATATTTTTCGCTGCCGAGCTCGCCTGAAATAATACACATTTTTCCGGCGAGCGCAGGAAAAAGTTGACCCGCGTGTTTTTCTTGAGTTTCGGGCGGCGCGATGCGCCCGCAAGACAAACTCGGCTCGTTCGCTTTGTTTGTCTTGGGCTGGCATTGCGCGCGGCGACTTTCGGATTCGGGAAATGGTTTTCGAGCGCTGCTGAATTTTTTGGGAAGGATTCCTTGTTGATTTTTCAAATTTCGCGCGAATTCGAAGCTTAAATAAAGGACAGGGAAGGGTGCTTTCGCAAAGTGAAAAATCGCTCAATCCCCGCCGGCTCATTTTTCACGAGCTGCAGCGCGAGCAATCGCATATAACGAGTGATTTATCACCGTTTGGGTTAAGGAAGAATCCGCACATTTATATTTAGAGCTTAAATCCCGGGAATAAAATATTAAGCTATCGTTATGCGAACCAACCGCGTACCAGCGATATATTTCAAATTTTTAAGGCTATTTTAATTCGTCGAATATGCTAAGATTAAAATTCAAGAAGCGAAGAAGAAGGGCATTTTTATACCGAAACATCTCCGCAGCTCGATAGCTCTCGACAATAGGGCCGTAAAAAAAGCTCTGCCGTAGCCGTAAACACGAGAATTCACAGCCCCTGAAAAGAAATACGAAGAACGCACCTGTTTCTCTCGGGGTCGCAGACGCCGGCCGCCGACAACGAGGGAGAGAAATCGACTGTCGGCGTCGCTCGGCAAAATTACGGGCGCGCCTCGCCACGCAAACGTCAAATATACAGCGCAAAGACACCCGAGCGCTCGCCCGGAAGCGTGGCAGTCGAGGGGCGAAATTAAAGGATCCGTCGGCGACGGCCGGAAAAATGTAAGAAATTCGTGTCTCCGCGTATTTGCGCGCGGGGCAGGAGAGGAGAAAGAAAGCGAGGAGCCTCGGCGCGCGCCTTCATCTCCGCGCTCCTAAGTGGTAGGTCTGTCGCTCTCTCGCGGCCGGAGACGCTGCGAAATCGACCGAGCGACGAGTGAGCGAGGGCTGCCGGGCCAATTAGGTGGTTGTTTGAGGCTAAGCTGAGGCGGTTCGACGTCGTTTATTTTGCGCGATAGCTGACGGCGGAAGCGGGTCCTTCGGCTGGAAAGAGTTTCGCGGCTAAATAAGTTTGTTTTCAATTCAATTGAAAGCTGCTTTCGAGCTAAGGTGCTTTGGAAGGACGTTCGGAATAAGGTTTATTATTTTCGATTGAAAACTTGCATTGGGAAAATACGTCTGACCAGTGTCGGAATGGTTTTACTTGTCATTTCGAAGCTCCGCAACTTAGGGGAAGACCTTAAATTGAAAAAAGAATTCTTGCAATTTTCAACTTCCAGGTGAAACAATCTGAGAAATTCTGCAAATGCAGTAAATTTTTAATGAGAAAGCCGGCAGAGTTTATTCCACGGAGAAAGCTCCTTTTCCCAGCAAACACTATACCGCGCGTTAAAGCCCGAATCGACTGGTGCTCTCGACCCGCCCGAAATTTCACACATCGAGGGCTCGGCGGCTCCGCGCGTCACCTCCAGCCCTCGCGCACTCATTAGTCGGGCGTCCAGCGAGCGGAAATTAAAGGTGAAAGGCCGCGGCGCAAAAATTGAAAGCGCATCAGCGGCGGGCGAGAGCGCGCGCTTATAGAGGTGCGCCGAAGCGTGGGAAGAGCCCGGGGCGCCGAGCGCGTACGTGCCCGCGAGCAGGGCCATACACACATAGCGGGGCCAACGAAGATTAATGACCGGCCGCCCTGCCATCGATCTTTCGCGGCGGAGCGCGAGAAACGTCGTTACAAGCCCGTGAAAGCTACACCTCCGTTATATTGTCGATCCGCGGGGCTTTTTCGCCAAGGTGCTCCCTTCCTCCCTGCCTCCCTTTCTCTCTCTCTCTCTCTCTCTCTCTCTCTCTCCCATTGTGCGACGAATCACGTAGCGGAAGCCGCTCGAGATGGAGGAAGAAGAACGAGGAAATGAAGATGAGCGCGGCGCGCAGAGGCGACATTCTTGCGCTTCATTATGCCCCATTGAGCGCGAGAGCGAGAGCTGCTACGCTTTTTAAGAGATTGCGAGCTCCGGGGCGCTCTTTTTTTGCGCCCCGGAATATGGAAGTGTTTTTGCTGGACTGACGAGCGGGATTTAGGAAGGCCTTTAATTAGGTGATAATTAGAGGATTAAAAACTGATTAGCAAAAACGTCCCTCTCGGTGTTCGCGGTGCGCAGTTGCTATACGTTCCTTTCGAAATTTAATTCCGAAAATGATTCAATGTTTTTTTCAAGCTTCGGAGTGAACTGAGAGCTTTCACGGCGCACACAATTATTTCCTCGTCTCGCACGTGCTTTATAGCAATCGATAAAGAAATCGAGCTCGAATGACTATATCGGCGAAACAAAGCTCGTAAAAGTAACACCGCGAAACGATCGAGGGCGAACAAATGAGCCCTGGCGATAAAGCAATTTATCGGGGCCCTCGGCAAAAAAGCAGACGTCCCCTCCCCGGGCATTAAAAAACGGAAAACAATCAGCCGGCCTCGAAACAAATGATCCTTTCAGCGTCAAGCCAGAGCCCCGCCGCGGCAAACCGAGCCAAGAAAGCCCGCGAGCCGAGCAACAAAGCATCGATCGCGCGGCAACGATCGGGGCGCAGGTCGTTTTTGTCCGAGCGCGCGGCGATCGTTCGCCGAACAATAGCCCCGCCGCAAACACTCAGCCGCCTCGTAAACCTGCCGCTTAACATTCGCCGTAACTCCTTGGCCCGAAGATTCATCCCTCCCCGCGTATCGGTATCATCGACGCGTGCCATGAACACTACTCCCGACCGCCGGCAATTAACGAAAGCAGCGGTACGCGTCCCGAGGGGGAAGAGCTCTGCTCTTTCTCTCTCTCGTAAAAAGCAGGCTCCCGGCGATTTTCTGGCCTTTGTGTATCCACCGCTGCGAGTTTTTCCGAGGGGGGGGGGAGTTGGAAAAGTTTCGGTTGCGGCGGGAATATGCCTTGATCCTTCTTCGGGCGGGGTTCGAGGAAACGAAAGGAAAATTTCCCCTCTAATTTTTTTTTCGAGCCTGACGGTAACGACGCTTGCGCGGGAATGTCCTTTGTTCGGACAATGGACGCCGCGCCGGCGAAAAGTTCGCGGCGCGGCCACTCTCCTTTTTATGCGCTTTGTCTTTTCGCTACGGCGATCCGAGCCTTTTTTCGGCGACGATTGTTTTGTGCATTAAGTAATTAGCGTCGGGTCTCCTGGATTTTTCAGCTCCTCGCCGTTCGCCCGTCTCTTTCGCCGCTCGCGGAGGCCGAGTGCGGGAGCTCGCAGCTTCGCTTTCATGCGTACTTAAATTTGTACACTGAGAAAAATATCTCATTAAAAATTAGTATACTCTATCGTAATCGAAGGACAAACTTGCACTATCCTG
>JAWWEM010000010.1:8552778-8594850 GCA_035582935.1 Ormyrus thymus
GTTCACCTTACTGTCAAAATCGCCCGAGATTCACTCAAATATAGGGGTAATTTTTCACCAAAATTTTTCTGCGTGTAAAAGCTTGGTTTAATAATAAAACTTCTGCTTCTGAAAAAAATATTTCCTCTTACAGCCCTGCCAAATTGAAAACTTCAATACCGGCAAAAACATTCTCGTACACGTCCGAATAAAAGCACGCGCGACCGGGGCCAAAAAAAAAAAAAAAAAAAAAAAGAAAACCCTTTTTCCCGTCGACGTATACGGCCCGTCATCAGAACTCGAAACCTCCCCGACAATCAACAATGACAAGCACTCGGCTAATCCACCATTTAAGAGCGGCACTCTAGCTACTTTATTACCGGCATGAAGCAGGCAACAAGCGCCATAACCGAGCAGCGGCGCGTGTAATTCCATCTAATCAAAATCAGCCGGCATAAACGCGTGTAATTACGTAAGTAAAGCCGACCGGCGGAGCCATTGTCGAGTGGCTGTATAAACCGGCGGAGGCGGAGCTGCGCCCTGTGACAAATGAAATAGTCCTCTCTCCCTCTCTCTCTCTCTCTATCCCTATCTCGCCTCCTCGCTTCTACGCGGCGTGTCGAAAATCTCACGCACTTCAGTCGATTGGACGCTCGAGAGATCCGAGTGGCCGCTGTCTGGGATTTACGAGCCGCGCCGTGCGTGGTGGCGATTTTATGCGGACGTGCGCGGAGCGAGCAAGAAAGTGCGGTCCTTGCTCGCGGTCGACTTTTACGAGGCCGTCGGCTCGATACTAATCACTTGTAGAGCTTTTTCGAAGTGAATGCTACGGGAATTTTATCGGGACGAACTTTTTCGGCTGTTCTTCCCGTTCGAAGGTTTTTCTTTTTTTTTTTTTTTAATAGAATAGGCGGACTTGTTGTACGTGACGGAGATGCGGGAAGTTTTGCCACTTTTTCGAAGTAACGGAAAAACTGAGATTCCTCCTCGGACGAGCAGCTGCTTTTGCCCGCTGCGAACTCTAAGAGATATTGACAAATAGCGTCGGAGTTCGCCGTGTCACCGGTAATCGAACTTGCGGAAGAACTCCTTGAGCAGATAACCAGAATTCGATTTTCAGATACTCCTCCCTCTGGAAAGCATGCTTTTTTCAAAAATAAAGGAAAAAAGAAAAGAATAAACTCCTCCGAGCCTCCTCCAGGCTCTAAATCGCGAAAACCGCCGGGGAATTTCGACTTCTTGCACTAAAGCCGAGATAGCGGCGCAGATCGGCCGTAAGTTAACGGCTTAGGCGCGAAGAATTAGTGGCGGAAAAAGGCTCCCGCGCGCGATTCCATCTCTTGGCTTGCGCGCGGCTCTAATGCGGAAATATGAGTTCCTCCGCAAGAAGAGCCGTCTGGGGGGGGGGGGAGGATCTTTCTTCCGATCCGCCGGAATTCGAGGCTGCCGCCGCCGCTGCTACTTCCCCCCGCCGAGTGATACACTGCCGCGGTGCATTCGCGCGGACACCGCGGGTGGCGTCGAACTTTTTCCCGCGGGCTTCCTGCCGGGAGCCGTCGCTCTTCGTTTCTTCGAGGAAGCGAGCCCGGGGACGGCTGCGCATTCTCCCGCGGCGCGGCGGGGGCGGAGGAATTAGCCGCGCGGCGCGGCGCGAGTTCGCCTTGGGAATCTTTCGATTGATTTTCCCGGAAGGATTTTCGAGGGTATATGGGGAAATAGTGCGCGAGGCCGCGGAACAAATGAAACTGTTGACTTTCACGAGCCCGGGAATTAAATTTTTATGCCTTCTAGTTTTATTGCCTCTCGCAGGAAAGTTCCGGGTTTACGTCCGCCGATTCCTTCATATCAATATTCGATATTTTAAAGCGGATATCAAGCTGCGCAAAAATGAGGCTTGCAAGTATTTACGATAGCTTGATACTTTTGAAATTGGTAAAAGAAGAAATATGTCAACTTACACTGTTATCGTCGGCTTAGGCAGAAATCAATGGAATATTGCATCTGAAAGCTCACCTGCAACATAAAAGAGATTGCTCTTCAAAACATTGTATTTGCATTACATCTATTATGCTATCTATAAAATAATAGATTTTCCAATAAACCCTAGCAATCCAAAACAGGATCCCCGAGGCGTCGATCAGCTCGCGTCCGCGAAAAGTAGGCCTGCATTATTTAGCGAGCGCCGCCGCGTCGAGAAACCTCCGGCCCGTTCGTCGACTCCTCAAAGAATCGCCGGGCGCGCGTCGAGAGCGCGACGGGGCGCATAAAGCCACTCGTGCGAATGAACTGATTAAACGGGACGATTCTCGGCGCGCTCGCGGGATTATCCGAGCCGCGCGGCGGCGGCGGAATCGATGGGCCGCGCGCGCATTTATCGCTGCGACGGGTCATCTGAATTTAGTATCATCCGCCGCCGTATTTTCGGAGGCTTGAAAATAACATGAGCTCCGATCGATAAGCCCCGCCGAGAGCCCGAGACTGATGGCCTCCCCCGAGCTATATAGAGACGCAAGAGAGGGCCTGAGCACGGAAAGCGGCAGGAGTAAGGGAAAAGGAGCTAAGCCGGTTAAGAGAAATGCGCCCCGATCGCTTATCTCTATTTCTTGCTGCGATCGATTGCGAAAAGTAATTAAAGCTGCTCTTTAAACAGACCGTAATCGCGGAGACGATCGTTATACGCGCTTTAGCGGGTATAACGACGGGGCGAGAGCTTCCGACTCTAAGCTTCTCTCGTTATTGTTGTTATTAAAGCGATGATCGATTGTCGGCGAATTTTGATGGAAATTTGATGGAAAGATGAGCTTTACGGTTGGTTTGTTCGCGAGCGAGTAGTGCAGCTGTAGTTCAGTCAGACCAATTTTAAATAGTTCTTTTCACTTAATTTTTTGTTAGTTCGAATCTTCCTTCGACTGCTGTCGGCTGCTTTTGGCTCTTCTCTAAAAGGAATCCTTTTTTATACCAAACAGATATTAATTAGTATCTTTTCATTTGCAATCTTAAATGAAAAAACAAGCGTTATTTCGCCGAAAATTTTATTTAGCCTCCCCTTTGCTAAATCTTTATTTCAATTTATGAAGAACTCGGGCGCAGAGATAGCGGAGAAAATATCAGCACCGATACACCAGTATTTAAAGAACAAACATACGCTTCCCCCGTTTCAACGGGCCCGAGAGCCGCGCCGAAAGAGAAAAGAAGTTAAGCGGGTTTTCTCGATCGCTTATCTCCCCTCCCTCCTCCATAAAGCTCCCGCGGCGAAAAAAGCCGAGACTCCGCGGCGGGAGGAGAGAAATAATGAAGCCGAACGAGCGTAAGTCGGGCCGCGACTGCGCCCGCCTCGAGACGAGACGTAAATATCGTCGAATCTCCGCGCGCGAGGGGGGGAGATCGCAAAGTAGATTTGAGCCGGAAGCACTTGGAATTTTTTCTTTCTCGCGAGAGAGCGAGAGCGACGCCTCCTTTTTTTTTAATGCGCGCGCGAAAACTTCCATTAGGACGCCCGGCGCGTATTTCAATTCGAGGGAAGGCGCTGCTCGGGCTCCGATAATGGAGCGGAGGAGAGAGAGGGAGAGAGGAAACTTTTGTTTTGAATATTGAATTCCTTTAATCCGTGAAATGGGAATAATTTTGCATGATTAAAATTTTCGTAGGTAAAATGCACTGCTTTCAATCGCACTCGTCAGTCGTATCAATATTTTAAATTGCTCTTTGGACACAAAGCGTTTTTCCCGGAGATAATAACAATGGCCCGTCCGATATCAATTTTAAAAATATAAAAAATCCAGTCGCTCGCTCGACTCCCTCCCCGCGGACGAGGAAAACACTCGCTAATCCTCTCAAAAAAGAAAAAAAGGAAGAAAATCAATCGTCGAAATGAAAGAAGCGCAGAGCTAATATAAAAACTCTTTATTCTCCGAAAACAAAGCCGCGCGCGCGCGCGCCGTAATGAACCGCGAAAAAGAAGCGCTCGCGCGCGAGAAACACAGAGCGCATCGCCGACAGGCCGTTCTCACCCAATATCGGCAGTATAATACAGCAGAAAAAAAAAAAAAAAACAAAAAAAAAAAACACGAGTAGCCGCGGCCTGAGGCTAAGAAGCGAATTAGTCGGTCCCGCGCGCCTCCCCGAGACGCGCGTCAGTCTGGCGCGGGAGCAAAAGCAGCCGGAGAGTCGGTCCCCGTCTCTCTCCTCGGGCGCGAAGATTGATTCCGCGGCGCGACAAAGGCGACACGCTTTCCCCGGCGGAGCCGAGGGCGTTTTTCCCGATTAAACGCGCGACTTCATAAGGGGATTGATGGCTCTTTAGGAGCCGCGGCCGCGAAATCGAGCGAAATAAGGAGCGTCGGCTCGGACAGTGAGGAACGAGCGGTTTAACGTGCTCCATTATTCATTAGCCGAGCCCGATCGCGGCTCAGCCGAACGTCGAACGATGTATTTTTCAAGCGGAGTCTGCGGAACGTCGCGGCCTTTATATATATATGTATATATATATATATATATATGTAAGCTCGTTCGCTACAAATTCTTGCGGGCTCTTTGTATGCCGTGACTTTGTGATTAATTATTGCTGCGCGCCGCTTTTTTTTTTTTTTTTGCTTCGGCCCAAGTTTCAAGGGTTTAGGGAATTTAGCCGCGCGAGAAGGGGAGCTTATGAAAATAATTCGCCTCGCAGCTGAGGGACATTTAATTTTGATGATAAATGAAATATATTATAACATATATTAATCCGCTAATAGCTTTTAAGCGGATTAAATTGAGTAAATAATGCGAATAAAAATTAATTCCGACAAATTCTGCAATGGCGATACTCGACTTTCAGATAAATTACAAATTAACGATCCAATAAGATTACTAAAGTATTTTAATCGAAAAATTTGCACGCTCGAACGATACATTTTATTAAAAATCGTTGCTAAAAGCAGCATTAATAAATCCCGCTGAATAAACAAATAAAAGACGCCGAGTTCGCTTCTTCCGACCGAGAAAAATCCAAACACATCTCCGGCTCCCTACAAGAATCCATTTACACGAACGGCCCGCCTTTCCACTCTCTCTCTCTTTCTCTCCTCCGATAAATATAATCCTTAAAGGATTCCCCAAGCAGCGGCGGGGGGCAAAAAAAGGGAGGAAGCCCGCGTTTTCTCGACTCGCTAAAACAAATGTTCCCGCTGACTACGCAGCTGGGCGCGAAATTACACGGATCGAGAACGAGGGAGAGGCGCACTTCCGCTCGATGAAATGAGAAGACGAGCAGAAGGGGCAGAGAGAGAGAGAGAGAGGGATTCCTATTTTCGCGCTCTCCCGCGTTCGCTAATTCCGGAAGCCGTCGATAACGACGCGCGCTGAGAAATTAACGCCCCCCCCCCACCCCGCTCCAGAAGACCGGCAAACTGCGAGCCCCGCTGACTGCTGTTTCATCATTTCGGGGAAGTGCGCCGGGGAGAGAGCTTCTTTTTTCTCGGGGCCGGAGAGAAGGAAGAATTGGACGCGCTCTCTGTTTTCTCGGGGTAATTAAGTTTCGGTTACCGAGGAGCGGGTTGTTTGGCTAGTGTTTTCGGGAATTGGTTTCACGGCCGGTGGGGAAGGTAGCTCAACGGGCGAGGGCGCAATGCGCCGGGTGACGGAGCGGCGAAGACATTCATCATTTTAACTTTCGCGAAATTATGTACGCCCGAAGTTTAGGAAATAACGCGGAAGCTGGAGTTTATAGCGGGCTGTTTGAGTCTTGCCATAACTGACTAATTCCACTTGTTGCATATGCGTATAGATATTATACTTTCAGCGCCGTTATTTGCTAAATTTTAAAGCTTTTTTCATAATGTTCCATTAAAAGTTAATTTTATCCTTCTATTAACATTACGTTGCTGAATTTGCAAGTTTTATTAGATGCAGAAAACATTTTCTGCAGGTCTCATTAAATTATCAACTAAAATTAACGTCTGATTCAGAGGGTTCATCAGTTATTTAATTAGATATATATATATACAATTTAAAAGCCGCAGATGAATTGAAAATTTATCGATGGAGAAAGCCTCGAGTCTGCGCACTAATTTATTGAAGCTGCTTTTCGCGTTTCGAAAGTCGCGGCAGTCATAGAATTAAATGAAAATATTAACCAGCCTCGGAACAACGATGTCACGGCGTAATTTTTTAATTCAAAAGCAATAAACCGAGTTTTCACGAGGGTTCTCTAATAATATTTGGCCGCGCGGCCTAATTAACTCCCGCACTCTCAAACCCTCTTTTAATCGGCAAATATTGACGAGTGCTTAATAGGAAAGTGTGCCGCGCGTCTGCGTCAAAATTTTAATTACATTTCTGTTCTCGTTTCGAATAAGTACACTGATCTACTTATTTATGCAGTCGGGGCGGCCAACTTTACAAAATTCTGATAATATCGATGTTCGTAATTTTACGCCGACTGCCATCAGATAGCATCTCTGATTTCATTTTCGCCCCGGAGCGACGTGTTCATTACGGAATTTAAATTCGCGCGGTTTCAGCGCCGCGTTCCCTTATTTACGTTCGACAGGCTCCCCGCGCGAGAAATCCTTCGGCGCGCTCTGCGACGCTCGGCCGAGGGAGCTCAAAATTCTACCGTCAAAGTTCTCCTCGATAATCATAGAAGGAGAGAAAAATAATGAAACCGGGGGTATTCCGAGTCCCATCCGATTCGTCCTTGACAAAAAGTAACAGACAACAGCCCTGCAGAAGTGGGTCTAGCCTCGGCGCGCAGACGTTTGATTAACCGGCTGTATTCAGGCAGCGATGGCCCGTTACCTCGGCGACTGCAATTCTCTGCCCCCCCCCCCTCCTCCTGCTCCTCCTCCTTGAAGCATTCCCCGGGAGCCAGCCGGCAGGCGGGAAGGAGGAGAAAAATACAAAATAGCAGGACGTCGAATAAGAAGAGCGAGTGAAAAGGGACTGGCTGATTGTTAAGCCAGGCCCGACTGAATGGAGCATAAGGGAGACGTCTTACCTCTTTCTTCGGCGACTTTTCGATTTTCGCAAGAAAGGATATTGTTCCTTCAAGGACGTGGCGGCCGGAGATTTTTTTCATCAGCGAGTGCTGATTAGCGGGCCTCCGCCGCCTGACTCCCTCTCTCTCTCTCTCTCTCTCTCTCTCTCTCGTTTTTCGAGGATGCCGCAGACATGCCAATTTGGCAGAATCCACTTGCGGAAATGTGGAAAGCGCGCCGATCGACGGGCTGCGTTCTTTGCCGGGGGGGGGGGGGGGGAGAGAGGTATTGATCATCGTGTATCGACGGATAGAGGGAGAACCGAGAGTTTTCGCGGGCAGACACTCCGGCGCTCGTTAAAACCGAGAGAGAGAGAGAGAGGGGGAGAGACATCGGCGATGCGCGCCAGAGACGACGACGCGCGGAATCTGTCAAAGGAGTATTTGATGTTTGCTACTGGCGTTTTTCGACGGCAAATGTCTGTTTGTCGCTGCGAAAAACTGTTTTCCGAGCGTAGATGCCGGCACGGCAAGAGCGAAACGGAATTCTCCGAGTTTCACCTGCAGCGGCTCTTAATATTTGTAATGGATGGCTTCAATATAGAAACTGCACACCTTCATCGGGACACAGATCTCACCTCTTTCTACAAAATACGAGTGGATAATCTATTGAAAATAAAATTCTCTTTCAAGCGATGCTGCTTACGCACTTTTTTGCCGGATACCGACGCCTACTTGCTCTTCGAACAGCGAAAATCCCTCGAAACCACAATAGCATTCGATCGAGAACGAAGCTTATGAATTCGCCCCAACGGCGATCGCGACGCACCTCCCTGGCCGCCGCGGCTCGCGAGGTAAAAAGAGCCGCCCGCCAAAAAAGGCCTCTCACTCGCGCGAAAGAAGACACGCGCGGCTCCGACCCGCAGCGCTACGCTGCGGCGGCGCAGAGCCTCCGGAGATTTATGTCCTATTCATTACGTGGGTCTCGGCAGCGTGCAGGCGTCACGCCACAAATGCACAAACCCCGGGCCGTGTTTACCGTGGCAGCGTTCGCAGGCAGGCAGGCAGGCAGGCAGGCAGACTGGAGATACAAACTGCGGTGTTTGGCGGGTGCGCGCGCGCGTGTGTGTCTGTGCCTGGCTGCGTAAACGTTATGCGCCGGCAGCGAGCGCCGTGGCGATACATTAATGACAGGATCACAGACGCGGGGGATTACCCGGCCGGCCCTCCTCCTCCTCCTCCTCTCCGAACGTGACTCCGTGTGCGTACGTGGCTGCGCGCTCGCGCGTTTGATGGCGCGCCGGTCATTCCCCCTCCCCCCCTCTCCCTCTCGCCCCCCGCTGGCCGCCCCCTGAATTACGGCGCCGCTGCTATTCCGCTCGGCCGATTTCTCAGGGATGCTCGAATTACCCCCGATCGTTCCGAGCGAATTATCGCGGCTCCACCGCTTTATTAACGCCTCGATCTCGCTCGGATAAGGAGGGAAGTGCCGCGGAGCGCTTGCTTTTTAACCGATGAATATTGATCGAGAGCTGGCGCGAGGCTGCTTTTGCCGCTGATTTAAAAGCCATTTGCATGCAAATGATGAATCAAACGCCGTCGACATTCGACGAGCCCCACCCCCCACCCCCCTCCTCCGACGGCCGCAGGGATTTACGAATAAAAATTCGGCTGTTCCGGGTCTAGTCGTTTGGTGAATTAGAGGCGTCGGCGCGCGCTGCAGAATTCGAGCCCCGAGGAGGCGGAATAGCCGCCGGGACGACTCGGCCCTCCGCTCTTCACGGCTCGTGTGCGCGCGCGAGTTATACCCGGCGGGTGATATTGCGCCGAGGGGCCAGCTTACGGCCCGCCGTTGTCCGAAGTCCGCATCAGCGCCCGGGAAGAGTTAAATCTTAGCCGCGGCCTCGTAAAATTCGCGCGATGCTTCGACCGCCCGCTGTCCGACTGACGGCGTATGATGCTACTTGCGCCGCGCGGCTTTACGCCGCCGCCAGTCGTAAATGTTTTTACGGAGCTCCGCCTCGTTCAATCTCGCGCGCCGCGCCGAGATTCAATTAATTCGAGTGAGAGGAAAGAGCGGGGTTAATTCACCGACGAGTAAGATAAAATTGCTAGTCCGGTAAAGTTCACTTCGTTTACAATAAGACGTATCAAAGAGACACACTGTCGACACTGACGCGAACGTATCTCCGGCTGAATCCGGAAGGAAGAACGCCTGAGCAGCCGCGGAAGCCTCCCCTTTAACAGCTGCTCCCGTCGAATTTTACAATCAGCCGGCGGTCGCCGGCTATTTCATTAGCAATCGCGCGCGAGCAGGGGGGGGGAGGGGGGGCGCAGGGCTCCGAAATGTGACCTGTTTGACGAGTAATCATATTTTGTCGAGGCGAGCTAAACGTTGACTCGACTCTGTACACAGGCGGCCTCGTGCTGGCGAAATATTGGCTCGATCGGATGCGTAATTTAATGGAATCAGCCGTCGAGAGGGAGAGAGAGAGGGTTATTTCCCAAAAATCAGGGATCTCTAGTGCACTAGTTTCGCTGCCCGGCTGTGTGTTAAAGTACGATGGAGTCGAGGATGATTTTCGCGGGGCTTGATTGGGTTACGTCATTACGGCATCGATCGCGAAAATTAAGTTTCGCCGGCAGCGGAGTCACTTGTAATGGCGATTGCCGATGCTGATTCGCTGTGGTTGGAGCCTAATTTCGCGAGCCGCCATTGCTCTCGGTCGATAATTCAAAGCAAGCTACTTTTTAAGCTTAATTTTCAAGCATAATGCCGTTGCGTACATTCGAACGAAATAACGAAATGTTGCACAATGAATAACTCAAATGAATAATTCGGAAACGCGTACATTTACGCGCGCTGACGAATAAGCGCTCTTCTAATAAAACAAGTTCTTCTCAATGAGCGCATTACCCTCGTGGTACACTTTTAGGTAAAACTAAGCTAGCAGCGGAATTCCATAAATTTGTAGACTGGGTCATTTCATCAAGCACTCATTGACAGGGAGCGTCACCGGGCGTAAAACTTTAACGAAGCGGCCGAAAGCGGCGCGTCCCCGCCTGCTGCAACGTTAATCCGAACGAGCTCCCAAAACGGTCATCCCCCTCCCCCCCCTGCCGCCCCGCTCGAGGCGGGCCTAATCCGTCTGAATAATTCGAGGGCGGCAGCCATCGGCATCCTCTCCTCGCGAGGCGCGCACACCCCGTATCCATTGTCCCACACTGACCTGAAATATTTCGCTCGATCGCCGCTCGGGGAATCGGCCTACATTCGGCACAAAGGCGTTAAAAGCGCCGCGCGGAAAAACACACTCACTCACTCTCTCTCTCTCTCTCTCTCGCCCCTCTCTTTCTATCTCGCTGGCCGATGAAATATTCAAGCGCTGCCCCCCTCGGCGATTCGTTCCGCGTCTGCGGCTCGCTGTTTTGGTCAAACAACGCCGCCGCCGTTAAAAGCTCGCAGTCGCGAGGTTGGGGATAAACAGGAGGCGCATCGTAAAAAATGTTTGCGCCGGACTGAAGAGAGAGAGAGAGAGAGAGAGAGAGAGAGAGAGAGATAAAAGGAATGCGTTTTGCAGGGGAGTAGGCAAGTGGAAGGGTGTGCGGGGGAGAGGGCAGATTTCGTTTGGACACACAGAGGATGAGGATGAGGGATAACGCGGAGGCTGAAGGGATGTTCAAACAGGACCTGGATTTTCTTTCGTGTTGATTTTTAGATCCGAGCGGGGTAAATTTAATTTTCTTCAATGGCCGCTGCTTGATTAAAAAATAACGAGTTCTCTTACTTTCGAAATTCATTTCCGCGATCGAATTTGCTTTAACGACCTCTTTTTTTTTTCACGGACGATTCAAAAGGGAGTTTTTTTTCGAAAAAATTCATTCTCTTCGTTTATACGTAAAAGCTTCCAGGAATCAAGCGAAATTCAGGTGATTCCGTCACTAAAAGCAGACAAACGGCATCCGGCCAAAGTCCCGACTTATCCCTAACAATGAGAAATGCAGGATCACATCCATTCGTCAATCGGTTAAGAACAGCTGCGAATCGCCAGCCGCCTCGTACCTCAGAAAATCCCGCAGCGCAGCGGACGCGACGATGACTAATCGGCCCTCCTCCCACCTCCTCCTCCCTCCCGAAAGTGTACCTGCCTGCGCATCTATATGCGTATGGCATCTCGAGTTAAAGTGGCGACGAGCGCTAAGCGCCCCGACGTATGCTACTCGAACGCTCGCGCGTCACCGGCAGGCGGACGCTCCGCCGTCGGCCGGCCTCGCGGAACTATCATGAATAATTTACGGACTGAAAGCTTTTCGGACAAACATCGCCGGCGCGCTGCCGCCGACTCGATTTAAAATTCCGACTGATCGAGGGGCGACGGGATTTCGCGCGCGCGCGCCGTCGTTAGCTTCGATATCGAGATACATATCCGCGCCGGGGGAGCAAAGCTCGGTGATTTCTTCCTTTTTCTTTTCCGGCGGGAGGGAGATTTGGCTTTTTTTCCTTTTTTTACCGAGGAAGCCGCCGAGGCGGAGGAGGACTGCTTGCAGCCTCGCGGCGGCGGATCGGGCTTGGGATTCGAGGGCTGCACGCGCTGGTCGAACGCTTATGGGATATGCTCTCTCTCTCTCGCGGGATAGAGGGGATTTTATGAGAATTATTGGGTACTGGTGTTCTTGCGGCTCTTGGAGGAGGCGCAAAAAATATCGAAAATAAATGCTCGGGAGCATATCTGCAGTTAATTAAGAAGAGTGGAAAATATTGTAGGCGGTTATTTTTTACTTCGAAAAATTGATAAAATGATTAGGAAATTTTAGACAATGTACGATTTACTTATAAGTAAGAAATAGTTCGATTTAAAAGGGTCGAAGCACGTACCAAGATATAATAATGGCAATAGTAAATCTTTGAGAAAGCAGAACAAGAAATGTACAATACGCTCGAGAGCAAGTGCAGCAATAGAGTAAATACGACGAGCGTTTGGTCAAGTTTGTATCGCGTAAAACGGCAGTGCAGCACCTTATCAAAGCCCGCGAAAATTGCGCTCGTTTGTCAGAAATCACGCCCGCGCACTCGCCCGCCGACGTCCCGTTCTTTTAATTAAACCTCTTCGACTCCTCTAGAATTATGACGCCCGTAAATTAAATATCTTCCTCCCCCCCCGTCACACGTCCATAAATCCCTCGGCGTATATTAAAATTCTGCTCGCCGTAACTCCTGGCAAAACAAACTCAATTTGTATCAGCCCTTTGCCGGAAGTGCGTGACGGCAAGTAAGACGAATCGGGGGCTATTTTTCGCCCCGAAATACAGGCCCATTAAAGCGCAAATCACGCGCCGATGCCGTAAATATACGGGAAGGGAGGGGGGAACTCCTCGGGGGCGATTCGCGCGCGAAGCTTTATGGCGGACGCCGCGCCCCGCGCGAAACTTACGCGCGGACGAGAAAAGCGAGGGGGAGAGCTCGAGTTAATGTTTCATCGACGCGGCCGGACCTTCGAGGTGTGGACTCGGGCTGGATCTACTCGTGCGTCATGCTTTTATTGAATTTGAATACTGGACGCTCCGAGGAAATGGTCTGGATTACGCTTGAATGTTTTAAGCGTGCTTTGCATTTAGGAGCGGGAGATTTCGGCTGCGGTCGCAGTCGCGCTTTCCGTTTGATTCGGTGAAAAAGCAGATATTTCAGTCGGGGGGTCAAATTTTTGCTGCCGGTTGACGGAATTGTTATTTAAAAGAGATAAATTGATTTTCCGAGAAACGCTTTCAAAATTCAACTTTAAAAGTTTTTACAGTTAATTCATAAACAATTTGATGTTTGTTGTATGAGGATTAAGAGCTTTTGTGTACTTGAAAATGACTGGGCAGGATTATTATTCGAGAAGAGTATCTACTATGCTACCGTTGTTTAAGGATTTTAAATTAATTTTTAATATTTTATGTAAAATTCGCCACGTTCCAAACCGTGTTTTTGTAATTCAAAGAATTGAAGTTAAAATTGTTTACTTATGGTTTTGCCTCTCGTAACATTTCGGAAATACCCACTCAACGTAAAGCTACGCGTGCTCAGAAAGAAGTTATAATGTGCGAAGGTTGCATAAGTAGTAATGAAAGAAATTAGTCGGACATCTCCCAACGTAGTTATACGTTCTCATGAGATTTTGAACTTTGATTGCGTTTTTTTCCATTCCACTTTATGAATAAACTCGCGAATTTTTTAAACCTGGATTAATGTTCAACTAAAATCGAACTTTTAAAAACTAATTTCGAGAGCAAACGAAAATAATTTCAAACCAATATTACTACGTAAAAAATTCTTTCACCCATTTTTCATATTCTCGTGTTTATAATACTTTGCAATATTCGACATGAAAGCCACAAGCCAAAATTAAAACCACATTTTGTCGAACCCATCCAGCCAAGCGTCATTTTCAATTTGAAAATTTAAACCTGGCCTCCCTTTGAAGCTCCGCCCCGCAAGTTTGCACTTTCGCCCCGCAAAAAAATTCCCTTCCCGCCTCTAAAAGGAAAAAAGCTCCGCTCAAAACCAAACCGAAAGGAAGCAGCCTGAAATCACGCGCCCGCGAGCAGATACAGAGAGAGCTCGGCGTCGTTTCCGCCCCTGAAACCCTCCGGCGCCGACCCAAGAAAGAGGGAAACGTCGTTATTTAAAGACGCGGGGCAGCGAGGCGCGTGCGCGCCCAGTCGCCGCCGTCGTCGCCGTCGTCGTCGCGGAGTCTCAAAGCTAACAGAGCGTGCGGCCGACCCTCTGCTCTTTTACCCTCGGCCCCCTTTCACCGCGGCGGCTTTCAGTTTTTCGCGCCGCGCGTAATCGTGTTTACCCGCGCGTTACGAATTTTCGCGGGCGTTAATTCGCGATCGCTCGCCGGCTCGGAGCGAATCGGCCGACGCGACGGCGAGGACGCGGGGGGGGGCGGCTGTTTGCGCTATTTTTATATGAAATTCCTGCGCCGGCGGCGCGCCGCTCGCAGGGGGGGATTTCGAGCTGCGCGTGCATGCGTAATTTTGTTCGCGCCCAAGCACCTTCGGAGGGTGTGAATTCTCATTTCTTTTTACTAGATAAGGCTTGTTTGCGCCGCCGTAAAGCGCCGGGCTTTTTAATATTGAATTTTCAGCTCTTCCGAGGCCCGAACGTTATTTCCTTATTTATGGAATCCCAGTAATTAAATTTTCATCGAAACGAGGAAAAGAACGCTTCAATTTACCTCTCGCGCCCCGCCGCTCCTCGTAATTTCAGCGAGCGCGCGCGCTTGTTGCTCCATTTTCTCTAACTATCATCGAGCGGCTTAATTGAATCACGCGTAAAATGACGTAAGCGTCGAAGATAATTATTGCGGCGACGCTCGACATTCTGTGCACGTGTCTGATAGATGTTCGCGTCGCTGTGCTTACGCGTAATGGCGAAGAGCAGGGGAGAGGCGGAGTAAAGTTTGCGGCTGAATTTAATGAAGCATTGGTGGCGCAAAAAGTTTTCGATTATATTTTTTTCCGTTTTCCGTCATTCGGCGGTGAAATATCACGACGTAACGTAAAAGTTATTACGGCGAAAGCAGGGTTTTATTAAAATATATGTGTATATTAAAGCTTATTTATAACTGTGTAGTTAATCAATTGTTTTATTTATCTTCAATAATTATAGTATAATTTATTATTTAAATTTGATATGGTAGTAAATTTCATTAGTCATCAGAGAAATTGAGTTTTAGGATTTGAACTTAAAGGATGTCTGGATCCGCTGAGACGTTGTACGCCGTAAGCTGATTTTCCTTTGGAAAAATATTGCTTAACTCAATCCAACTATAAGTTTTATCCACAAAATCACTGTTTTTTAGACTCCTCTACCAGTTAATCATTGCAATAAACAAAAATAGCAACGTTTTTCACAACATCATTAGTTCCCAAGCACACTTGCGGGATTGATGAAACACCTCTGCACCACGAGTATCGCACGCGTCGGGAATAAAGTCACGCACCTAATTATACGAAATAAATCATCGACCAACCTAACGAGCGAGCAAGAATTTGCGGAAAAGCTCACTACGCGTCACTAACGATCGGCCACTCGTCTTCCTCTCAAACAATAAAGAATATACCCCCCTCGAATCCCACCTAATCGGGAGCGATTGCCCCTCCCGAGGCAAAGGAGCCTCGGACCCTGAAAAATCGCCGAGAGGCCGCGGAGTTAATTCCCCCCGCTTCCCGGGGCATTTGCCTCCCGCAGTCTGCACCGCAGGTCCTTTTGTACGGGCGTCCATCTGTATCCGTCCGCTATCCGGCGTCGCGGACGTGCGCGAGATTCGCAAGCAGCCGCGCGCGCGCGCGCTCGAATTAGACGCGCGGCGGCCGAAGGGCTCGACCGATCGATCCGCTCCGGCTCTTTTGTCCCTCGCCGGCCTGGGCTGAAAAGGCGTGTTTCGACGCTCTCCGCACACGCGAAAGAGAGAAAGGCTCTTTTCTCCCTTCCAGCCTCGTGCCTTCGATTCCGATCGATGTAAAAGCGCTTTAACGTTTGCTTTTCATCCCTCGAAGCCCGGCCGGTTAATGTTTTCCAATTGAGCGCTCGAACTTTTCTGCGCGCTCCGTGGCTGTTTTTTCTCTCTCTTCTTTTTTCCTTTTTTTTTTACTCCGTCCCCGAGTTCGCTCGTTCGTCTCGTTCCATTAGCCGGACGACGTCGCGCGCTGTTGCGTCCGCAAAAATTAGCCTAATCGTCCCTGCGACTCGCGCGCAATTCACGTAGGAAGAGCAGGCCGGACGAGCTGCGGACCATTATTCTTTCGGGACCCGATCGGGCGAATTTGCGCCGCGAGGATCGGGGGAAAAAATTATTGCCCGCCCCGATTCGAGAGCGGCGCGCGCTTTAATTTATATAGGCGAGCGCTGTCAGGTCGGATCGATGGAATTTTAAGTATTTTGCGTTTCAATTTCGACGGCGTTCGGGGGGAGCTTTGGCGAGAGCAACTGGTTGAAAAATGTCTTTATAGTTGGAAATTTCGGGGAATAAAAATTTATGTAGTAATTGAATGTTCGATCGGGCAAAAAATTCGATCTCTTACGCATAATAAAGCTCCTTTTTGAAACAAAAATATTTTTATCGCTGACATTTTTACATTACTCTTGGAATTTAGGACAAAAGCTTGAAAAATAGCGATTCAAAAGACGGTGAAAAGATATTAAAACATCTGAAAACTCCCGTAAATTAGTACGAGTAACAATTTTTGCAAAATTAACGCGCGAATAATTGTTCCCAGGCTGCGCTCCTTACCGTCGGTCAACGAAATGCATCTCTCAAAAAGCTCGCGATCCCCGAACAAAATCCCCGACCACTATTCGATACGCGGGCGAACGAGCCGTCAGAAATACTTTTCTCCAAAAAACGGCGCGCTTACAACCGCGTTATTAAAAAAGTCTAATGCACAAAGCGCAGTCGCGAATTTCCGCTCGGAGAAATCCGCAGCCCGAGAGCTCGCGACTCGCGTCGGCGGAGCGAAAAAAAAAAAAAAAGGAAGAGAAAAAAAAAAAGCATCGACGCGCCCGCGCTCCCCACTTCGCCCCTCGCTCCGCATCCGTCCTCGCGCGCTAATTATCGATATATTTGCTCGCAAAGTCCCATCTCCCGTCGCGGGTGCTTCATCTAATTAAAAAGGCGCCCGTCGCGCTTCTCCTCCACCTCCCGGCAGAATTTCATCAGCCATTTTTTCAATCAGTCGTCATTCGCCGGTGGATCGGCGCCGCCGCCGCCGCCGCACAGCCAACGCAACTCGACGCTCGTCAAAGCTGGCTGAGCGCGACATAGATCAAACGTCGCGAGAGGGAGAGAGAGGCGGATTCTATGACGGACGGAATCAGCTCGCCGTCGCGCGCGTCGCTCAAAGGGACCGAGCCGCTGATATCTCTCTCTCTCTCTCTCTCTCTCTCTCTGCGATTCCTTTTTTCAGGAGAGCACAAAGGCACCTTTCTTTCGCGGAGGCTGCTTTTTTCGAGTCCGAGACCTGCTGGACTCGTAGCGCGACCTTTTGCGCGCGAACTGATTAATGGAGATTGGCTGCGGCGATTTTTTAGCCGGGGGATGTGATTGCTGTACTTTCGGCGGGAGGCGGCGGGCTGCAATGTTTGCAGGAATATACAGGTGTGTTTTCTATAGAAGCGCTTTTGCACGAGAATAACTTTAACTAAACTTAACGGAAATTAAATTGATTTCCGCCGGCGCGCTCCGCAAATTTCGTTATTTTTTCACGTCCGCGTACAAAGTGACTTAACTATATCTGGTGCGTTCATAAAATTCCCACATGCCGCGCACAATAGAATTGCAAAGCGCCGATTTCCAATAGAGATTATAAATTGAAAACGACAAAAGCTTAGCAGAATAGCCATTAATTGTCTCCAGCTCCGTCGAGCCTCGCGCAGCGTCGTCAAACCCGCGGAAGAGTCAGCTCGACCTCTAAACAAAATGCAAAGCCGCTCGCATAACTTTGCCATTACTTGGCGCTCCCGCGCAGCCCGTCGAGCCGCGCCGACGTGCGCTCCGGCGCGCGCGAGACGAATGCGCCGGCTGCCTCGTCCGTCGGGCTGGGTGTATGGATGGCCGATGGCCAAATACACGCTACGCCGAGCGTGAAGGCGGCGCTGCGCGGCCGGGCCTCGCCGTCTCGTTACTCCGTCAGCGGGGCAGCCGCGCCGAGGACGACGCGCAAGCCCGCGATTTCCCGCTCAAAGGGGGAGTATCGAGGGCCGCCGATTTCCATTGGGTCTTACTGGCCGTGTTTGCCCTCGGGGAGGCCGAGGGGGAGTCGGGCTCCGACCGATTGATCCTCGCCGTCGGTGGGGAGGGGTTGACTTAGTCGCGGGGGGCTTTAGTGCGTCGGGCAGCTTGTGTTTTACGCGGGCTCTCTCTCTCTCTCGTTTTCAGCGGCGACGATGGTCTGTTTAACGATGTAATGGCGCCGTAAATGTTTGAGATCGCTTAAGAAACTCATTTTGCAGAAAGTTAGCTGGCTCACTTGCGACAGGCCTCGGGAGGACCATGAAAATTTTGTATCTCTGCACTACGACGTCGCGAGTGGTTAAGCCGGAAACCGGCGCGCGCGCGCTAAGTTTCCGCATTAAAAAAACGACTGTTTGCACATCATTTCCCCGGAGTTTTTCCTCTCGCCGTTTTATAAAGTATACTGAAATTGGCTGGCGTTTAGTCGCATAACTCCGGAAGAGGGAAATCACTCGCAATAAATTTGACTTTACAAGCGAAGTAAATCACCATTACGTAGTCCCCCTCGCGCGAACTTGAAGAATATAAAGTGAGCGGAACTTACGGCGAGCCTCTAAGTAGAAAATCTTCCTTAAACTCTTTGAAAACACTCCGGCGCATCTCTCTCTTTCTCTCGCGGCAATTTCTCGCGAAACACATCGGATGTACGTCGGCTTTCGAACCGGCTTGGATTCTCGGAGGACATTGTCTCCCCCATCAGCTCCTTGAAGGCGTAAGCGTTTTTCTCGAAACTCTTACGCCTCGACGGGCAGCATTATGCAGCCACTCAATTAGCCCAGAGCGGCATGAAACTGCTTAATTAAAAAATTCGCTAATTAAAAAGCGCGCGCCTCTGAACGGCGCGAGGACACGCCGAAAACGAGGAGGAAAAGTCGCAGTTCCGTCTCCTCTCCCCTTGGATTCTAATTAAGAAGCTGCAAGTCTATATAGGCTTCGGGCGCAGTTCGGGTATATCGAAGTTGTCAAGTGGGCGGCATCGTAATCGTCTTTGCGGCGCGGAAGTGGAAAGACAGACGACTGCCGCGCGCGTCAAACGCAATCTCTTTGAGGAAACGATACCTCGGAGGAGTCGTCGCAGCCGCGGCGCTCGAATTCTACGATTCAGGCGCGCGCGCCCGCCCGCGCGCTTTGTGGCGCCTTCGCCTCGCTGCTCGCTCGGAACGAAACGCACACAAACGACCCACACACGGCGCACACAGACGCGACAGACGGAGACACGCAAACGCGCCGCCGGTCGCGTAATCGTAAGCCGCTTAAGGACTTAACGGATTCGATGAAAATTCTACAGCGCCTCTCTTGGCGTATCGCCGCGAGTTTTCCAGAGCCACGAAAAATTCCCGGTCTTGCTTGTCCGGTAGGTACGGTCGTACCTTCATACATACGTATATTTACAGAGAGAGAGAGAGAGGGAGAGAGACAACGCGAAAGTTCATAATCCTCCTTCGTTCCACTTCGGCTGCCATTGCATTTTTCAAGCAGATAAAGCCAAAGCGTATTAACCGATGCATCCCAAACGGAGCCAGCGATATTCGCGCGGCTCGTCGAGTATAAAGTCGGATTCCACATTATTAGCGACCGTCCCAATTTCCCGGCGAATCGCGCGTGAAAATTGTTTTCCCTTTTCTCCTTCCCGCCCGCCGCTCGCCGATCGCCAAAATGCAAATGGACCTCCGAATGTTGGACCGCGAGATCCCGCTGAAAAAAAGTCGCGCGCGGTCGGGCTAAATCACAAGTCGGAGACTCGCGGGCGCGGGCGCGTCGCCGGATAATGGCGAGGTTGCATAATGCAGAGACGCGCGTGTGTATATATCCATATAACCGGCGAGAGCGCCCCCCGCTCCCCCCGCGGGCGCGCTCGCCGCGACTCCGTATATGGAGAGTAATGGTATGCGCGCTATCGACTACTGTCGAGTGCACGTATCGAAGGGGGAGGCAGAGAGCTGCTCCCCCCGCAATTTCCGGCATACCGGAAATCCGTAAGTAGACCGAGCGCCGAATATTTTCCAGCCGTTCGGACTGTACAGCGCCCCCCGATCCGCCTTGTCGCGCGCAGCGTCGCGCTGCCGGAAAAACGACGGGGTTTCGCGAGGGGGGAAGGGGGGGGGGGGAGAGATGCTGCCGACGGCTGCTGCTGCTGCGGTCGGGGAGGGGATTTCATTGTTGCGAATGCGGGCTCGATAAATGTAGACCTGCGTTTTGGGGAATCGCTAATTCTAGATTTTAGGAGAGCGTTGCGCGAGTAATGCTTGCTCGTGAAATATCGCGCCAAGTGAATATCGATTTCATTGTCGATAACAGGTAAGGACGATTTGGGCTTTGCGTAACTTGTTTAATGCTACACTGATTTGAAGCTACTTCGATTCAATAGGTCAGTGTGAAAAGTCTGAATTGAAAAAAAAATGGATAACAAACGAGGTGAACGAGGGCTGAATTTCAGAACTGATTTTGGATGATCCAGAGAATTTTGACGTTGATTTTATGAAGTTTACTAGTTAATTGAAAAGCCCTGAGGAAATTAGGCCCACGCTATTAAACCGAAATTGTAGTTTATCACTAAATTTGATGGACGAGATGAGCCTAACGAAAATTTAATGACAAATCATACGCATTGATATGAAATCATTCAAAGAAAAGCAGTGTAGCTAAAAGCTATTTACTTCTAAGGTGATATCTGCACGAAATGCAATTTTACAAATTGAATAAGGTAATAGTGTACAAGTTTACTCAAATGCCAAATGATATTTCCTACATTTTATAGCGAACGATACCGCTTTTCGCGCAAAACGATATGCAACGCAGGAAAATGGAGATGTAACTTAAAGTAGGAATGCATATGACAATTTTTACTTTGCGTCTTCGGGTGGTCTCGATTCACTGAAAATTCTAGATAAATTTACTCCTCCGAGGGGCGGGAAATTCCTTCTTTTCCCCAGGAGAGTATAAAGTGCACGAAATTCCGCGGAAAATTTTAACTTTCATAGACGCGAGAAGCTACTCAAATCCCTACCTTATTATCTCTAGTTTATTGACCCTTGAATTAATTACCGGCCAAAACACGCCAATTGAAAATAAATTTTTAATATGAACCCGCAGTTTTGCGTCCACTAAATTCCATTATTCAAATGCGCGCCCAAACATACTGTTCGTATGAGCAGTAAATATTCAGGACACCTCCGAAACACGTGACGCACAGCATTACTATTTTAGTGGCTGACCATCGGTAAAGGATTATTCGCAACGCTCTCGTCATCCGCTTGCAGTCATGAATATTTGAAGCCCGCTTAATTCAAGAAAACTCCGCCCCCAAAATGGCGGCCCATTAATCCAATCTCAAAAATGTCGCGTCCGATCGCGGCGCTCTCGCTCGTTTATGCTTAGCTCGGTTTCGAGACGGCGGCGCTTGATGGCTCGCAAGTCGCGCGGAAATACTTTCAAACAATTAGGGGGTGGCGCTCGAAGCGAAAAGTTCGAGCGGCAAAAGCGCAAACGAGTCCGTCTCCATTTCCCGGACGTGCGCGACCGAAAAATCCGTCGCGGTTAGACGGAAAATTTTCGCGAAAATCCATTAAGCTCGGGGAATTAGTCGGTCGGTCGAAAAGTGATACCGCCTAACGATAAACCGATAATGCGCCGAAATAGGCGTTTGTTACGCGTAGCGGAAAACAGCGTAGCCGGGGAGGGGGGCGCGGGTCTTGCAATTCGCAAATTACAAATTGCTTACGTAAAGCCTCGCGGGTCCCTGGCTTAAAAAGGGTAATACGCCGCGCGGCAGTGTGTACGCGGCAGGGATAATTCGAGTCTCGGCAATTATGTTAATCGCAAGCGATATCTGATAGTACGATCCCCGTGTCCGCGCGGGTACGTGTCCGTGTACAGATACGGGGACGAGGCTCTATTGGCTTGCGAGCTCGAGTCTGGTATCTTGGCTCTGGGAAATTGCTTGAGCAATAATCGATATTCGTTTTGCGAGCCGGGCTATCTTTCGGCTGGATCTTTATTTTTTCGGCGGGAAATCTCACTTTTATGAGGCCCGAGTAATGAGGGGGACGGAGTATTTTTGCGCTGATTTTTAAGAGATGCAAATTGCACGATTTCGCTCGATGAGGTGTAAAATTCTTTGCCACTCTTATCTCGTAAAAGAAGGATCCCGACGGATACACTGATTTTGTCCCGCCCAAGGTAGACGTGTGAAACCTGTTCCCGTGGAAAGTACTCGAGCAGGCGAGAATTAAAAAACAAATTATTTGATTTCAAGCGCACTTTGCAGCGGAGCTTTTCTTTTCTTTCGGGTGTTTTTCATACTTGACGGTACTTTTAAAAAAAAGGTTAAAAAAAAGTGCCTAAAATGATAGATTGTAAAACGTACTATCATTTTTTAAGAATTTTGAGTCAATGCCATGGCTATTTTTTAATTTATTTTGATGCTAATCGGAATTTGAAAAGCTACTATTGAAAAATTTCACCTCCACAGAGCTGTCGGTAATTTTTTGTACTTGGCAGTACGTTTTGGAAAATATCTTGAAATGGTTCATTTCAAACATTTGATCATTCAGCAATAGAAAACAGTTTTTAAGCTAAAATTATTATACATTCTGTATTGCGACCTCGAATGGCATGTAGCTCACCACTGAGTTCACCATTCGCTCCACTATTCGCATCGATCGATGTTAAATAGCCCAAATGGAATTGGATTAACGGGTTAATGCGACATCGATACTTTTCTAAGCCTACCCAAAACGAAGCTTTTCCGCTTCGCCGAAACTTAATTTCCCAATAATTTAGCAAATCAATCATTCGACTCCGCGACAAAAGACAAAAGTTACCCAGTCCCCTTTATTTCAGCCTCGCGCCGTACAAAGCCGGTCGGAAAAAGCTCTCCCTCTCCCTCGGCTCGCGAGATCACTTGTGCGTTAGCTGCGTGCGCGGCTGGACAGGACGGACGAGTGCAGGGCAGGCCGGTATCCGCGCGTGACAATTTTCAGCGGCCTGTCCCGATCGGCCTGCAGCTTGGCTCGGCGCGCGCTGATTACTAAATTCTGTTACCGCGGCCGGCTGCCCGGCATTGCTCGCCACTTAATTAGCACGGCGACGGCTTGCATTATAATAGTACGCACAGCCGATGCGAGGCGCGATTTTATTTACTGCGCGCCGCCGGCGGCGCGCTCGGCCCTTTGTCGCGCTCGCGAGCTATCAATTATACAAATGCGCATTATACTTTCGCATATCGCGTTTCGCGATACGGCCGACGTCCGTCCGCCTCCCCGGGAGACGGGCGGTTTTTTTGGATGTAGGATAGAAGCTTTCAATTAGAACTGACGGAGGTAAGCTCGTTTGGGGGTTTTAAAGCTGCAAAGGATCTTTTGCCATTTTTAATTTTGAGTGTACGAGAATTAAGGGGTTTTTACGTTATGAACCCGTGTGGAAGTTTTCGGACTTGCCCGGATTACCAATCCGATTCTGAATGAATTTCCCAATTACGGCCCATTTTGGAATTTCATGACTGGATTCCAATCCGATTTTTATGGATTACCCAATTGCATCCCAACATAGATTCCACAATCAGATTCTAATCAGATATCCCTAGCAAAACCCATATTTGGAAAATGTATTATGAGGAGGGCTTGTCGGTGCCCACCCCACTGTCCGTCAGGTGGCGTACCGAGAGTCTAGTCTTGCTCCCTATAGCGAGGGTTGTCCATCATCAAGCCCCTGACGAGTCTTGATAGGCAGCCCCGAGACCAAACGCCTAGCCTCCTCCAGCCTCCTAATAATTAAAATTATGCTAAAAAATTTATAAAAAAATATAATTCTTTACAATATTGGAATCTGATTGGGATCTGATAAGAATCGTAAATAGATTCTGATTTAAGTATCCAATCCGATCCTGATTGGCGAAGCGTGACGTTTCTGACCAGAATATGATCAAGTTGCATGATCCCGATTCCAACTAGGAATTGGGCAATCGGTTTGGATTCTGATCAAATCCCAAAAAATTTTCCACACGGGTAGTGGTTAGTATGAAAAGAGACAAAAAAATCACTCTCAGAGCTCGCAGTTTTCCTGCAAAAGAAATTTCAGATTTTCGATTATGTTGAAGTACTTTTATCAGTCTCTTTACGTGACTTTGATAGGGCTTGAAAAGCAAAAATTAATACTTCTTAAGCTACGAATAAGACTGCAGCTCGAGAAACAGAAAGGCAACCGCGGGGAGGCGGTCCCTTCAGCTGGAGTAAACAGGCAAACGACATCTATAAATTCAACAGCAAAACGTCACGGCTCCTCGCAGCGCCGACAGCGAGCAAAACCGTAGAGGTGGCCCGCTCGTCGATTAATTAGCGGGGCCGCCGCTCGAAAACAGCAAATCGAAGTCATACGGAGCTCGTTTTTTCTATTATGCGTCGATTCATCGCGGCTCAACTCAATCGGAACGGTGCGTCGCCCCCTGTTAATTAGCAATGCGCGCGCGTGCGATTTTCTTCTGTCCACACGACAGTCTGCCGTGTTCCTCCCTCCCTCTTTCTCTCTCTCTCTCTCTCTCTCTCTCACCCTTGCTGCTGACGCGCAAACCGCGAAAGCGCGCTCTTGCGTTACTCGTCATTTCTGCATTCAGGCGTGGCTCGGGGTAATGTACGGCTCGGAGAAACGCGTATCGGTATAATGTTGGGTGCGCAGTACATTTTTCACTGATTTTTTGGACATCGTCACGATTGCTACCGCCGAATGTTATTGCTTCGCGCTGAAAGGTGTGGGAGCAGCGATTTCATTTACATCCTAACAAAGTTCTATTTGTCAAAATCATTTTACTTGCGCAAATACGCATCCAAGGGCGCATCTATCAATCTTTCTATCGATTACGAAATTGAAAAATGAATTTACAACGAGAACGCTATCAGTTCTTCCTTCCAGTGAAATGGACTCAATCCCAATGGTACAGCGCTAGAACCTTTTAGAAGAACCATTAGCAAAAGAAGCGCGAAATCAGCTTTCACCGTTGAAAAGAACCGGGGAACTATAATCAGCGCGCGCGCGCAGGCGGACAGGTATATAACGCGCACTGGCCGCGACAGCGTCGTCGAATAAATAGTGACACGTGTACGGAGGCGGCTCGGAGCGGCGTCGGCGGCAACGGCACGCGTATATAATACAAGAGTAGCCGTGCAGGCTCGCGGGATTGGCCGCGCGCAGCTCTCCGCGTCGGGGGAAAAGCGATCCGTCCGGCGTCCTGCAGCGGCGTCGCAGTGCCGCGCACACGAGCGCGCAGCCACGCGCACACAGACACGGGCAAGGCCTGCCGCGGCGAGCCTCGAAATTAACGGGCAATGAGCGTAATTATTTCAATGGTTGCGGCAACGCTCCGGTTCACCGAACGACCTACATTTCGCCCCCGGCGCCCCTCTCCCTTCTATTCACTAATATCGTTAGATCCGCTCTTCTCTCTCTCTCTCTCTCTCTCTCTTTCGCCGCTTAAATGGGAAATGCAGATTCCCGCTTGGCGCGACGCCTCTCGATTCGATCTTTTTTTTTCCCCCCGGGAGGGTGAGGAGGGGCCAAAAGGAGTGGTTGAGCTTGCCGTAGCGGAAAATGACTTTGTTAAGAATATCCGGCTGAAATTTCGTCGATCGCACGTGCGAGAGAGAGATAGAGAGGGGGAGCAAAGTTCCGAGGATTCGGGGGAAGGGGGGGATTTGAATTTTCGTGCGGCGTGAGCTTTTTTCGAAGCCTCTCGCGAGGATTTTTATTCGCTACAGGTGTCGCCCGTACAATGGGGAGTGGGCCCCCCAGCCCCCCTTTTTTTCCTCCGATCTCGCCGGAATTAGATTTCGGAATTTCGCGCGCGTTACAGGGCGAGCTTCCCGTAACTTTCTATTTTAAGCCTGATATTCAATTCTGAATAAGAGTGCAATTTCAGGAGCGCGCGTGTTCTGTTATCCCGAAAAAGACGCGCGACTCGAATGCCTTTGACTTTTTTTAAAAAGTCCGCGATGAATGAAAATGCCCCTTTTTCAGCGAGCGAACGAGCGATCTTCCCCGACAGAGGAGCGCAGGCGAAAGTGCTCCTCGAGTGAAATCCGTCAAACGGGTTTAAAGCATCCGCGCGGGAGGATCAATTGCCGCATCTTACAAAACAATCAGAGTCTAGTCGAGAATCCATACATTTCAATCGAGCCTGGGGAGGAACGAAGCCATTTAAAACGTCGCGATAAAGCGGCGGAATCCCATCTTGAACCGGAATGCAATAGGACAACCTTAAGATAAAGCTCGCGCTCGAACTCGAGGGAGAGAGTCGATGATGGCGCGAGGCCGATAAGCGCGCGCCGAGATGGAGAGGAGATATAGCCGGTCGGGGGTGGGGGCTGCGGAATAAAAGCGCGCGAGAGGGGGAAGGAAAATGACGGTATCGATGCCCCCCGCCCCCCTCTCCATTCGTGTCTCGAGGGCCTGTTTTATGTACAATAAATATGTAACAGCCGGGTGTATACGCGCGTCCTTGGCTTGACTGACGATTGTATTAACGACCGGCGATGATGATGTTATGCTTCTCGCTGAATTTCGGCCTGGGAGAAGACGTTGAATTCCTGGGCAGGTTTGGGCTTATGTTTTTTTAAAGTTCCAATCAGCTGCAGAACATCGATGTTCCATCGTCTGCGGAAGAGGCGGTTTTTTCTTTTTTTTCTTTTGTAAAAGTACAGTCATGCATATCCAAGTGGGAATATCTGAAGCTAGAGTTAGACATTTATTAGATGCGAATGTTATTTTATGAATGTTGAACTGTCCTTTTTACCTTTCCAATCAGGGTACTTTTAATATTACACGTTGCTGTTATTTGCACAAAATACTGATTGCAAAATAAACGAGAGAAACTAAAAAATAATGTAACATTTTAAGGGCACTTCTCTAATTATTTGTTTATATAGCACGTAGTCTTGTTTATTAAAATTACTTATTTTATAATTGAATTCTTTTAAATAACCAATGTTTGTTTAAATAATGACGAAAGCATTTTTAAAATGAAATTAAACGAAGATAAATACTACGATTATTGGGGCTGTACGATTGATTTCGATGAGGTTATTTCAAGCAGTGCATGTATATTGATATAAAATTTGGGTTAATTCGTTTCATTTCCCCGATTTCCTTTCTTACACACTTTTGACAATTTTGAATTTTCAAAAAATGAAACTCATATAACACTGGATTCTGCGTCACGAATATTTTCAATTTCGACGTTTTTGAAATATCAAGTACGTACGAATTGTCGTTTTGATTTTCACTTCGGCATTGATTTAAAGCTCAAGTGTCAATAATTGACTTTGTAAAATACACGGAAAATCCTTGGCTGCATTGGCTTTTATTTAAATTGTCATCTGGATTCTGCTCGATGCATTTCATTTTATACGCGCGAGAAATTACGCGCGTCGGATATTATTTTCATAAAAGAAGAGTGATTACACAATTTTAATGCATTGCATAATGCGATTTTGACGAAAATGTTGATTCAGCTCAACGTAAACAAGCCGCTTTTCCGCGTAAGGAAGCAAACACTGACATTTGCGAATCTTATAGTATAATTCGTGCGCGTTTAAACATTTGCTCAAAATTAGCATGATATATTTAGATTCGCTCGAGCCGCTATTCAAATCAATACGAAACTTTAAGTGGATTTTCCAAAGTCGCCGCCCGCAAGCATCGAGCTCGAGCAAAGAAACTTTCGCCCGATCCCACGCACCGAGACATTAAACTTAAACATACAAAATTTTTCCGCGCAATAAAACTTCTCGGCGCCGCAAAAATATTTTCAATGCCCCGAAACTCCGTCCGCCCCAAGTTTCGCGGCGAATTCCGCGGGGCGAAGTTAACCATTGATTCGCGCAACAGAAACAGATTTAAGGTAATCTCTCGCGCCCGAACTCCCTCAGAAGTGGACTGGAGGAATTTACGAAATTCACCGCGAAACTTTTATATCCGGCAGGTGGTTAAGTACGCGCCCCGATAAAACTTGGCCGCGTTAACGTCCGGCGGGATTACCGAAACAGAAGCGGAATTGTAATAACGCCGAGGTAGGCAGCTATTTTGCGTCGCGGGCCCGGCTCGGAAATAAATACGCGCGGAGGAGTTTCGCGTTTCAGCTTTGAATTCTGCCCGGGCGCAATTTTTTTCCCTGCGAGAACCGCGAGAGCTGACGTCGAGCGGGGTTATGACGCCGCTGCTTCAGCGAGGAGCTGCTCGTATTACACTCGGAAAACAATAATCTTGGGGAGGGTGTAATCATCCGGACGAAAGTAATTTTAGCGGTAACTAAAAAGACTGTATGCAGCATTTTATTAGCGTAAGCTGAGATTTTGAAGGTAGCTTATTTTTTAATTGACTGAATTTGAATTCTGAATGAACGTCTCTTCAATTACACCTTTCACCCTTTGCTTCTAATTCAACGAAAAAGACAGATCCGAGGAAAGTCACCCGCTCTAATTTTAGGCCGTTAATTTATACGGAACGCGTTGAAGTTAATTGCGTTAAGAAAAGCTCGGGTCGCCAGGCGAAATAAAAGCTACTTCCCCTCTCGCCGCGCGCATCCATCAGAAATCGCGGCGGAGCCCTCGAATCCCAAGCACGGCGTTTTATTTATGCCCATTATTCGAGGCACAAGAGGAGCCTCGGCGCCGCTTCAATCTCGGCCTGTCGTGGCCCGCGAGAGCGAGGGACGTCCCCGCGCAGCCGCTCCACATACGCGCGCGCGGCCGCGCGTTATTCATGCGCCGACTCGGGAGGAAAAGATACGGACGCGGCTGAAATTAACGGGCGAACGCCGACGAGATAACAGCCTCAACTTTTTTAATAATAACCCGACGCTGCTCAAGGGGATGGAAGCCCTTTTATACGCCCGTGTCTTGCCTGGGCTCTAGAGGGAGGGGGGGGGGCGGGCTCATCCTCGGCCGAGATTTATTAACTGTGTCATTGTTTGCCGCGGCCGCCGCTGCAGCGGCAGCTTTTTATTCCGCGCCCGCTTTTTCCGCGGCCCTCTCGCAATCGCGATAAACCGCCGCCCCCCTCCCCCTCGATAAAAGGCGGATCAAAAGCGCCGCGGCAAAAATCATTTCCGCACGCGGCCAGATCCCCTGCGCTCGCGACCGCAATGCCGGCTCTCGGAAAAAGCGCCCGGCCGCGCCGAAAAATCGCGGCTGTTATTTTACGCTATTAGCTGAATTTTTTGCCGGGGGGCCGCCGCTCGGCCTGCTGGTCCAAGCGGTGCGGTTTCGGGACGAGGGCTTCCCGGGAGGGCATTGTTTTGATAAATAGAAAATAAGTACTGCGGTTGGGTGGGGAAAAACAAAAAGAGAAAAAAAATGAATGGGACGTGTATTGTTATTCGAGAAGTGCTGAATATTTAATTCGAAAACTTTTTGCGCGGGCGTCAGCACAATTAAAAAGTCGAGATTTTTGTTTTTTTTTTTAAACGTTTCTGAGTTACTTTATAAATTGAAAAAGTCCGCTAAAATTTATCACCGACTGTCAAGCAAAGTAAATCTAGATTAAATTCCAGTTGGAAAAATCGAAAAAAAAAAGAGAGGAGAATCAGCTTCCGTCCGAAAAGTGCGCGACTGACACTATTGGCGAAAAAAATGACCGTCTCGCCCGTTCCATAAGCTCTAAACGCTAATTACATTTTAACGATCTCTCCTGCTAACCGCGACTCCGACGAGAAAAAAAAAGGGGGGGGATCCTCATAAACAGGCGAACGCTCTGAAAGAAAAGAAAAAAAAAGGAAAAAAGAAAGAAAGAAAATAACCAGCAACAGCAGCGGCAACAACCGCGCAAATACGCGTCAACACCGCAGCGGGGCGGTGGAATAAAACGCGGCCGCCGCGGCGCGCGTCGGGTATGATAATAATTTTAATGGACTTTTTTGTCCTCGCGCGCACCGCAGAAATATTTTTTATTTTCATTTATTCCTGCACTCCTCTCCCCCCCCCCCCCCCGCCCCGAGCGTGTGTACACAAGCTTGCCGCTTGGCGACACTGTCGATTCGATTAAAACCTTTGTAAAACTCGCGCGCGGGAACAAACGGCCGAGGGACACGAGAAGACGCGGCCGCGAGGGTGCGAGCGGGGAAAGATACATTAAATTGCAAAATAGTTTCGCGGTAAATATAACGAGGGAAAAGTTTGCCGGAAAATGGAGAAAGAACTCGTCGTTATAGCCCCCGAGATGCCTGCGTATATATATATATATAGATACAGAAGCGGCCGGAGACGGAGCAGACGGATGGCGGAAAAATAAGAAGAGCAAAGAGCGCGCTGGTCGAGGCGGGAAGACGCGGAGGGGACGGGGAATCGAATGTAATTACCGATGCGCAGATATTTACTCGACACACCTTCCCTCGCTCGGCGCGTGAAAGATTTCCCTCCCCACCTTCGCCGGCGCTCCTTCTTCTACTTCGTTTCCTCTCGTTTTCTAGTTCGGCACCGCGTGTACTCGTTAAAAATTCTCACTCGTCTCAACCGCACGCGGGAGAGGGGCAAGGCGAGAGAAAGAGAGAGAGAGAGGGGCTCGGGCTTCCGCGCCCCAGAATCGACATTCATTAGAGAGCCTCGCCGCCCAAGCGAAAATCCCAGACGGCGTGAATTTTTCTCTCGCCGAGCGACGCCGCCCTGCCAAAGGAGCACCGCCGGCGACGTTTTTTTAACCGAGCAATGGAAATATCGGTGGCGGCGCTGCCGTCCGTTGGAAAGCGAGGCGGTCAGGAAGCGTTTGTTTATTAGGCAAGTGCGAGTCGACCGGCGCAATTAAATTAAATCTCTGCTGGATGCCGAGTGACGAGGAGCATTTCGCGCTTAGAGATTGAAATCCGAGGGAATTAATTTGCTGCTGAATTTTAAGATATACTTTACGCAAAAAGAGCTGCGTTTTCCTGGACGTTTTGTGACTGATCGCTGGAAAGTCCGCGAGCTTTTTAACGACGAGATCAGCGCGTCACAATTTCGCTGATCAAATTTACTCTGAAGTTCCAATTAATTACACCTCCTCACCTCCCCGGAAAACTCTCTCTCTCTTATTTCTCGATTTTTGGCCCGAGAATTGCCGGCGAGAGGTTCTCGAGGAGGTCGGCCGAAAAATTCGAATGAACCACACTCGCAAAGACGCGGCGACGGCGAGGGAATTGGCAATTTGGAGCGGGCGGAAATAACGCTGCAATTACCGGCTTCACGCGGCAAAGTCGATACGGAGACACCTCGGGGGAGAAAAAAGCCTTAATGGCGTAAAGAGAGCGGCAAACGTCGCGCCGCGGCAAAAGCCTCCATCCGGCCGAGCGCGCGCCGAAACACAGGCTGCCGTGTTTACGCAACGACAATTGGCCGCTCTGGTGGCTAATCGAGCGGATAATTTTTAACGAGTCCGCGGGCCGTTTTCCAGAAATAATTAAACTCCCGAGACGCCGTGTTAATTTTGCTTTTACCGGGAGATAAAGGAACGGGGAAGAGTACACTTTTTCGCGGGGTCTGACGAAGGAATTGGGGTTTTACGGGATTCTAAAAATGAAAGTGCTCTATTTTTTCGTCGAGAGAGGAAGGACGGTATAAAAGTTGTAGATTGGACGGAGCGTATTGCTAATGCAGTTGGAATGACTAAGATATTGGACTTGGGTAGTTCAGTCGGAAATGGTTATCAAAATCCTGTTCGGATTTCGTGGCAGTAAATTTTATTGGCCTTCCTTGCACAATTTAAGTTCGTGCTTTTCTTCGATTTTTTCGCAATCTTCTTTATACGTTACTTGTATTAAAACATTTCTTCTTACATTGGCGATTCAAGATTATATAAAAAATCATTTTTGTCTCGGAAGCATATTTTCTCCGAGTTTTATCTGCTTTGATTCACTTTGTATGTAAGAATTAAGTAGGGATGCAAAACCGAACACTTTGTTTAATTTTCTGTTTTTAATAATATCCGTTTTATTAGTTACATCAAAGTACTTTTCCTCCCTACAATTTACATATCATTTAACTGGAAATTGCGAATATGCAAAATACTTGTTTATTATGTATTATGGTATTTTCTACTTACGTGTCACTAAGGTTAATTACGGGTTCTTTTTGTGAAATAAAAACTTGCTTGAAAGTTTTAAAAAAGTTATTATTTTTTTGTCGCGACATTCGACTTTCATAACTTTTAATTACATCTCCGTAGAAGTCAAGCTAATTACACCCGTATAAAAATGAACCTTTGATCTTTAAAAATCTAAAATAAAAGACTCGACTCTGCCAACTATTCAAACTCTCTCGAAGCAAAGGCTCCCATAAACTAGGAATGACCAAAGCCTCCTCTCCGCGCTTTAACAAAAAGGTTCAAACGCCTTTCACCCGGCGGAAAATCTAGTTATTTACACTCCCATACTTTGCACTTGAAGTCCCCCCTTCAAAACAATAAAAGCGTACTCGACGCGGCGGCAAACGAGAAGCAAACAGAGCTGCAAAGAAGCCCCCCGTAATTCCCGAATTTTATTCATACGACTGTCCTGTCACTTACCGCCAGTCGCGAGGCGCCGCCGCTGCATTTATCCCCCTTTGTCGCCGGGCCCACTCGCGCACGTGCCAATTGCGCGTCGTCGCTTACGACGCCGGCAATTATCGAGAGAGCGCGCGCGCCTCTCTTTTTAAACGGCGCGCGCGGGCCCGGTTTTACGCCTGTCGAAAGCGGGGCGTACGTCGCGCGCGGTAACAAGGGATCTCCGATAAAGCCGCGGGAGGAGAGCGCGAGGAATAAGCCCTTGCTTGGCAAGAGAGCGCGCCTCGTGACCTTATTATTTTTCGCGGAGCTGCGAGACGGGGAGCTCTCGTTGTCGAAAAAGCTGCGAGATTGACTTTTAGTGCTCGGATATGTGCGCTTTGTTATCTCGAGATTTTCTTTCCTGGAGGAGAGGCGGAGGAGTCACGAGGGTGCGGTTTGAATGGGGGATTTTTTTTTTTTTTAGGAGAAACTTTTCTCTCCGAGTTGCAGAAAGCGGATTTTTCAAAGTTCCATTTTGGAGTAGCGAGATTTTAGGAGAAGTTGGATTAATGCAATTAAATTTTACTGCATTTCAATTCGTGGAATATTAATATTGACGCCTTTCAGTATTTTTAATAAAAAAAAGATCACTCTTCTCAAGTGCCGCTGTTCGATTTCTTCTGTGACTTGTAAAAATAATAAGTGTCGAATGGAATTTTTTGCTATTTTTCAGAAAACTTTTATTAAATCTCCCAATGTTTAAGGAACGAACTTTTCCCCGTCTAAATTGAGCAACATCCGATTTCCCCCACCTCCTTCTCCTTTCAAACAAATCCGCACGAATTCTCGCGACAAGAAGCTACAAAATATCTGACAGACTTTCCTGAGCCCGAAAAAGCCAGCCTGCGGCAGCGTCGCGGCAACAGAAACATCCGGCCCTCGTCATCGTCGCACTTTGTTTGCCCGCTCGAGAAGAGGGAACGGTCGCAAGGTGTCGTCGTCGTCGTCGTCGGCGGCGGCGGCGGCGGCGGCTGCGGCCGGCATTAGCGCGTCTCCGGTTATATCCCGCGGTAAGTGCGAGGAAGCCAAGAGCACGGAATAATTGCAATTTAAGAGGCGCGCGCGCGCGGACGACGACGGGAGAAGACGTCGTCGGCGCGCGACCGAAGCCGATTCGATCCAATTAAGAGAAGCCTCCGGGCTCGAATCCTCTCCCTCTCTCTCGCCCTCTTCTTTTTTCTTGGCGGGAGAAGGCGAGAAAAATAATAAGACCGCGCGGCCGCAAGTGTTGCTGTTTTCATGTATAGCTGCCGCTTGGATTTTTTTAATTGGATTGGTTTGTTTCGCGATTAATTATCGCCGAGGAGGACGCTAATGGCATCTGCTTTTAGGGGAACGTTATAGTGCTCGAGCTGCAGTGACGAGTCTCTTTAAAGGGAGATGTTTCTTCTTTTTTTTTTTGGGTCACGGGTAATTGCATTTTCCTTTAATTAATTTTGCCGGTGGAAATTTATTTAAATCCGCATTTATCAATTACTAGATTATTAGACCCCATTCGAAGAGAAGCTGTTTCTGTGAAGCTTCGTCGCGGCGAGCCCTCAAAGAAACCTCGCCGCGGTGTATAAATTTAAGCCGCCATTGTAAATAAATTCCTTTTAAACGCTCCGAGAAGATTTTCCTCGTAATGCCGAGAATCTCGTAGGCTAAAAACGACTAAAAAGCGCGGCGCTCCGAAGGAGCGCGCGGCCTTTATCCGCGCTGCTTTCTTTTCCCAGCCTACTTATCCCCGCTAAAGATGGATTACTCGGGAAGGCGGATAAAAAAAGCAGAACTCGACCCGTTCAGCGGCCTCCCCTTCGGCGGGCTGAGGCGAGGGAGAAGGGGGGGGGGAAGGAAGAAACAGTCGAATGCATAATAATCGTCGCCAGTCGATAATAATCCGATGATCCGACCGCGGACGAATATCGAGGAGGTCAGCGCGGGCGACGGCGAAAGAACGAAAACTCAATTAGCGATGCAAAGAGCGACCGGCGGAAGGAGGGGCGGGGAGCAGTCGGTTCCGGCAAGCGGGTTATAATACAATTACCAAGGACGACTTGAATCGCATTACCATGCCCGGGGAATTGAGTTTGCGCTCGGCGGAATAGCTCCCCCCCCCCCCCCCGACTCTGTCGATTGGCGCGAGTTCCATTCTTCCGCGGATAAGCTAACGTCGGATTAGAAAGGTATGAGTGTATCGTTCTGAAAAGCGCGCGGCCGAAACGGAGCGGGTAATTTAGTTTTCGCGGGGGAAATTAGCCGGGGCGTAAGGGGAGAATCGCGTGACTCCCTTTCGTCGGCGGAGTAACCCTTCCCGCCTCTGGGCTTTCAGCGCAAAGTCAATGGCTCGCGTATATATTCAAACGCCCTTTCTCGATATCTTCTTTCTCTCTCTCTCTCTCTCTCTCTCTCGCAAAATAAAAAAAAAACAGATGCTCCGTGTAATCTTCCGTAGTACTGCATATACGTACGCGCGCGACTCGCGAGATGTTTCTAGCGGCGGCGCATCCACGCGCAGATCTGAATGCGCGCAAAGAAGGGAGAGAATTGCGTTCCCTCTCTCTCGCTCTTCCATTCGTCGCGCTCGGCCTGAGAGCGCCAAGTGTGTTTGAACAGACACGCGACACTTATGTTTGTTCTCCCCACTTTGGCTCTCTACTTCCTGCCTCTCTCTCTTACCTATTCTTCCTCTCTCTTTTGCTTTCTCTCTCTCTCTCTCTCTCTCTCCCGCGCACACGAACGCCCGCGCAAACCCTCTTTCGCCTTTGTGTCGTTTTTACAATAGAGACGCGAGTGAAAGAGTGAGTGAAAGAGAGAGAGGGAGAGAGAGAGGGAGAGAGAGAGAGAGAGAGAGAGAGAGACTAATACACTTTCGCCTGCCACGCTCTCCTTCTTTATCCACGTACGTCAAATGGAGTGTCATTCATTTTCGAATTGCACGACATTTCAAGGGACCGAGCGCCGAGGTAGGAAGGAGCTGCCGAGTACACTGCGAGGAAGAAACTTTTTTCCAGCGAGTCGGACCCTTTAAATGCATCTCTTTTTGAAAAGCCCCGCCCTCGATTCACCCGCTTAATCAAACTCTGACCTTCCCGCCGGGAGTAATAGATTGTCGATTGAGCCTCGCGTACGTATATATAAAAATCCCAATCAGCGGACGTAATAAACTTACGAGGACGACTTTACGGCGTCGATGCAGCCCTCCCTTTTATCCGTCCGCGTACGACTAAGCGAAAGCTCGCCTTCCGGCAGACACTCGCAATCCCCGAGACGAACTGCTTCTCCCTCCCGCCCTCCCCCTTGGCCGAGGCAACATTTTTAACTCCGCGCTCGATATACGCTCGGGCCGATATATCTCGGACCGAGGCGCCGCAAGCTTTGTTCCTGTCCGAGCGTTTCCGCTGCAGAGCTCCCTCTCTCTCTCTCTCTCTCTCTCTCTCTCTCTCTCTCTCTTTTCCTTTTGTTTCGACCTATTTGTTTTCGCGCGGGTATTAGTGCCGGCCGAGGGTCGATGGACTTGCGAGGCTTTCATTGGTATTAATTGGGCGCGACATTGCCTCGAGGTGGGGAAAATTATGCGAATCGAATTTTGGATTCAGTTTTCGACGGCGGACGCGGGTTGCGATGCACGGCGCAGCGCAAACAATTTTCAGCGGCTAAATTCAGTTTGGTGCTGCGGCAGGGGGAGGGGAGCAAAGTGGTGTTGCGGAAATTGATGTCAACTCAACGTCATCTGCATGTTTCGAGTGCATATTTTATTTCGGTATATCATCCCGGGCGAGGAGAATAAAAATGTTGCGCTGTATGTCTTACCCGACGACGTGACTCGAACATTACGCTTTTCATGTTATTTTTCATTTTTTTTTTTTTTTTTCAATTGTAAAGGTATACGAAGAAACACGTTTTTGTTCTAATAAAACTTTATAGCCTTTATCTATGCTGCACTGCCGCGAGCACTAAATAACAGGTCGTAACACGTAAATAAATTTTCTTAAGCCGTAAAACGTCGCGAGCTCAATCTTTTCTCGATCCGCGAGATAAAAGCGTTCAAAGTTATTAAAAGCAGCGTTAAACGCACAATACGGCCCGAGAGCGAAAAATTAGAAACAGCACTCCCGATGAAAAAAGGAAAAAGAGCACCCGCCCGAGAGCAATCTCCTTAAAACGCATTCGTTCAATCGCATCATCAGCAACGCAAACGAAGCTGCCGGCAAACAGCTCTCCCCCGGAATAAACAGCGCGGACTCGTTCAGTCCGGGCGGCGTCAGTCGGCCCCTCTCGGCCCCGGCAGTATCTCAGGCCGGCGCGGGGCACAATAAGCTCGCACGGCCGGACTTAAATCGCGCGCTCTCGCCCCGGCGAGTGCTAAGTTTATCGAGCGTGATGGCCGGCAGAAAACTCGCGCGGCGGGGATTCGCAGTTTAAATATTTACAGGCGCGCCGACTCCGAGAGCTTTTCCATCGGCGCGAGCGGGAAATTAGATTTTCCCGGGGAAAAGCGTCAGCGACTTTCGCCGAATAGAAGAGGCAGAGGGAGAGAGAGAGAGAGAGAGAGAGCTCCGGGAATCTCTCCTTTCAAAGCCCGGGGACGACAACGCCGTAAAGGCGAACTTAAAGCCGATTCGCCGGCGTATATCTCCGCCCTCTCGAGGCTCCGGGTGCGCGTCGCGGCCGGGCTTTTTCCGCGCTGGTCATCTCGTCTGACAGGCGCAGGGAGCCCCTCCACGGGGAATCTCATAAGGCTCCGCGATATCGCGTTCGTTTGTCATGTGTCGGGCTCGATTTCGGTCCTTTTAAAAGGGAGAAAAGGGAGCCTCGGTCCCCGGGTACGTGCGCGGATCTAAGAGATGCCGGCGAGCTGCGCTTTTGCTCGGAAAATCAGAGGGTACAATGGCCGCTTGATTCGGACCGCCTCCCCGGGACCTGACGGATCGTGCGATTCCGGTAAATTAATCTGCATGCCTCCGCTTGATAAAAATCTCGAAATTCCCCATCGGAGAGCTCTCCCAGCCTGATGCACAAGCTCCGCTCTGAATTCAAATCGACTACTTAGCCGGAAATACTCGCAACCTCGTTACCTACGAGAGCATATAGCCGGGAGGGGGCGGAAAAAAAAGTCTCCGCCGACTTAGTTCGCGAAAGCCATTACCCAAATCTCCGGTAATTCGATGACGATCCTCGCCGCGCGCTTGCATAACGGGCGAATTTTTCACCCGGTGAATTCCCGAGCCCCTCGCGCGAACATACGCCGCCGCGCGGATTACGCCCAAGTTCTTCCCCCCTCCCCCGCGCGGCTAGACGAGGGGCTCGGGAACTTGCCGGGCCGAAAATGAAATGCTACGCGGCGAGGAGTCTCGCGCGGCTTCGCGTCGGCAGGAGCCGCGAAAAGTTAAGCGCGGGAGAGTCCGCCTCGGTTTGAAGTCAATTCCCAGAGTTCGTCGCGCGGATTCGAGGCAGCAGGGGGGTACTTCCGCCGAAGCGTGAAGCGAAAGCGGAGGCGGGAGGGGGGACACGGTCCATTTCGCCGCGGCGATAAAAGTGCCGTGAAAAGAAATTCCTATCTGCGCCTCGGTCTGACTCTATTCGGGCTCTCTCCACTTTCGAGGCGGCTCCTCATACTCGGCTAGAGGTTAGCGCGTCAATTGTAGTGGCATTAATTACGTTAATGGACCGCCGTGTAATCTCCCAAGCCCTTGCCCCCCTCACACTTGCTTCGTCTCTTTCTCCTCGCGCTTTGACGAGGATACGAAACGCGGACGATCCATATTGGCTCCCACGGCTCTTTGAGCGGGGCGCAGTTTTTGCCGGGCTGGAAAAAAAGGAGAGAAGTCAAGCGCGCCTTCCTCAGAGATGCAAATCACGGAGGCGCTCGCCCGCGATTCGTTCAAATTGCTTCTTCTGCGACGCCTCCGCCGGCGTCTGTCGCTGTTGTTATTGTCATTATTCTCATTCATTAAGGCGATGGATATTGGAAGCCGGCGTTGCCGGCCGATCAGTTTTATTAATTAATGAAGCGAACTTTATTAGAAAGCGGCAGAATGTTAGGCAAATTATACTTATTGCGAAGGACTGCGATTTCCTGCGAACGAAACCGTTTCCGAAACTAATTTGTTCCGTAATTTAATTGAAAGATTCGCGCTGGAACTTTAAAAATATTTCTGGAACGAAAATTGCTGTTAAAGACGAGCTGCGATTAAATAACCCTTTAATAATTAATAAAAAGCAAATTTCATTAATTCACTTATCCAAATTTCATTAATCCCCGCCTCTTCAATTAAATCCCGGTTTTTCATTGTCGGAAGCTCCATAAATTCATTAACTCGGCGCTTACTTTTTAATCTCGCCACTGTCCCCCCGGCTAATCCCCCGAATTAGTTCCTTCATAATTCATGCTTACACTCCGCAATCCGTCATCGCACAATTCAATCTCAAACCAAGCCCAAAAAGCAGTCCTGCCCTGGAACGAAAGAGGAAGAAAAAAAAAGGGGGGAAAAAAAAGGCAAAGCAAAATAAAATCCAGCTCATTCCCGCTGGGAATCCCCTTGATCTCACTAAAGACACGCGATCGAGTCGCAGCCAGTAGGAGGCGCGACTTTACGATCGCGCCCGAGCGGGATTAGAGGAGCGGCGCGGCGCACGGCCCCGTATAAATCGCGACGTGATTTTACTGCCGGTATCAAAATTACGGTCACTTTTAATCCGGGCCGGATAATTAAGCTCGCCTCGTCAAAGCGGAGACCGGGCCTTTCTATTACGTTCGTGCGCCGTTACTGCCCCCTGTTTATAATCCCGGAATCGCCGGAGCGACGAGTGCCGCGTGAGGGGAGGCGGCGGCGTATACGCCGGTCACGCCAGCCGGGGCTCCGTGCATTTTTATGAAGGACGTGTGCTCGAGAGTCTAGGAATCTCCGCTTGTGGAGTTCTCGCGTGGAGACGGGCTTTTATTTTCCGAGCGGCGGATTGATTAAAAAGCCTTGCTGGAATATTGATGCTCATTCGGAGAGGTTGGACGTTGGATGGTGGGAAGTGTATTGAAAATTATTCCCTGGAAAATTGGTTCGTCCAGTTTCGAAGTTGGTTATTGCGTTATTATGCGAGCTTTGTTTTTTCTAGCGTTGAATTATTAAATTTACTATTTCGGCTGATGACCTACATACCTAAGTATTGATTGGGCAGAAGGTGATAACAATTTGGAGTAAATGATTTTTAAGGAAACTTGTAGTCTCGGCGCGAAGAACATCTTTGATTGATCTGGGACCCACAATAACTCTGCGTCCCATTTAATTCGCGTAATTAGTTCTATGGAGATTAGATGTATAAATCTCTCGCGGCATGATAAAATACGCGTATACTCGCGTGTTTTCAATCAGTTCAACTTATTCGGAATAAATTGAAGCCCGTTTATGTAGATAAATCCGGCTACTGATTTTGCGAATGATAATATCGACTCGACTCTAATTGATAGAATAGTTTATAACGAACTAAGAAACGATAAAAATAAATCATTTTTAAAAGCAGTTTGCAAATTGCTCGACGCTAAAAAATTTTCACTAAAGATAATAAAATAGAATTTTTGCTACAGCGGCAATGAAAATGCGGTATAAACAGAGTTTCAGCTGTAATATAGAACAATATTGCCAATCGTAAAAAATTTACTGTCCGCGGACATGTTTTTTCGTTAAGTTTAATGCGTTTTTATACGCTTACAGTAAAAACGCTTCGAAGCGTAATTCATATTCGTTAAAAACACTTTTTAATCACGAATGAAACTTCAACTTTTAAGGCCAAAATTTTATCCCCCAAATGCAATGATTACATGCGCAGAGCGCCGTTAATTGCGCTCGTAAACCCCTTCGATTTAAGTCCCCGCGCAGCATTAAGTATCCTTCAAATTCAATTATCTTCCGTACCCGCCGTTAAAATTTAACACTTTGCGAAGCCCCCCCGTCGGCCCAATGAGTTAATTGTCGAGCGCGCATCGAATGAGCAAAAAGTGAGCCGAAGGCCTACAACCGCGCCGGGCCGCCGCGCGCGCCTCGATAAAACGCGCGGGGAAACGCGCGAGTCAGCACGGCGCGAGGAGCGTCGAGAGCGACCGGGTTGGCATTCAGCGGCCACGGCGGCGCGCGACTCGAAAGGGAGATAAGCGCTCCTTTATCCCTTTTTCGGGCCGAGCAGCGGCGGTCGAGATTTAAGCGGCCGGAAAGTGAGTGTTTAGCGATAATTAATGGGAAGATTCGCAGAAAGAGGCATTAAACGCCCGCAAGAAAGGAAGCCCATTAGCGCGATCGCCGCGCGCGCCCGTCCATTCATGAACTCTCTCTCTCGCGCGTTGCCTAGTTATACAGAGCACGAGAGCGTATATACACGTGCGCGCATTTATACGCCGCCGCCAACTAACCGCCCCCACTTCCTTCTTCCTCTTTGGCGCGCCGCAGCAACTGTGTTTCCGCGCGCCGCGCGGCGATTACCACCCCAGCCCGCCCCCCTCGTTCTCCTACCCTTACGGGAGAGACACGGACAAACAAGAGGTATCGGTGACGGACGAGGAGACGAAGAGCTTCTGCGGGGGTTTGGTTACCGGCGACGTAAGCCTTCTTTTAATTGGGCAGGACGGGGAATTTTTGGAGAAAGCCGGGGGACTCGATCTGCATTTTGGGTCTTTATTAAGGATGCCTTATGTATAAATTAGCATTAATTTAACGGGGCAATTATTAGCTCTTATCTTTTGGGGCTCTTGTTCCGTGTGACTGGCGCGATAAATTTATTCTACTGCTTTAGATTGTTCCAATTCAGCTTATAAATGCGGTTTATAGCGCAAACACGCTGCTCAAAGTCGGCTGTTAAAGCGAATTATGCAAAGTCACTTTCTAAATTCTACCTGCTTTAATCATCTGCTATTTAAACATATATTATTTAACGATCGGGCAAAAAGTCGCGAGGCAAAATTCACGCGAGATTTAACAAATTGTCGAAGCAGAGTTACCTCCGCGGCGACTTTTAAGTGACCTAAATGTATATATTGAAATGTTTTCAGCTGGAAAACAATGCCGCCTGAAAAAATTCCAAGAACTTTTCTTTTGTTTTCCGGTCCTTTCACTTTTACTAGCTGTTTTGCAACAATACACAAATGATCCCAGCTTCCAACCTTCTCTGCTTTTATTCGCGTCGCATTTCATACGTACTCTTACGATTTGCAAACGTTTTCTCGCCAGAACAAAAGCAGAAAATCCTACGAAACCCCTGACTCAATTTACCCATCTAATCGATCGCGAAAGATACTCCAAGCAGGCAACTTTCGAAATTAATAGAAGCGTTAAATTATCCCCGCGTTTGCCTACTCTCGCCCCGATTTTCCCGCGGGTAAACACGAGCTTGGCATCAATGACAAATAAGAAAGGAGGAGATAGGACGTAAGAGGGAAGTCGGGCGAAACTGCTGAATCGCCAATGAGCCCGGCGGTGTCGGCCTCTGCAGTTGGCGAAACTGCGGAGGCTGACTCGCTTGTACATGCCGTATATACGCGTACTTATAGCAATTGCACTTGAGCGTGAATTTCGATGACTCTTCTCGCGCGCCTCCCGCCGTCTTTGGTTTGTACAAGGAGACTTGAGGATTCTGCGTGCTTCGGAGCTTGTCAGATATGTTTTTCATTAAATCGGGGTAGCGTTTTGATGAATGACTCATTGTATTATTTACATTTATCGAGAATTAATCGCGAATGGATTTTATAAAGAAATCACGTTTTTACTATTGAAATTCCCTGGTAGAAATCTTACGTAGTTTTTGACTAATGAATAGCCAGAAATGCGATTTCTGGTTTAGTTTTGACTAGTC